>JARAOQ010000012.1:600000-991408 GCA_029783445.1 Fomitopsis palustris
GACTGACGCGACCGTGTTATTGTGTTAGTGTGCCTCTCGGAGAGGTCATGCATGCAGAGCGTAGCATCCACTATGGCTTGTCGTCCCCCCGCTTCGATATCGGGGATGAAATCGAGACCATACACAAGAGGGGTCCACCCAATTTCCCCCAGATTGTAGCCAAACCGAAGCCATCGCCAAAGCCGAGACCCCGTCGTGCTGGAATCCACGATATGTTCGATGCCGACACACCCGAGACTGTGTAGCTACTTGTAGTGCGTTGAAGATCAAAAAAATCGAGATCGTATGTCAGTGCCAGTGAGTTTGCACTTGAGAGCCAGAACCGTTTGCTCAGGAATCTGCTACTACGTTGCCTCGCGAAGCCTTACCTACTTTTCCGCAGAAATCAAAAAGTACGTATGCATGGCAGGACATTGCGGCACCTACGTGGCATTTGCATACTGATACATGCGTCTATGTAAAGTGTTACACACGGCTAGCAGCGAACTGTCCACCTTTACACTTGGTTGTTGTTGTACTTATGCCCCAGCAACGGGCTCGATGTCCTGCTTCAGCACATACCGATACTTCACATCTCCCTTCCTCAAAGCCTCTAGCGCTGTCTTTGCCTGGCTCATCGGCATCTCCTGCACCCAAGGCTTGATGCCCTTCTCCGCAGCGAGCTTGAGCATTGCGTAGCAGTCCGACTTGGAACCGAGATGCGAGCCGCCCATGAAGGCGGCGTTGGTCTGCAGGTCGAACGCGTGCATCGGTGGGAGCGGGTTATCAGCGTCGGGAAGGCCGACGTTCACGAACTTGCCGTGCACACGAAGCATCGTGAGGTACGTCCGGAGCGGCCGGTCCGGGCGGAAGACGTCGATTGTGGATATGAAGATGTCGAGCATGCCGGCGAACGGCTTCTGGAATCCCTGTAAACAAGCTCTGGCATCAGGACGAGGGCCGCCAGCTGACACAGAATTTGTTACGCACATCTTCGTGGGTGTTGATGACATGGTCCGCGCCCATTTTCCGCGCATCGTCCGCCTTGCTCGGACTGTGCGTGAAAACATACACCTCCGCACCCATAGCCTTCGCAAACAAGATGGCATAATGCCCAAGGCCGCCGATGCCCATGACGCCAACCTTCTTACCAGGTCCAGTCCCGTGCCGGTATAAGGGCGCAAACACGGTGAGACCGGCACAGAACATGGACGCAGCGTCCTTCAGCTCGATCTCGTCTGGGATCTTGAACACGAACTGCTGATGGGCGCGAATGCCAGTCGAATACCCTCCTTGAGTGATCACGCCATCCGGATATTGGTCGTTCTAGGGTAGCTTGCATGAGCGACATGAGGGCTACGAATGCAGATGCAACGCACATAGGTATGGATTGTCCCGTACATGCAGTAGTTTTCATTGTCTTCTTTGCAGAAGGTGCACTTGCCGCAGCTTGCGACCTGAGCACCGACACCAACACGGTCTCCGGGCTTGAACTCGCTCACGTTCGCACCGACGCGTGTAACGATACCCGTTATCTCGTGGCCGACAACAAGAGGGAGCTTGCTTTGTCCCCATCCTTGTGTCAGGGTGTGTACGTCTGAACCGCAGATGCCACAGTGCGTGATCGCAACCTCGACATCATCGTCTAAGAAGGTCTTCGGCGTGAAGGAGACCAGCTTGAGCGTGCTCCAAGCTGAGGGATCTACAAGCACTGTTAGACCGATCACTCATACCTTGGATGATGGGAGACTTACCAGTGAGCGCGTAGCCCTTGAATTCGACCATTACGGGCGAGTGTGTGCAGTTGCGCTCGCTGTGCTGATCCCCAGCTTAAATATGTACGACGGCCGGCCGCGAGTGGGGTGGACATGTAAGCAGTTGCATTATCAGTCAGCAACACCCAGTGAAGGGCCGACTGCAGGCTTGATAAAAGATACACAGAAGAAAGAAAATGCTAGGAAGAACTTATCTGGCCATCCTCGAGAACAGCGACTGCCCCTCGGAGGCAGTAGCTGATAGCACGACCCTACCCACTCAATCAGCCAAAGCGGGGTCGCCGTGGTGTAGCAATGCTCGCTGGATGGAGGCGCGTCAGTTTCGTTTACGCCCTGACTGAATAGGATTGTATAAGATGTGACTCTAAGAGACGTTGTGAGTCGCAAGCTTGAGAGCAGGGCAAGGTCGGCGACGGGTCGGGCACAGCCACCGATCGATCAGACCGCCACCTCGGTCAGCCGGGTCTTCTTCCTCCCCTTTGCTCTCTCCTCCGGAATGACGTTGCTCGTCCAGTCAGGCCCGCTGAATCAAACAGGACATGGTTCCATGTTGCAATCCTGTGGAAGGTCGCGCGTGCGAGGATGGCACTCAGGCGATGTTCCTTTGAAAGAGGTCGACCGCGCTGCCTTCCGGAACGGATAAGAGCGAAGATGGACGCATCTCCTCGCGATGCGTATCACGGGCTTGACTCTGGTACGTGGTATGGGGCACATACGTAGATGCAGCGAAGAATTTCTCATGCCTACCCAGTACTCTGTGGGTTTCCCTCAGTACCATCGTCAAAACTCTGCTAACGGCTGATATGCCCAGGTATCGTCGGAAAGATGCTCCTTGAGGATTGGGTGCCGCTGTAACTGCACATTACATGCGCTCCGTTGAATCAGAGCTCAGACGACCGGTCTCTATCCATGACCCCGATATCCGCGCAGCCTCCTTCAACCTTTGGATAGAGTGCGACTGCGACAGCGTTTCCCTAGTGCGTTGCCATTCATCTTTTCCGGTCATGATAAGCTAGTACGGCTGTTAGCTTCTTTCGTGTTGTGGCATCGGTACTGCCTCAATTAACAGACAGCCTTCTTGAGCGGATTGCTCACTTCGACGTATCACATGATGAAGCACCCGGGTTAGAGACTCGGAAACCACAGTCTAAATGTCAATGTCGTCTCCTCACGTTGGAAATGATCACCTTGCGTGTGCTACATGGAGCCTAAAGGCCTGAGGCCAAACATTTTTGTGCAACTGTCGTCCGGTTCCGGTTCGGCCCTGGCTCAAGTATCGTTGACTGTGGACACGTTAAGAGATTGAAGGTATGGATCCAACGATATGGTCGCATCATTCTCTTTGTCTGACAGCCGTTGTGAGCATTACCTCTTGTGCCACGGGATAGTGAGGCCTTGAGTCGAGGGCATCTGCGTTGCCACGGCACACTTCTGACATCCGTCAAACAGCTAAGCTCAATAGTGCATCCCTGTTTTGTGGGCTCTTAGATGCATGTTTCGCTCGGGCAGAGAACTCCCTTTTATACATGGGGCCGCCAGTTGCAATTTCTGACTGGTTGGCAGATACTCTGTCAAGAAGCTGCTTTCAGTTGACGGTTCATCAAGCTCCCTGGTCCATGGATGAGATGGAACTGAGATATACAGTACAAAGTATGGTCGGCATAGCACTGCGGGCAGGCGGGGTCAATATTATTATCTCTGATGGCGAATGACCATGCTGAGATAAACGAAACGTGCGGCTATTCGCAACCTTTGACCTTGACACATCGTCTCGGAACCTAGCTTGACTAGGGTAGTAGGTAGTGGCTGATCTGTTATGTTCTCTTGGTGCATTATTCAAAGAGTGGTTCTATGTCTTCCGTGTTGGGCACTGACGGATGATGGCCTTGACATAGCAGGTCCATAATGATGTCTTAGTTCCCCTGCATCAGTCTGAGGGCTGGTGGCACATTACTGAACAGGGACATCATTATGTTGTATTTATAACCAGATGGAAGCACAGATCTAGTAGATACCAAATCTACTCGATGTGTGTTACAGTGATACACGACTCAATACTGTAACCCATGGAACTGGCATCCTATGCTGTGAATGTTCTCTTTCATGATGGTTACCATTACACAAGATCACCAGCTTCCAATGATGATTTCCAATCACACTGCCCTTCATAGTATATAATGACCCAAGTACATGCTTTCATTCTAGTGGGCTGCTACCAGCTTCCCTCTGTCTTTCTACACTTCTCTCTCATCCTTCCACAGTACTCCCACAACATAGACTGATTCAACCTATGCATTTCAATACAGAGATGATGGTCAATGGGCTCAACTGCAATAGTTGGTTTGAAATGTATGATCCATGGGATGAGGCTACAGTGTGAGTACAGCCTGCACCATTTCACTATGATCTTGCTCATGAAAACACCAGATTGGTGCCTAGAGTAGGTCCACCTTTTCTCTCCACACTTCCTGTTGATTGGAGCAGTGGTGACATGTTCTCCAGTATGTTGGTCTCATATTGAACTGGACCTTGCAAGGTGTCCTATCAATGCAAGCATGTAAGTCACCAATAATTGAAGTTTGAATCCAATGTCTTGAGAAGCATTCAAATTTAGATGTCTACTATTCATCTTTCCCTGATGATCCTGTCTTTCGCAAATATCTTGGTATGGCCATTTGTGCAGGCATGTTATGCTCAGGAGTCGCACATACACACACTTCTAGTTGGTATACTCTTTGCATTTGAATGGGCTCAAGCCATCATTACGGCTCAAGACTGCTATGCCTCCTTGGTGATGGAAGTCATTGCCCCAACCACAGATTGGGTTGTTCAGTTCTTTATGCCTACCCTGACAGCTGTGGCAGTCCAGTCATTCTTTGTCTGGCGCATAACAGTGCTAGCTCAGAGGTGGCTCTTCACTGTCATTATGATACCAGTATGTCTTCATTCCCACTGTTTGTGACATCTCTGCATACTAATTTGAGTGAAGGTGGTCCTGTTGGCTTTATGCTCTGGGATTGTTGGGTCTGTGAAGCTACAGGTGGGTCCACAGCATGCACTTCTGACCACCACAGTATGAAGATGATATCATGGACAGCTGTACGAGAGTGAATGGTGTGTTGCGCCAAATGGCACATCGGACAGCATAGTTTGGGATGTGGCTACAAACGTACGTGTGCTCGGTTTCAGTCATATGCAGCTGACCAAAGGAGGGTAGTTGTGGCTTTGGTCCGGGTTTCTAGCGGATGTCCTGATTACTATCTTCAGTGTTTACTTGGTGTGTATCCTACGTAGCAGTGGTCACCGTCTTGACATTCTCATGAGCTCCAACCAGATTCATTGTCGAAGGAGAGAAGCACAAAAAGACCAACACAACCGAATTATTAAATTGGTAGTCGGAGGAGGAAGCTTCACAGGTGAATTCGCATAAGTCACGATTAGTATTGTAATTGAAGTGGACTTCAGCGCTCACAGTGGTCGCAACCGCAGCATGCTGGTATTCACCCTACGTTCGTTCTCTCATCCCGGCATGGCATGGAAACATACTCACACTACAACGTATGGCAGGGCATTGTTACTGCATATGCTCCGTCAGTATACACTCTCCATTGACCTTGTATGAAGTGGCAGCTGACGAGCGGCAAGATTGGTCATTTTGCCCAAAATGTAAAGCACAACGTAGTCAAGGTGCTAGGAGCTGCATGCTGAAGGCTCTTACCCGAACAGATATGCAAATGCAATGCTAGCCACACTTAACAACAGGATCTTCATGCGCGCCGAGGCGTCCTGTGGGAGGGGCACCTTACTCATTTCGTCTCTAGTGAATCAACGCAACAAAACATCACCGCCCCAGGCTCTTGTCCCGATGGTCATGATGTCTACCACCGTCGAAACAGTCCACGACGAGGTTCCAGAGGTGCGAGGCTTGATGATTTGAATGCCGCGCAAGGCGCCACACCGCTAACGAGACCTTGCAGCCGAGTAAACAGTACGAAGGATGTAGCCATGATATGTTGCCGGTCTGATCCAAGCGTGCAAGCTCGAGATGTTCACTTGCCCCGTATAGAATGGTCAGGCGGAAGTAGAGCGATAGTGGCCGAGTCGGGAACTGTTAATTATTGTCGGAGATCGTCAGCTAGCAGGCAATCTTGGAATATCTTGATGGATACGTTTGGCATATCCACGAATGCACATACCTGCTATGAGACATGCAGCAGAAGCAACTACGTTGCAGAAAGGCCTATTAGTGCTTTGGAAGCCCGACCGGAGTACAGTGGCAGCACACCGTAAACGTCGCGAAAAGCTTGCGCAACAAAAGTTAACAAACGAGTGACGCACCCGAGCTTGTTCAGAAACGTTCGTGACTATCTCGGCACGCATGCAATGTGATGCGAGCAGACGTAACGGCGATCGAATTCGCTGAGGCTACAGCAACAAGACGATGAGTCGCGGAGATGCAAGTAGTTGTGGACATCTGTGAACACCACATCGAAGCTACGAGCCGCGCCGCAGCACACAAGAGTACATACCACTTGTTCAGTCCCTGGGGTTCGACTCATTCAAGGCATTTTCGAACACGTAGAGTAACCCAGGGGCGCCGCCTTTCTGTTGTCTACCAGGCATTGCGTGAACTCGTCCGGCTCCACTGGCGAAGGACAGGCTCAAACCACCAGAATGTGCGCGGCGTCACCGTCTATATAATCCTGGGTCAGTTACAGATCACCGACGAAGGAGCTGACCAGCTAACAAACCTGTTCCTGTGAAGTTGAGAAGACTACGTCGCATTCTCTTTCTCTGGACCCCCGCCTTTGCCTTTCCCCTTTCCTTTCTTCTTAGATTGCCCGCTCGAGCCCCCGGCGTCCGACTTCGGCGGCGGGACATACGTCACTATCCCTCCCTTCAGATTCGCCCAGTGTCTCCCAGCATCACGGTGCCCGTGTGCAAAGGGCACATCTGCAGGCGGCGGTGGGACCCGTTTTGTATCTGGCTTGGGGTCGTCCTTGGGGCTGCCCTCGCGCGAGGCTGATCTCGATACAGCCGGCGACGAGCGGTACGACGCTACCGTGACTTTCTTCGTCTTGGAGTTGACGGATAGCACCTTGTGTGTTTGGTTTGTTGGGTGCGCAGCCAGCGCGTCAGAGGCAGACGAAGGTGGGAGGCCCGACGCGCTTGCTGCGAGCGTTGGGAAAGCCCCTGCGGCAGCGCGTGCTTGTTCTGCGGCGCGTTTCCTATCCTCCTCCTCTTTAGCAATCGTCTCCTCTATCTGGGCGTCCAAACGAGCTTCGAGAGCATGGCGGGCTTCGGGTGTGAGGAGCGGAGAGGCGCAATGCGGGCATGCGTAACGAGGTTGCTGCAGTTCGCATAATATGAGGCCACAGTTGCGGCAGATGGGAGTGTACGGCGACAACGGGTGTATTCGAGCTGTGAACGAAAGCAATGACGCTCAAGAAGGTGTCCCCCGGAGATGCTAGCTGAACGGACGTACCTTGACAGAAACATCCACCCTTCGGGTCTCGCTCTCGCCCTGTCGCATATCGCAGCCCGTCCCGCAAGACTTCCAACCTCTTCACTTCCTTACTTTTTGGTGGCTCCTGCATTTTCTGCTTACCCTTTCCCTGCGGCCGCGTAGGTTGTTTGGGCCTCGGAGGCGGGATGCGATCAGAAGTCCATGCCGTGTGTTGCATGTCTCTATCAAGAGGGCGTCCAGTAGGGCAGGCCGACAACTAGGTGTGATGTGTTTGGGGTCCTCAGATATTCAGGAAAGCGCAATTAACACTATGACCGGCGAGGGTGTTCGTGAGGCGAGGGAGAGCTGAACGAACGTGACTGAGATCGCCTGTGTGTGCACTCGGCGGTCCCGAGCATCGTGGCGCCTCCGAGTCGATCATGTGCCGAGTCCGATATTCACAGTGACACTTCAATGGTGACAATGAATAAGACTCAAATTCAGTGCTCTCGTTACAAGGGGTCTCGCAGCTGAGTGTTGTGCTAGACAGTGAACCATCCGATCTGGACCTTAGGTCGGTGACCGCGAGTACGACCCGGTGTACTTCGTGTCTCCGAGTCACTGCATTCCCAACACTTCCGATGCCATTCTTCTCAGTCACGGTTCACGCATCCGGGATCGATCGGAATACGGGCTTTGAATGAACCATGCGAGTATGAACAGAGCCTGATGTTCACAAGTATTTCCTGAAGAAACGAATCATTGCATCGAAGGCGCCTTCTTTTCCTGCCTTCACCTTGGGATCGCTCTGCGCAGCAACATCATGATATCAGTACAAGCTGAGATACGGCACACGAGCAATGTGCCTCTCACCATGTCGCCACGGACCGCGAATCCATGTGTGCATCCATCCCAGTACGTCCTCTCATAACCAGGCGCAAACTTCCCGTTGCCGAGCATTTCGTCGGCGATCTTCTGAGACTCTGGTGGGAACTGCGGGTCAACTTCGCAGCTGTTGATGAGCAGGGGGGCTTTCGACTCGGTACGATATTTCTGTGTTGTGAGGCGAGATTAGAGACTTATTGCTAATTTACTCTAATCAGCTGCGTACCTCCAAGTCAGCCGGGACCTGCAGGCGGCTTGGGTGGGAAAGGACTGTGACGTGGCTGGTATTGCTGTACGCGAGATAGAATGCAGGAGGGGCGCCGTAGCAGTATGCAGTCGTCCCGATACGTGTTACGCCTTGCTCCTTCAACGCGGTGACAATCTTGTCAACGATCGGCCTCCACGCATTGTCGCCGTGTCGCGCAAACCAGCCAGCACGGTCGAACTTGTCGCGGTTCTCGGGAAGCACCGCTTCTTCGGGAATGGGATCGCCCTCAAAGTAGTCCGGCATGATACACCAGTATCCATTGCGGGCGATGTCATCGACGAGGAGCTGCATTCTCAGCAGTGTCAGAGAATACACAGGAGACTGGAAACGTAGCCTACTTTGTTGTTTACTAGTGCGAGGCCGAAAACATCGGATAGGAACAAGACGACCTTGTTCTTAGCGTAGTCGCCGGGAGGTGTCGCGACGTAGCAGTCAATGCCACCGATCTTCTCAATCTTGCCTATATGTCCACATTTTCGTACTCAGCTCAATGAGCCTCCAATGTCATAGGTGTGATGTGTCACCTTCGGGAGTGCCTTCGTGGCGGACGCCTAGTCGATACACGAGATCAGCGGCGCGATCCCAGCTTCCGATATCGGGCGACTCACCGCTGATGCACTCCTTGCAAAGCGGTTCGGACATTGTGGTCACAAAGATCCTCTCGCGAGAGTTGGGAAAACGGCTCGAGGAGATCCTCGGTGTGAGAGAGAAACTTCAGTCTGAGGCTCGAGGCGATTACTCGCTGAGATCCCACGAAAGTATCCTTATATCCCGATTTCTAAACGGTCTTCCTCGGGTAGAGCCACCTCTCAGTCGGAGTAGTGGCCCGGACGACGGTTCCTCGGCAGATAACGCGGAGCGTATGCTTACATCCTGCGGTTGACGTTGGGTCAGCAATTTGGGCAGATTCGGAATGAGCCGAAGACCGAGTGACGCCGTGGTGCCAGTGCCAGTGAGTGACAAGCACAGTACGAGGTCAGGTCACCGTAACGGTAGCAACTCATGGTTCAGGGCGCCTTCAATTCGGCGTGATCAGTGCGGCCCTACTCAGTAACCTCCTTGTGTGAATCACTCGCCCAGGTATGTCTCCACAAATTGATAGGAAGGTCAGCAAATATGTCAAGGACATGAATACCGCAGCATGTTGAACCCCCGCTTCGGCGATATCGCTGTGCTTCGAGCAGGCCAGTGGCGCAGGACCATTCGGAGGTGACCAAGAAGTCTGAACTCTCGGTTTCATACTCAGTCTTGCGCATATACCATGCTGGTGAAATTTCTTGACTCTCGTTTCCTCTAAAGTCGTCGTCACGCTCACGCGCTCATCTGTCCTGGTACATATAAGCCCAAACCCCGTCCACTATACACCAGACCACAGACCTAAATTATAGAAACTCGAAGGTCAGCTCTCTTTCTCCTCTTGGAGGAGTGCTCGCTCGCTGCTCATGTGCAATGTCAAGATTTGTACAGGTTACCGCTCAAAGTTATGCAAATCGCAAGCCCTGTCATGCTTGACAACCCAATGGTGCGCTGGATTACCTCCCGTTTAATCACAATATTGAGCCAGTGTATTCCAGCTCGAAGAATGCGCGGCAGCAGCAGGGGCGAAGTATATTATAGTCCAGTTCCTGCGACAGATAAGAGTTGTGCGCCCCACCTTCGGCACCCATCGCGAGCTCGAGAACGCGTCAATACTATCACTAGGGGTTGGCCTTTCGAGGACCACATCTATCCACATGTCGCGACCTAAATAATGATGGCAAACATATTGTGCGGCGCACACCTCACCGACCTCGACGGGCGGTCTGTGCTGCTCTCATCACCGTACTCGATGACTCGAAGATCTTCCATGCATGGGCTTCCAGGACTTCGCGCAGAAACTGTGTGATGGCTCCGCACTCAAAAATGACGGGGTGCTCGGACAGATGGTGAAGGTGCTTGCAAACATAGGAAACCAGCTTCCGGCGTTCGGCACGAGTGTCATCGTCGCCGCAACGCTGAGATGGTGCAAAGATGAGTTCATTGGCGACCCCGCCAACTCATACTGCATCCGGCCGCAGTCAAAGGCCTTCGTCAACTACCAGCGGGGCCTGACCGGCGTACCGGACACCTATGCCGCAGTTAAATGGTGCAAGATGGACTTCCCGATAGAAACGGACTCATTGTTGGGTGTCCCGCGACCATGATCCTGTCTTGTAGATTCTTTGTAACATTGACATAGATGTTGCTGGTGTATGTGAAGCTGACGGTGTCCACATGCTCCAATACTTGCGAGCGACTCGTTAGTACGATCACACAAGAGTTCCCTACTTTGCGTGACGGAAGTTGATCGAGGTCGAAGGATCGTTGTGATCGCTTATTGCTATGTGCCTTTCTCTTGAACGAGATGTAGCACGATCTCTTAGGTCTCAGAAGTGGCCGCAAGTGCGAATAGCACATTTGACGGTCTTGATAGTCGGATGCTTCTGCCACTTGTCGCTGAGGTTGTTCTCCAGATCACGTGTCAACCGCAATCAGCCACGATCAAGTTGGTCTCGGATTGCGAGGCGCCTCGTCAGTCACCACATCGCATCCGTTTCCGCCGCATTTGGAGTGCGCTAGCATGACTCTCAACATCATGGATCTTTCGAGGTTTCCAGTCGCTCTCCGTGCAGCCAGGTGACGTGGTTATTACCATAGTGTGACGCAAGTGATAGTAACCAACCTGAAGAGAGCACGAGAACATAAGCGTCAGGGCGCCGTAAGTTCACACATGGCCCAGTATGATGCTATGTATTCGCCGCGTATACCCGCATTGGCTTCTGATGTACACTAAGCCTGCAGGAAGATGCACCTCTTCCACATTGCTAGGATGCGGGCAGCGGCGTCAACGTCTACTCATCTGTCATCACGGCTGTACCAACCGCCGTGCTCTCCACTACCCAGAACCATCCTCCAGCCTACGGCAATATGGCGTGTACCAACGATGTAGTGCATCGATTTCCGCTTCAAACCAGTGGCAGAGGAGCCGCAAGCGGACATGAAGCCGGAGCGAACATTCCTGGATCACGGGCGGTCGGCAAGGTAGAGAAGGCAGTGGAAGTACTAGACTCGGACTTGAGCGCACTCCTCTGCGAGGCCCAGGGCGGCATCGTCGAGTAAGTGGGGTATACCAACTACAAAGGTGCATTGTATGATGACAGGTCCCGTCGGCATATGCGTTTCAGTGGACATGCGGTGCACATTTGTCCAGTTCTATGAATCATATCGCTCGCAGTGCTGACCTCTCCTTCAGTTAGATTCCCTACAGGGGCACTTACGATGCCTCGTTCATCATATATGGGAAGCTCAAGCCGCTTTCCATCTCCTCAATTGCCCGATCCACCGACTTCCAAACGATGTGTTGGAGCACATATTCTTCTATGTCGCTCTTCGGCGAACACCGGACTCTCCGTCCGAACTGATACCTCGCGATATCTGGACCGACTCATACATCGAAAAGACGACCGTACTCAAGCTTGCGATGGTATGCCGGCGCTGGCGTGACATCGCACTACGAAGTTCTTGCCTGTGGAATACCATAAACTGCAACTCAGAGGTCAACATCCTAGCTCAGCTGGCCTTCACCAAGTCAGGGCCACTCGAGCTGATGGTAGGGCAGAACTTGCTCGCTCTCCCAGCTGAGGTCGATTCCACGCGCATCCGGTCTCTACATTGGGACTGGAGCGGGAGTCCCACCCCGGTCGAATGCGAGGCTTCGCTGGAATTCTATGCCCCGACTTTGGAGGCTTGCGTGCTTTCGGCTGCCTCTCCGCCGCGGCGTAGTATCGGAAGGAACGACCTTCCTCTGACGCCATTCCAGGGGCAAGCTCCCAGACTACGCCAGCTCACCCTATACAACGTGCCCTACTCCCTCCAACTAAAACTTGAGAACCTCGCTCATCTCCATCTTCACAACTGCCTCTATCAAGGAAACGCGCGCGGGCTGCACCAGATGCTCGCTAGCGCGCCTAACCTGGTCGATCTCGTCGTCTCGCTGGATTCGCAGCGGCGCGACGGCATCGTCAACTGGACGTGTGTGCCCCGAGCCCAACTACCCCGCCTGAGGCGGCTCGTCTTCATACAGCTGAGCATGGCGGCCATCCAGCGATTCCTGCGGCTCATCGAGCTGAACACTCTCACCGCCGTCCGCATCGTCGTTCCAAATTCCGCAAGCGAAACCGCTATGTGGCATTCACACAGCTCGCATGCCATCCTCAGGTGGATCCCGGCAGTGAACACTGCTTGCCACGCGGCCATCGACTCGGATGGGAGCGTCATGGCGTTCGGGGCCGATGCTGGTATTCGCGTGGAGGGTCTACAAGAGGCCCCGCGTATACCCGCGTTGTCTATGCAGCACCTATTCGCGGTCCTTGCGCAGGGGGCGTCCATACGGACGCTTTGGCTGTTACAGCGCAATCGCGTGGTACCTCCTATGCAGCAGGACGAGAACATCCTGCCATTGCCCCGCTCTGTGGACAAAGTAGTTGTCCACGACATGGGCCTATCCACCGTGCTCCGCTCACTCGAGAAGCGGCGCGAGCCTCCTTCGAATGCCATTCCGGACCTTGAAAAAGGCCCGCGTCGCAACCTGCCCTCGTTGCACGTCCTCCTTGCGGGGTCACTCTCTGCTGAATGGGTGCTCCACAAGATCCGGCCCTACGAGAGCCGAAACGACTGGAGTGGTGTCGACAACGTGACAATCGCATGTGTGCCCTCGTACTGCGGCCCCAGGTCCAAAGCCGCATGTACGGAGCATCCTGAAGAGCCAGCGGCACCACTGCCGGAAGTTTGTCTTATCCCAACGCATCGCCTGTGGCCCTCATGGAAGGTGAAAGCTATTCAAGAGACTGATCCTGATGCAGTGCGGTTAGTTATTCACGTTCCTGAATCCTCTTACGGGCTCATGCACTCCTCTCCTCGCCAGCTCAATGAAATCGCCGCCAGTGCAGGCGGTCACTATGACTGTTACTCAATCCCAGGCCACGGTATTCGTCAAGCATTGTATGTTTTCTGTTACATTCCTGCTACCACTGTGAGTACCACTCCACTCGGCATTGAGCAACCTGAGAGTTGACCCCACTTTCAGTCTTGCAAGGCTTAGAAAGGCCATCCACCCGCCTAGCTGCCCATGGTCCTAAACTGCCAACACGATGGCATGTTATCCGGTATGCTCTAATGACCCTCGAATGTTCTATGCCTTGCATCGGACTATTACTACACGGCACCATCCTCGATAACAACATACGCGGTTCATAACTAAGCCAACTCGTTCTTCGGTACAGTTACCATGCCCCATGACTAGGGTGAAACATTCGATATACATGTTATCAGCGGACTAAAGAATATGCACTAAGCGTGTAGTCTTCCACTTCGGTCCAGAACCTCGATACGCGATACTGCTGTATGGGCCTCCGCAAGCATACCGTAGCCCAGCAATCCGTCACGTGATGTCAGTCACTTGAACCAAGCCGGCCACAAACAGTGTTCTGCCTTTATACAGATCTCAGGGAGAACAGGCTTGGGCTCGTCCACATAGTCTATAACCTTCAATGACGCGAATGTATCCTCGAACTCCGGTGGACATGCCCGGTCACCCTTGTACGTCGGCAAGCATCCGATGACGACGTGCATCTGTCGCGTCCCCACCCAGTGGGCGAGTTTGGCGAGGACTGTGCAGATGGACATGAAACTTCTCATCAGAATCTGAACCGTGACCCTGCGTGGCTGCCTGTTTGACCTGTGGTCGTGACAGCTCACGCCGGAAGCCAGGCCGGCGTTGGGAGAGATGGCGTAGGAGACCCAGTGTTCCAGTGCAGAAACCGCAATTCCTGTTCCAGCATCGTTTACTATGATGGCATCGAGACTAGAGGGCAAGACAGGGGGACGCAACCTGCACAGTTGGGGCCCCTCGTCGAGCAGCCACACTTTCCGCGGACTTGTCGACGCGACCACGTGATCTAGTATTTCGTGTAGCACGCCACGTCCAGCCATGAAGCAGATCGCGGCGTCCGGGCCGGCGACTGAGAGGTCCTGTTGGTCGCTTGAGACATATACATCGGTTGCATCCCGGAAAGCGGGTGTTCGTATGAGAGCAGCGAGGAGAGCGGCTTCGGGTGTAGCGTGGATGCGGATAGACGTATGGACGGGAAGGTCCACACGCCTCAGGAAGGCAGCTACGCTCTCTGAGGAGATCCCCTCTGCAAAGACAAGGCGACGTAGAGACGGAAGTGGAAGAGTTGTATGTGTGACGGGATCTGCGGCGGTATCCACCAAATGCATACGACTGAGAACGAGGTCAGTTAGTGCGCGTGCGCGTGCGAGCAAGTCATACAGCCCGCTGGACACAAGCGGTCCGGAACAGCCGTCCAAGTGAAGCCCAGACAGCTTGGGAAGGCACGTCTGGGGGAGTACATGACAGTGGCGCAGCGTGAGCCACCGAAGGTAGGCTGTCTGCGTGTGGAGGATCGGCACAAGCATGTCAGCGCCGACGGCTGGGAGGTGAGGGTTCATGTTCAGTACGAGCTTCTCGAGGCGGCACCCAGGTGTTGCCAAGAGAGCAAGATCACACGGTCGTGCATTTGCCTTGTCCCATTGGATTGCCCGGACACGGCACGCTTCGGACTCGAGTAGCTCGCGCACAACATGGGAAGGAGTGGCGAGTAAGCGGAGCTCAAGGGTGGCTCGAGATTGGCGCGCCATGGTGGGTGAGGGAGGGTTCTGTCTGTCACAAATAAGACACCATGAGGTGGCGTCATCGAGGAATACCGAGCGCCAGCGGCGGCAGACGAGAGGGATTGCCGTCCCGATGGGAATGGGTTCAACGAGGTCCCAAATGTCCCTAACTATGATGGGAGCATAGCTGAGTGAACACGGTATCTCTTTCTCCTGAACAGCTGCAAGGCGGAAGATGTACTGTAGGATCTCCGGAGGGAGACGATCAACCGGTGGGAGAACGTTCTCCGAGGCGTTAGCCTCCTTCTCTCCAGTGCATCGCGGCAGTGCGGGCAAATAATCGAGCTAGAGCTAAAGCATGAGAGGATGTGAGAACGGAACGTCGAGCGCACGGACCATGGATAGGCTGGGAATAACGTCATTGAGCTATAACTGGACGTTCAGTAGGCATGCGTACAAACCTCAGGGACGAGGAGCCATCGTTCCAGGTCGATAAGCGGTCGATGAGGCGTACGAGCGACGCCATTGTTTCTGAGGTGACAATGGAGACATTCATAGCTGAGAGGGCAAGGGGAGAGAGGGGGTGCGAACATGGTCCGGGGCTTAATAAAGGGAGTCGGAACCATATGCGACGGAACCTATATCGAGGCGTCATACATCCAAGATGGAGAAACAGCTCCGGCGCCGAGCATGGAAGCGAAAAGAGCGAGGCAGGCGGGCTGCACCAGTCCCTGAATGAGTGCAATGGTCGTGATCTCCGGGTGGGGTTTGGGCTAACTGTTTGCCACACTGCACGCTAGGGCCTGCCTGTTGGGGAATTGTGGCTGAGAATAAGGATGTGCGCGGACCACGATACAGCCAATCACGACCGAAGAACACATCGCAGGCGCGATCTGGCCCGCGCGAAGCCAGTCAGAAAGAGGACGATCGAGCAGCTTGACACCGCAGCCGCAATGGTGTCCTTCTGCCGGCACGCCACTGCATCTCGCTGACGCCGACAGCGCCGACATGTACATGATAGGGCAGATACCTGTGGGATGGTCTGAACCTTGACGGCGACTCACCCGTTAGAGATACCGGGTGTCCAAGGTGGCGACCCCGCGTGTTGTTACACAGGCTTCGTCTTCTGTGATGATAGTTGCATGGACATTGTTCTCCATCGATCATAGCCCCAGCCTTCACCGAAAGACCTTGATACGCCCGTATCTGCGTGACGATTTCAGCTGCATCCCTTCTTGGATGACACCGCAGAGTAATGGTCTTCGGGTATGAGTACACCACCTCTCGTCATGGCCTTGCCCCGTGGCTCTCAGGCCGTCAGGCCGTCTTCAGCGCGAATGCGCGTTGGCAAGTTGAAGTTTACGGGCGGATTCGAAGACATGGGTTTCAGATATTCGAGCGCCATGCAGACCAAGGACGATGGGAAGGAGAGATAGCGGCGTCGAGAGCCAGATTAGCACCCGCCGCACCCCGTCTCAGCGCGATGAAGACTCACAGACTGGGTTCTGCCTGAGTTGAGCATGTGCTGGCGACGAGATGGAAGGAGCTACGGCCAGTGCAAATGATAGCACGCATCATGGCCACAACCTTCCCATTGACTTGACATTGCATCCGCATCTCATTGTTGCATCTTGGACACATCACGCACCAGTGACAAGTCTATTAGCCTTAACTTCCCTGTCGACATCAGCAGAACTCGATCACGAGCCCGCACATCACCTGTGATCCCATGAGCAGACGAAGTCAACAGCTGTGTTCGGTCAGTTCCGTCCCTGCAGAGCTGGAGGAAAGAAGCACCGTGTCGGCATCCATTGCGCTCGCTGTCCACGTACATCATCCCGAACACATCAGTCATTCATGCTTCGTCACCTCCATTCGTCTGGGCATCACCGTGCACAGCGACGAGAAGGTCTAGGATCCTGTGGAGCAGTGCGGAAACGGCCTCGCTCGTCCTGAGGGCTCGGAGATCTGGAAACAACGAACATGTCAGATTGCCAACCTCCTTCGCATCGAACGCACGGCTCGACCCGATCATTCTACCATATCGTTGCCGTCATCATCGTCGAGTGGTATGAACCGCTGTCCCTCGTGGCGCTAAGAGGGCATGGAGCTGGATCAGCCACTACAGAAGCACGGGCATCCATGATACTCACGAACGCAGGCGTCGCTGTTAGGGTACAAACGTCTTCGATGCTTAACGGCTTGTCCGCTGAAGGGGTAACGAAACCATTTTGCACTGGGAAAAGGGGGACATCCGACATCGTGAAACTTCCTGACGACTTCTGACGAGCGGCTAGTAGTCGAAGCCAATGAAACTGCATTCATGGGTGTACCATGCGCGAGAGGCGATTTCGGCATCACTGGTACACTGGCCGACTTGTGCATCTAGTTGGCATTCAGGAATCAGAGGAGCACGTGTAGAAGATTTCGAGGATGGTAGGTCAGCAGTTTGTGTATAGACGCTGCCCTGCGCAGTAGACACTAGCAGAGTGCAAGATTGCCGGGCGATCTGTTCGGCGGGAGCAGTTCCACCAGCGGTGGCTGGCAGGGTATTCAGAACGATGGCCGCACCAGAGGTACATGTCGCAGAGCAATATGAGCAAAAGGCGCTGCTAGTCTAGGACGGGATACCTGAGATTCACGCCATCTTGGGAGGCCAGAACTGTTCGGTATTCCCATCGAGTTGTTGTTGTCGTCGCCCAGCTTACGCTTTTGCCACCTTGAAAAGTCGGAGGGATACTCGGGAGTTGATCTAGACGGCGTAGTGCCACAAGGAGACTGAGCTGAGGCAGTTGCGGCGACCACGTTTCGAAGTTCGCCTGCGTAGATCGACTTGACTTCACGAAAGCCATCAGAGATATCCCGTCTGGCGTTCTCTAGGTGCGGTGCGATGCCTTGCAGCGGAGGAAGGACTGGAAAGATGGCAGCTATGAGCTTTCCTTGCTGGTCCTGCACCGTTCGAACTGAGTGTGGTGTAGCTTCGCAGTGGTTAAGGTGCCTCTATTCGTGCATAGAAGTGCAATAAGTACCATCTGTGGCATGTCCATCTAACTCTCCGGTGTCGTAAATCGGCTGTCGAGGTCTTAGCGGACGCCCTCCACTTTCTCAGCTTGGGCAGGTGCCCTGACGGAGCGTTATACCTCCAGCTGGCACCAGTTGATAGAGTCCATGAGCACCAAGAGGACGCGAGTAACTTCTATGCGATGAAAGCGGGGATATATGCGCGGGGTCACTGACAAAGATCAACGATCTCCTCCATCGTCTCTTCATGATCTTGCCGCAAGAGCGCCTCAACCGCCCCGATCTCGCGCTTATCCTCACCAGTGTCTTCGGTGAGTGTGCCAACCCGCTCGGAGAACGTTTGTAGATTGGGCTGGGGGTTGTGCAGGAGGAAACACAGGGACACCCCAGTTTTGTGGATGCAATGGTCGAGAGCGGCGCGCTGGTGTGGCCTCCCTGGCAGTCGCTGCCTGAGACTGACATAGCTGGCAAGCAGGTACCCCCAGAGCACAGCAGAAATAGTAGGCCTCACGGACGCTGCGTCGGCTCGCGTGAGCTGTAGCCCGTAGCTGAGCTAGACATGGGCAGCGGCGCGCTCCAACGGTGGTCGTGCCATTGAACGTTGAACGTTGAACCGCAGTGGTGTTGCCTAGATAGCTCGTACTGATAGGTATGCAGGGACGGGGGGAACCACCTGGCAGTCGAGGCCCTCCCGGTCTGCTTGTCCGCGTCACCCCGCGCCCTTGCTGCTCTTCCAGTTCCGTCCCTGTTGGCCCGGGGGATGATTTTTCTTACATGAGCGGTGGCTGCAGAGACGAGCTCCAGCAAGGGCGCCCAGTGGCGGAGACGCCCCTCGACGCGTGGCGTCACGACATCCCTTTACTTTATCAGGCAACTCTCCTGCCCCTTGAGGACTTCGCTCTCGCATCTCATCCTCTTTGGTGACGCTCCCCGCATACCCACTCCAACGAGGCGTATGGCCAGAGGGCCTTATTGTGTCTGACATCAGCCAAAAGCAGCGCAATTGTTCTACCTTGTCGAACGCACGCCGACCGACAGTGAACGTACGACTGAGGCCCACGGCCCTACGCGTCTTGTTTCACATATGACTACGACTCGGGAGTGGCAGTTGAGCCCGCCTCCTATGCATAGCTCTGTTTCTGAATTATGTCTTGGGCTAATGATCTCCCTCCCTCCTCCCAGTTGTCCCAGCAATGACTCAGGAAGATGGTGAAACGCCCATAACCCTCCACCTCACCGCCCGTCCCCCTTTTCACCGCTGCGACCGACCGTATCTCCTCGGGCAGATCAGGGCTCAGCACATACATTCACCTGTGCACACCCTCCTCCTTGAACCCCATTCGCCGCGCGAGGCCGACCGACTTGACATTGTTCGGGTTCGCGCACCACTGCACGCGACGGAAGCCCAGCCCGGGGAGAGGCGCGTCCGGCTTCTCTAGGCAGTAGCGGAGGAGAAGCGCGATCGCGGTGCGTGCCACATGCGTACCCTGGAACACGGGGAAGATGAGCACGAACCCGATCTCAGTGCTTAGGTTTGCCCCTGAGGTGTTATAGAGTGACAGGACTCCTGCGAGCGCGTCACCGCGTGTGCAGTCGAGCACCGCGAACATGGTCCACTCTGGGTTTGCGCGGAAGCGTTCAAAGAACGGGACGAGGTCGGCATAGCCCTTCGGACAGAAGGTATAGAACTTGAAGAGCTCTGCGACGCGCGGCTGCACGTGTGTCCAGTACGTCTTGAGATGTAGCGCGGGCACGAATGGTACGAGGCGGAGGGTAGGGCATGAGAGGGTGTCGAGGTGGAGGGGAAACGCGAAGTTGATGTCGTACGGTTCAGTCGAGGATATCGCCGCCTCGATGTCTGGGGCCGGTGCTGGCGCGGGCGGCTTGTAGCTGTTAACATACGTCGCGGCCATCTTCAAGTAGGGTTCACTGTAAGCTTCAACTGGGTCGCTACGAATGAGGAAGCTGGCCACAGTATGGCTCTATACATACTGCGTAGTGAGTAATCGCGAACTTTGGCGCCGTTACCGTCTCTTGACTCGACCGCAGGTGACATAGGGTTCTCAAGGGTAAACGTAGCGCGAGGATATATCTTCATGGCATGTTCCGCGACGGTGTTCCGCATACTCACTGATACTCAGCCGGCATGGGCACGCGCCGCAACAGTCTCGTGATGCGTAACCCGCTCCGACTATGTCGATTGAGGAGTGCCCTGAACACCACGATGCACAACGGGCCAACTGAAAGTAGATAAACGAGTCTGAAATACATGTCGCCATGCTACAGCCATCCAGAAGCGAGTCGACCGGCGGTCATACGAAGGACAATTTTCATCCTGCAGTTGTTTTCCGCGTTTCTCTCCATTTAGATGGTACGCTAACCAGTACATCAGTGAGAGTCATATCGGCGTTCAAGACGCGGCGCACCTTCACGGACGCCCATTCTATCACCGCGCTGGCTATCCTATCCCGCAACGCGAGCTGGCATTTCGGGCACTTCACCTCTCGCACAAGCGGCGAGAGGGCAGCTTGCAACAAATACGTCGAGAAATCTATTCAGCAACGCATACGTGACTTCGTCCAGGCCAGTCAAGCAGCACGGCGATGCACTTACTTGGACCCGCGTCCCAGATGACATGCGCCGCGGCGAGCGCCCACACGCGCGTCAAGTACTTCTGCTGGGCCAGCGAGCAGTCGGCTGTCTCGCTGTGGGCGGTCGGCGGTTTGAGCAGCACGCGCTTGAGCGCATCCGTCCTGCCGAAGTGCAGGAAGAACAACTTCTTGAGGTAGGCCGCGCCCATCCGCTGCGCGAGCGAGTCCGACAGCGTCGGCAGCGGGAACGAGAGCAGGTGCGCGGACGTGGCCACTGCGACGTCCGCGAGGTCGTGCGCACCCGCAAGCGCGTAGGTCTCGATCGGGTGCGCGGGCGCGCAGGCGAGGACGAGGTCGTAGAGAGGCCGGCCCATCTTCGCGTGCTGCTTCGGTTCAATGCCGTACCGCGTGAACGCACCGAGCGCGGAAGAGATGGTCTCGAAGGTAGGGCAGAATGCGAGCGCTGTCATGTTGTAGATGGTATGCAGGATGATGTTGAGGACGTCTGCGGATTCGGGGACGGGCACTGTCGGGAGTGGCGTGTCCAGCACAAATGGCGGCGCGAGGAGGTGCCTGAAGCCGTTGTGAGATGCAGAGAGTACACGGATATGGTGCACGTAGAAGAGAGTTTGGTCAGCCGAGGCGAGGACGAGGTCGGGGGAGAGGCCGTCGAGGGTGAAGCACGGATGGAAGGTGGACGAAAGCGAGACAATCGTCTCCTGCTCGTCTCGTCCAGGCTTCTCCAACGGCGTACCCACCTGCGCAGCACACATTGGGTCCTGCCATGGAGTCAAGAGGTTGGCGTACGCACCGGTGTATGCACTAACGTCTTCTCGGACTCGGTGTCCGACCACGAGTCGGGCAGCTGCATGTTGAAGTCAAAGTACTCCATCATGGACTGTGACTGTATCGTGGGGGATGGTGTAGAAACCATATGCAGGTCTTGCTGGGGGTGGGTAGGGATAGCACGGCGAATGCGGCTTTTGAACACCTAGGAAGTGGGGTGGGATGTCGCCAGTGGGAGAGCGGCGCTGCGCATAGCGGCGAGGAGGGATTGGTGAACAACATCCGGGAATCTGGCTGGGTCGGGCGAGGTATCTGCCAGAAACTGCCAACTCCTGGACGCTGATAGAGCGTGGGGCGCTATAGCGCAAGGCTAAGCAGTACGAAGCGTTATGTCCTCTCAACCATCTCACAAAGCAACCCAGCATCTCCCGAGCCGTCGAGCACGATGAGGACCTGAGTCATAGGTGGGTTGTTGAGACTGTTAGAAGCCAGAGAAAGGCAGTGACAAACCAGGAGAAAGAAGGCGGGTCGATGACGCTCTGGCTGGAGTCAATCGTCTTGAAATTCGCCACGGAGGCGGCTGCCTTGGCGGCGTGTTTCTTTTCTACACAACGTGCCTTCTCAACACGGTCATTCTGAGGGAAACCCGCTGCCTATAGGAGAGCGTGATGACGCCAGAGTTCGATGTGCTATTACTTACGCCACAGTCATTCGGCGGATTGTCGTTGACGACGGCGCAGAAACGTATCAGATACTGCCCTTGTGATAGCGCTGTACAGAGGGGCAAGTGAGAGGCAGGATCCCATGGGGGACGCTATGACGCGAGTTCGCGGTCATACAAGATGCAAAGAATAGGCGGAGTCTTGGGGTATGATGAGACTACGTGCCCTGTGACGAGTAGCGTGCATATCGCCGTAGAGGACGCCGTGATATAATCGCTAGAACGGGATGAGGCGCTGGATCCTACAAGTTGGTCACCAATGGGCAAGTCCCATACCGGTTGCAACGTGTTCTGCCAGAACTCGCCAGTAGTTTCTCGAACCCTCTGCACTTCTTGCTAGATATTGTCCGGAAGGTTAGCACGCCGGAAGACATACGAGCTGTCAAATGACCTTCATGTGGTGCGACATCCAAACTATCAATAAACTGCATCTTTCGTTCAATCTTATGACGTACCGCGATGCCAGTGAACGACACTGTGGCCCCACGCTAGTGCTCTCTGCTCGAATCGCCAATGGGCGAAACGTAGTATCTTGACGACGAGGGCCAGAGTCCGAGTCCTCGCTGCAACATAACTATGTACAAGTAGCCAGTGATCATAAAACCTGATCGAGATGCGTGTGCGGGTGTACATTGTCTCAGTGTCGCACGTGTCGCACGTGGATGTCCTTGCTTAGGGACTCCTTGAACCTCCCACTACTCCCAGCCGGTTTGGATCGCCGATTGGTGCCCCTTCGAACGACGTCCATCAACCTAGTAATCGGGACCTTGTATATTGATGATACATCACAATGGTCAGGTAGTCACTGCAGTCTAAGACAACTTGTACGGTACATGTGGATGCTACTGCTATATCGAATGCTCGGACTCTAACCTAGAACACCCTGACAGTACGCGAATAACTTACGGAAACAGTTCGGAGCAAATAAAATAAGGAGCAAATAAAACAAACACGAGCTAAGCCTTCACCCTGTCAGACATTGAACCGAGGCGCCGTTCGATGCCCGCGATGTCGTCCATCAATGAAGCGTACCGACGGTCGAAATCATCCAACATATCATAAGACAGATTCGTGCTTGCCGTGTAGATTGTGACATTTCCCGAATGGGTCGTCGCGCTGACTTGCGGTGGCTTGTCTGCAGGCGGGTGGAGTTGGGCTTGTGCGTCCCGAGCGCTCTCAGGAGCGGCCTCCTCCCTTCGGTGTTGCTGATTCTTGCCACCCAACTTCATGCTGGGCTGTGGTGGAAGCCGAGGGAGAGGTTGCAGAGGAGTAGAGCGCGCCTGCGGCCGAGTTTGTGGCTGTGGTGAAGGTTTTGGTTGAGGCTGTTGAGACGAAGGCAGAGGGGGTGCAGCGGAGAACATCGGGGAAAGCGGCGACAAAGCCGGTTTTGACGAGTCCTGGCTCCGCGACACACCCACGCGCAGGAACGGCAGCTGGAAGCTCGAAGTCGTCGGCGTCTGGCTGCGCTTCGACAACATCGACATCGCTGAGCCGGGACGCGGACTTGGACTCGGACTCGGCGGGATGCTCGAGCCTGCGTCCGACGACAAGGTTATGTCTAGATCCAAGTCAGGGATGAGCAGTTCCTGCGAGATCGCCGACGCCGACGCCGAGCCAGACCGCGAGAGGAGCGACGTGCCGAACGTGTCGTCCGCTGTGGTGGCCGTCGACTGACTCGCGCTCATGCCCGAGTCGGGGCGGTACGACACCGCGCCCTCGACACCCACGACAGCGACGGACGTGTCGAAGCGCAGCTCCTTCAGTGCGGACGACGGGCCGCCCGTGCTCGGCGTGCGCGAGAGGAGTCGCGGCTTCCGCCCGCTTTCGAGCACCTTCTTGCGCGCGCTCTGGCCAACGCAGTCGACGAGCTGCTTGAGCGCCTCGCGGTCGGAAACTGCGCGCCGCGGCGCGGTGCGGCGCACCGTGCTCGCGCGGGGCAGCGTGCCGTAGGGCGTGAGCGCGTTCGGCCGCATTGGCGTCGCGAAGGGGTAGCGGTCGCTTGCGAGGGGCGTACTCTGGGCGCCGCCAGAGGGAAATGCGAATGGGGTGGCAAAGACACCGAGTCGGTGCAAGGGACGCGGGGTGTTGACGTCCGGAGGACCAGTAGGTCCAAGCGGGGAGGAGCGCTGGGAAGGAACGGCATCGAATGCGTCCTTGGGAGGGCCCCAGGAGAAGCCAATGAATGTGGTCGAAGGTTGTTCGCGTAGGATTGAGCGACTGGGTGTATGCGCGTTCGAAGGCGTGGCACTGGGGTGAGGGGAGATACCCGCGTTGGACACGGGGGAGGATTGGAAGAGGGCAGAGAACGCGAATGGGCGAGACTGGGAGGCATCCTGCTGTGACGCTCCCTGCGACACCTCAACGGGGATTACCGGTGTTGTGTAGGTGAATTGGGGAACATGGAGGTTATCTGGTCTAGTTTCTATGCGTCCTCTTGTTAGTGGAGGAGTAGGGTTGGGAGACTAGTGACTGACGTTCGTGGAGGCGCTTCCAAGCCACGCCCGCAAAGAACCGGTGTTGTTGTATCTCGTCGATACTGGCCCTGCCCAGGCGAAGCTCCGCGTCTGTCAGGAGCCTCGAAGACATTCAGCGACGCCGCACAACACCGAATACATGCGCGCGCACCTCCGCACTAGATCCTGGAAGTCAAGGGAGAGGGTGGATGAAGTAGGAAAGCGCAGACTCCTCTACTTGGATCGTCAGCAAAGCCTTGTACTCTAAACTGAGTGACGAACCTGATGGTCGGTGATCTTGACATAGGTCTTACGGATATCCTTCGCAAAGAACGGCGCGACCCCATACGCCATCTCGTACAACATGGCGCCCATGCTCCACCAGTCTGTCTCCCGCCCGTACCCTTCGCCCGCGCTGGCGAGGGGCGAGTGCGCGTCGGACATCTCGAGGGCTACGAGCACCTGCTCGTGCACCTGGAGGATCTCGGGAGAGATATAATCACACGTTCCGACGGGTACCAAACAGTGGTGCTTCGCGACACACTGGCTCCCGTCGGATTGCGTCGCCAGGAGGGGTGCGGCCGAGCCGAAGTCAATCAAGAGAAGATATGCAGACTGCGTCAAGACGAAGTTATGGGGCTTGATATCTCTGATAGTGGGAAAGGTCACATAATGGGGTGAGAATGAGAAGGGCGTAGGAGCCGAAATGTACGAGCTACTCACCGGTGTACAAAGCCTTGGGAGTGGCACCAGTGGATAGCACTAACCACCTGGGGCGCCCACCAGCGCAAGTCGGACTCGAGAACTTTGCCATCATGTGGGCTGGACTCAAGTACATCCCACAGAGTCCCGCCTTCAGCATAATCCATCACAAGGTTGAGATGCGTGGGTGTCTGAAAGGCACTCAGGAGGTGCGGTGCCCATTGCGTCTTGGTCTTGCGCGCTTGCAGGAGGATATCGCGTTCAAACTGAGGTGAACATTGCTACACGTAGGGTAAGGGCATAGTAGTGCATCAAAGCAGTGGTCAACGCACGTCGTGTGTCCTGAGTGCGAACCGCTTCTCTGTCGACTTGCGCACGTACACCCGACCGTCGAGTCGACATGTCACTACGTCAATCTAGCGGAGTAGAATTTAAAAAATATTCAGAGTCTCTCCTGAGGCAAGACTCACCACGCCGTACTGGCCATACTCGAGCGTCCCGACGACGTCCAGGTCCTTGTCTGTGAAGCGCAGAGTATCGATTTCAGCGGTCTTGGCTACCCGTAAGTATCGCATGAGCTCAGCGTTTATACAGTCATTCATGCCACGCACATGTTTTTCCTATCACGCTCTGCCCATGGAGTATGCGATCCAGCGCGAGACCCTCTGCATCCTCGTCTCCGTCGACGTGCAATAGCTCGGCGAGTCGAGATTTCCGCTTTTTCCATGGTGGAGACATATACCCTCATTGAGAGATAGCAAGCAGAGTGCGTGGTATGGGCGTCGCAGTGGGCGAGGAGCTGCCCGGGTGGTGGCAGAGTCGGGTCGCACGAGCGGTCGTCGCCGTTGTCGTCGCCGTGCGGGCGTCTCTCAATGTTGGACGAGAGCATGTGACCGCGCGTGGCCGCTGCCTGCCCGATCGTCAGCAAGATTCACAAAGATCCCGGATCGGGCGTCCCGCCGACTCTCCTCCTCGGGTTCGGCATGTCTGCGGCTGGCACTCACCCGTCTCTCTCTTTCTCTCGCTGCTTGTCCCTGGTCTAAGCGGGTCAATGCCGACCGAGGATGATGCTAGGCAATCATAGAATCTATAAGTGAAACTAGTCTAGTCATAGCCAGCGACCACTCGCTACACACCAACCGACCCCTCCATGGCCTGTACTGCGTGCACAACGGGCAGCGTCCATACTGGAACGCCCCTCGGCAAAGAGGTTACGCTCGGTCCCCTCCAGTCGTACGTTACGGGCAACGAGAACTCCAAACGGATCATAGTCTTTGGTACGGATGTCTTCGGATGGCGCCTGACCAACGCGCGCATCCTTGCGGATGAGTTTGCTGCGAAGGACTTCTGGGTGGTCATCCCGGACCTCTTCGGTGGTGCGTATGATAATCATTGAAACATGCCCGCAACTGACCGCTGTCATCTAGGTCGGGATCTGCCCCGGTGGACACTTACAGCTACTGAGCACAGAGACAAGACTACGTGGAAGCAGTGGTTCCTTATGCCGCCCCTCCTCATATTCTACTGGATCCCCTTCCTCTGGCGTAACACACACGCGTCCCAAGTTGATAAGATCACCAGCTTCGTCTCACATCTGCGTGTGACGCACCCCGAGGCGAAGATCGGCCTCGCTGGCTTCTGCTGGGGCGGCCGTTACGCCATCGCGCTGAACCACCTCTTCGACGCGACCTTCGCCGCACACCCGTCGCGTGTCAACTTCCCTCAAGAGCTCGAAGGCATTACCAAGCCCATCAGCTTCGCCGTCGGGGAGACGGACAAGCAGTATAACGCGACGCGCGCGGAGGAAACGGAGGCTCTGCTTCGGAGCAAGGGCTTCAACGACTTCGAGATCGTCGTCTACAAGGGGGTACATCATGGGTGGACAGTGCGCACAGACATGACAAACCCTGAAAAGAAGGCTAAGCGGGATCAGGCAAGGGATCAGGCGTTGAAGTGGTTTGAGAAGTATCTCACTGTGTAGTCGGTTCCACTCCGAGTCCTCCATTGGCCACGTTTCATGTGCCCTTCCCCATAGCTACCGGACCGTATTGCCTGTTGAAGTGATGATGGTCTGCGTCGCTTTGGAGTCTGTACTACTACCGTTGAAGATTGCTTTTGTTCCATGGACGAGGTTGCATTTCTCAAGTCTCCACTCTTCGGCTAAGCAAGTTGTGGATACTTAAATTATGCCGCTGCTGATGTCTTAAGTGTTCTAATGTCACAAAGTTCAATAGGCTACAGTGTGGAAAATAAAGACACTGATCAATTGGCGCTGTTCCGCGCGGGCCGGAGACACAAACTTCGCAAATCGCAGAATCTTGTAACTTACGAGCTTGTTTCCTCCAGTCTGCGGTCGAGACAATCCCTCCTGTAGCTTTCTTGCCTACGAGCAGGTCGCCCTGACCTCACCCTTCATGGCCCCAGACCCACGCCTGACCGACCGCAAGACCTCCTTCGCCTCTTTCTCCCACATCCTCGATGCGCGCATCCTCCGCGCCCTCGCCGACCTGGGTTTCGCCCGCCCGACGCTAGTCCAGTCCAAGGCGATCCCACTCGCCCTCGAGAACCGCGATATCCTTGCGCGCGCACGTACAGGGAGTGGAAAAACGGCGGCGTACTGCATCCCAGTCGTACAGAAGGTCCTGAACGCTAAAGCTGTGGGTATGCATCTCCCCGTGGTCTACGTGATGCCGACCGTTGATTGGTGGTGTAGGGCGTACCGTCTGAAGAGAACCCGTCAAGGCAGGCCACGCGTGCTCTGATATTGGTGCCTACGAGGGAGCTGTCGGAGCAAGTGTACACACATCTTGTTGGGCTGCTGAAGTATTGCGAGAAGGAGGTCACGGTCGCAAATGCTTCTACCGCGAGCTCGACGCAGCTACAAAGGTAAGCTCACTAATGTGGTTTCCCTCCGCCTCCTCACTCAGCTCTGCTCACAGAACTCTCCTATCCGACCACCCCGACATAGTCATCGCTACGCCCTCACGCGCCCTTGCCCTCGTACAAGCCAAAACAATCACCCTCTCTTCCCTCGACACCCTCGTCATCGATGAAGCAGACCTGATCCTCTCTTATGGGCACGATACCGATATCCGCGCCTTGCTTTCGGGCGGATACCTTCCTCGCGTCTTTCAGTCTTTCCTGATGAGCGCGACGATGACAGAGGACGTCGAGGCGCTGAAGGGGCTCGCGCTCCGCAGTCCAGCAATCCTAAAGCTCGAAGAGGACGCGGAGGAGCATGCACTGACACAGTTTAGCGTGCGCTGCAGCGAGGTGGACAAGTTCCTCCTGACGTACGTCGTGCTCAAGCTCAAGCTTATCAAGGGCAAGTGCCTCATCTTTGTGAACGATGTCGAGCGATGCTATCGCGTGAAGCTCTTCTTGGAGCAATTTGGTATCAAGAGCTGCGTGCTGAATTCGGAGCTGCCGCTGAACTCTCGGTTAGTGAGGACATGTGAGCGGCGATGGTCCACGACTCATGGAATTACGCAGGTACCACGTCGTACAAGAGTTCAACAAGGGGGTATATGACTACATTATCGCATCGGACGAGAGCGCAGGACGGACAGAGCAGGATTCCGAGGACGAAGAAGATGAGTGGGCGGAGGAGGGGGAAGAGGAAGGCAAGAAAGATGAGGACGCAGAGGAGCCAGTTGACGAGTGTGAGTGCACTGCATATTGAACGTGGATATCCGCCTCATAGTTCACAGTCACAACGACTCAGCGGGAACAGCCCACTGCATCTACATCGACTGCTCAGCCGTCACAAAAGCGCAAGCGCTCGCCGCCTCCATCCGACAAGGACGACAGCAACAAACCCCAAAAGCGGAAGAAGAAGGCGAAGCACGCGCGCGATGCGGAGTACGGCGTTGCGCGAGGTGTGGACTTCGTCGATGTCGCCTGCGTGCTCAACTTTGACCTCCCGCGGTCCGCGCGGTCGTACACGCACCGGGTCGGGCGCACTGCGCGGGCGGGGCGCTCGGGTATCGCGCTCTCTTACGTTGTGCCCCGGGCGCAATTTGGGAAGAACAAAGTCGTGGGCGGCGTGCCCGGCTCGGAGCGCGACGAGGAGGTCTGGGCGCGCATCGAGCGCAGGGAAAAAGAGAAGGGACGCGAGGTCAAGGAGTATAAGTTTGATATGAAGCAGGTGGAGGCGTTCCGGTATCGCATGGAGGACGCCCTCCGGGCTGTGACGAGGGCGGCGGTGAGGGAAGCACGGATCAAGGAGCTGAAGACGGAGATCTTGAACTCGGACAAGTTGAAGGTGCGCAGATGCTTTGAGAGCAACGTGCACGGTGGTGCTGATACGTTGTCGCCCAGGCACATTTCGAGGACAACCCATTGGACCTCGAGTATTTGCGGCACGACAAACCTCTTCATCCAACGCGCGTGCAACCGCACATGAAGCATGTGCCGAAGTACTTGCTTCCCCGCATAGCTCCTGTACCTGGCGCGGAAGCCGCTGCCGCTTCTACTAGCAACGAGGGCGGCGAGGGATTCGTCCCCTTCAACAAGAACAGCGGTCGTGGACGGGGACGAGGCAGAGGGCGGGGTGGTAGAGGGGGGCATGCTGGCAGAGGTCGCAAGAAAGCCGATCCGTTGAAGAAGTTTGGTCGATGAAGCATGCGCCTTGTGTGTGTACATCTATCATTCTGTTGTTATCTTTGTTGTGATGAGATATCGCGTTGACGGACGAAAGAAGGGAAATGTGCATAGCGTTTACGGACGACTGAGCATCGTGGCCTCGAGTTTTCGCTGCTTTGTCTCGCGATTCCTGTCGCATTCCACCAAGTACTGTTTTCATGTCACATATGGTCCCTACCGCCACAGTGCATCACACTCAAATAAGTCAAGGTTGCAGGTGGTACAGCGTCTGGATGGATAATGGCATCGACAACAACAAAAGCAGGGTATGATAGAGAACACAACACGGCGAGGCGGCGATGGTTAGTCCATGACCCACTCTCGTAATATCTGGCAGCCTCCAATGTCTGGATGCAAAAGCACAGACGACAGCCAGTGCTGCAAGAGGCGTCTCCGTTGGTCGAGAAAGGACGGCCGAAACTTGGCAAGTGGTGACTTGGGCGGTAAGGGAGGGATGAACCGCTGATAGTCTTGCTGTAGAGGCATGAGATACGCCTTCCCCGTATCTTCGAGAGGGGACGTACCGGTAGACGTGCACGTAGGTGCGCATACAGCTCTGCGAAGGCGCTATATCGCTTGTGTACATGTATGACGGTCCCCTATCAACGTCTCCTTAGACGACAGTGGCAAGTGTTGATATTGCTCGACACACCTCTTTAGTTTTGATAGCGCAGTCGTACACTGCCGCATTTGAGCCAACCATCCGAGGATGATCAAGTTTATCTGCGAACTCACCTATGTACGCTCCACCTCGCTTGTCTCCAACGCTCGTCCACCCAATGATCTCGACCTCCCGGGCAAAGACCTGGCTTTCACCGGAATGATCGCCTAGCCAAATGTCTTTGGAGTATATCGAGGGCGTATCTACAGACGGGCGGCCGTTCTGCGGATACTCGAACTCCGAGTCCACGGGTGTCTGTAGATCGCCCGGTTCATGATATTGCACTGGTCATGTGGCAAGAACTCACATCGCACAGTTCCTCGTATAAACGAGCCTCCTCCTCTACGTCGATCTTATCTGGAAGAACCTCTATGAGACCTTGGGCGTGCTCGAATGGACGCGGTGTAGTTGGGGACGGCGTGCCCTCTGTGAGAGTAGATGACGGAGCCTGGGCAGCCATGAATGGGGTGAGCAGAGAGTGGCAGGGTCTGGAGGGTGTTCAGTACATGAGAAGGGAGAAAAGAGCGGGAATGGAGCGAGTAGAGAGCGTGATATGGGTCGGATGTAGTGCCCCTGGCCGCTGGCGTAGTGGCCCGCTACTACGGATAGGCACTACTGGGCGTCTCGGCGATCCTTGCTCGTACCCGAAGAGTCTCGCTTAATTTCACCCGCTCATCCTCGCGGAGGACTGCGCTGGCACTGGCGGCACATCGCTCCATCGTTCACCACACGCTGCGCTGGCAATGTGCTTCAAGCAGCATTAATGCGGGGCGGAGTGTGAGTGTTATTGGTTCCCATTCGGCTCAAACGGCTGACGGTGTGGGATGTCGTCTTCAGAATGCGCCGTTGCTGCGTGGCAGCCATGCGACCGTGCCCGGCGCGGCAAGGCGTCATGAACCGCGGCGTACGAAGTCTATCTACTGCACCCTCAGTTGGACTGCTTTCCACCACGCATAAAGGGACCGCATTCGAGAAACGCTCCCTCGCTCTTCTGGAGGAGCACCTCTCCATGTCGCTCACGCGCATAGGTGGCAAAGACGACGGCGGGATCGACCTTCTCGGGTGGTGGTGGCTTCCTCTGACTTATCCCCATGAAGGCGCTATCGCAGACAGTGAACCGTCCGAAGTCATGCCCGGTGCCGTGTATAACGGACGCAGGCGGCTTCGCGTGATTGCCCAGTGTAAGGATGAGAAGAGGAAGGCTGGACCAAAGTACGTCCGCGAATTGGAAGGTGTCTTATATCGGTACACAGCAGAGGCCCATATACCGCAGGCATCCGCACTTGCTAGTGTGCCTCTCTATCATTCTCCACCGCATGTTCCTATCGGGCGGGACAAGCTTAAGACCTATCACCGAGCTGTCGATCCTGTCGTTGGTCTCTTGATATCATCTGCTCCGTTCACGAAGGCTTCTATGCTTCGTGCGAACTCATCTTCCATGCCTTTGGTGCTCCTGCATATCCCTTCCATTCCTGACTCGACCTGGCCAAGGGAATCGGAGGCGCGTATCGAGGGCGACCAACGACCGGACGACAACGGTGAACTTGGCTCTCTAGTGTTCAATTCTGCTCTCGCGAACGGGCTTCTGCACAACCAGCTACAACCGCGCTGGGAGCATCCGTTGGACAACGGGCGCGGAGGTCGTCCTGGACTTTGGTTCAACGGGCGACGTGTTCGTAGCTGGACTCCTGAGCAGGACCGTCTATAGGCTTATGACGCCTCTCTCGCGTATTTCATCCCGCGAACCCGCCCATCGCGCAATGCAAGGCACCAGCAAGGCGGATACAGCCTCACTCCTCTCTCTGTTCGGTCGTTGACATCGTCCGATAGAACAGCAGTGCCTCGCTCAAACAATGTCGTCAATGCAAGGCTACTGCACGCCTTCTTCGTGCCATATACGACTCTGCTCATCTGCATTGAACAGAACATGTGCCACAAGAAACGCCAACAGAGCTCCGTCTTGCTATGCGCTGTGCCTCATGTTGTAGTCCCACCATCATCTCCGAGCTTGGGGCGCAAGGTTCGACCAGTGTATAAATGCAGCATCCATCATCCAGCCACCTGCCTCGTTTGCACCGCGTGCCGCATATATATTGTCATACAAGTACCGCCAGTTTCCTGCTGTTGTTCTCATCCACCCAACCTCCTACACGCCCTTCCTTCCGCGCTACCCACAATGTCTCTCCTGCCAGATTATATCCATCAAGTGCCGCATATCGACAGTCTTCACGGCGGCATCCAAGCGGACACTTCGTACGATTCGCCCTATCCTCAGAGTTTCCGCAACCATTCGCGCAATACTCACGCAAGCAGGGTTCCCAGCTGGAACTCGTTTGGGCTTGCCCAATCTGCGACCTCTTCACGGCCGCTTCCGGTACCGATTCAACGTGGAAGGGGACCATCTACCAGTTCCCGATGGCAGTCTGACCCCATACATGATTATACGCCCGAATCGGGAATGGTGGAGGCAGGCATGATGGAGGCGGATATGCAGAGCCGTGACGTCGAAGCGCAGCGGGAAGAAGATGAGGGATTCGGGGAAGAAGAGTACGAGGAGGAAGCGACGGAAGCGAGCACGGAGCACATAACTATCGAGGGTGCCCCCGAGGCGGAGAACGGCATGCCAGAGCCAGGAGCCGGTCAGCCTAGGCGGAAAGGTGCGAAAGCATTCGTTGGCGGGTTCGTGAGTGGGATACGGCACCTACCGCGATTGATGGTGCGGACGGACCACAAGACTCTGAAGAGAGGCGCGCCCGAGGGTTACGCGATGCGCGACCCAGAGGCACTGCCTGTGTATGAGGAAGTCGGCCAGCCCGCGGCTGGGCCGTCCAACGTGCAATACGTCGAGGCGGTGGAAATGCCGAGTGAACATGTAGCCTCCTCTGCCCTGTCGTATGACAGTGTCGACGCCCCGCAACAGCCTCAGAGTCATACTCCTCCCCAGCACCACAGCAATGATCACGCTCATGTCGCGCCACATTCGCGCCCTCCCATGTTCTCGCCACCGGCCAACGCTGCTCTCGCCCTGCCCCCGCCCATCGTTGCCACACCGCCGCCCGTCGGCTCGCCCGTATTGGTGGAACCCCGACCGACGCGAGACTACGCAAAGATGGACTCGCCAGTGCGCACTGCACCCCCCGATGACTCCTTCAGCGCGCACATCACCCGCATTCAAAACTTCTTCGTCGAGCTGAAGAACCTACCCTGGGTCTCCGCCCGCGTGACAGACGACTACTACCCCGAGAAATCTCACCGCGCACGCGACCCAAAGATCAAGCCTGGGTCGTGGTACTCGACGCGGCAGCATCATGAGATTGACCTGCTCGCGACACCTGCGGCGCTCAAGCGCACCGCGGAGGTGCCTCACAGTGAGGACGGCGCCTCGCTCGTGCGCTCCCGGCGTACGCCCACGATGACATCCATCTGCAGCAGCCATGTCCACTCTTCCCTACGTCACTACGCCGCCAGCCTCGCTGGCCAGAGTATTGCGTCCCCCGTTGCCTCATTACGGAGGCAGAGCAGACGCGCCTCGTCGAGTTACCACGCCGGCGGATTCCACCTGCCTCACCTGCCCACCATCGCTAGTATGTCGCTGAACAATGGTATTACTATGGGTACAGATGCGCAAGGAAGGCCGGTCTACATTATCCCTATTCCTTCGATATCGTCTCCCCCTCCTGCGTCTCAAGCCCCTTCACATGCAGCGACAAACGTTCCCTACCCCGGATCCTCTCCATCCAACACAGCAGACCAAAGCAAGAGGCTGTCTGTGCAAGCCTGATCGGATATATAACCAGATTGCTTCCTCGTACGTGCTAAGTCGACCACCCCATCGACTCGCGGACCTGTCTGGCTGTTTAGTATGTTGCTTCATCACTTTGCTCGACTGTATATATCCCAAGTTTATGGCTTACCGGCGCGTGTGACCACTCAGCAGAGTTCATGTCTTGACTCTATTCAGATGGCAGCCGCTTGAGGCTGGACCCTATGCTGACGGTCGGTGCTCGCAATCCCCGGTTGCGACCCGGTTGCAACTCCAATATGGCTGACTGGTCATTGCTCGATTCGTTCTTTGACAATATGAGGGTTGTGCCTTGGGCTGTTATACCCTTCAGCTCGCTCGGACGCCCGCCATCCTGAAACTCCGCAAGATGTCAGTCCTCCCTGGAACTCAGGCTGCAAAAATCTCGGACGACTTCATCCGCTCCGACATCTGGTTCGCGGATGGTAACATTATTCTTGTAGCCCGCGGGATAGCTTTCAAGGTTCATCGCGGTCAACTTCAACGTCATTCCGAGGTCTTCCGTGATTTGTTTTCTATGCCTCAACCGCTAGGCGAAACTCAAGAATTGATCGACGGCTGCGAGTGGGTTGAGCTATACGATGCTCCGTCTGATGTGCTGCACTTGCTGTCGGCACTCTACGATGGACTGTGAGTTGTACGCACACATGCGTGTGTCAAGGAGGCCACTCACATCTGGGCCATAGGTATATCAGTAAGCCCAGCGCAGTCAGATTCGAGGTCATCTCGGGTGTCCTCCGGCTGTCCTCGAAATACCTGATCGAGCACCTCCGCATACGCTGCATCCACTGGCTGCGCGCCGACTGGCCGTCAACCCTTGAAGGCTGGGATCGCAGGGAACAACAAGCCACCGACGACGGCAAGCGCTACACCCCGCGGGAATGGTACGCACACCCGGTGCGCACCATCAGCCTCGCCCGCGAACTCGGTCTCGACGAGCTGCTTCCTGCCGCCTTGTACGACCTCTCCCGCTACGGCCCGCGCAAGATCGCTTCCGGAACTACCGTCGCCCCAAGCCCGTGCGCCTCCGCCGACGGCACGGTCGCGCCCGCCCGCCCGGACCTCGAGCAGCGCATCACCCTGTCAGCACCGGACCTCTACACCGTACTGGTCGGGCGCGAGGCCGGGCAACGCTTCATCGCCGCCTTCATCGAGAAGGAGCTCAGCGCGCGGGAAGTGTCCGCGGGGTGCACGAACCGTGCGCGCGACAGCGGGCGGCAGTGCCGGGAGTCGTTCTACTTCATCATGCTGAACGTGCTGCGCGCCGTCGGGGGCATCTCCGCGGGACGCGACGCGGATCCGCTCTTCACGCTCGTGCAAGCGACGGAGATGCTGAGCCGCAAGGACTTCACGGACGGCCAGAAGCAGTGCGGTCTCCAGATCTGCGACTCGTGCAAGGCCGACTTTGCGCAGGCGGCTACGAGGGCGAGGGAGGACGTCTGGGCGCTGCTCCCCAGTTGGTTTAGCCTGCAGCCGGTGGCTACTACCGCTGACGCACAGATGAGCTGTTAGCATTTCCGAACTTTCGTACAGTTAGTTGGGTCGTGTTGCTGTGTGGGGAATCTAGATTTGTGTAGGCAGTAATTTCAACAATAGATCGAGACACCCTCCAATTAGAGGCAGCGAGATGAATGTCCCTTAGGCACGGGGTACACTTGATGGTAGCCTCAGATGAGGATGCTCAGTGTGCATTCGCATCCTCCAGATGTACCGTGCCGATCGTTTGGCCTGCGTGTGTCATCGAACTGTGCTGGGAATAGGCTGTGCTGACATTCCGTGTGTGAATGCATTATATTACAGTGTCCCAGTGGTCCAAGAGGAAACGAAAGCATGCCGACTAGCGTAAACGAACATCCCAATCCATTTGTCCACGATACAACAAGACTACAACACGCAGACCCACCACGAGCACCTAGCGCTCCGCTCACAGCAGCAAGCCCGCGAGGAGCGCAGCCGCGGCAGCAGAAGCCAGGCCCACGCCGACACCGCCGCCGCCGACCCTCCGCGCTGCGTTCGACTCGCGGTTCTTCGCGGGGTCGAGCGTGCCGGTGGCGCTGACCGCGGCCTGCACGGAGCCGATGGTGGCGCTGGGCGCGGGCGCGACGGCGCCGTTCATGGCGAGTGCGGTGGGGGAGAGCTTGGCGAAGCCGACGGCGGGCGGGTCGTACTGGAACGCGGCGTAGACGTTCTTGAGGAAGGTGTCGCCGACGATCCACGCGGGCGCGGTCGTGCCCGTGTTGTCGACCTCGAAGAACGCGCCGATGCACGTCGTCCCCGCGCTGTCCGCCGCCTCGAACTCGAAGTCGTCCGCCGCGATCGGCCACGCGATCGACGAGTCCCCGAACTTGAGCGTCACGGACACTTGCTGGCTGCAGGCTGTGCGGGGGAGCGGGGCGCGGTCAGTACGCGGGGGGCGGGGGAGCGGAGCCGGGTACGCACGGTATGTCCAGTAGCCCTCGAGCTGGCCGGTCCCTGCCTGCGCGCCCGGGATCTTGCTGTAGATGGCAGAGATCGCTGCTGTGGGGCCGCCGACGAGAGTGGTGCCGGTGTCGATGGCAGCATATGCCTCGGAGCCCGTGCCAATGTCAATCGCAGCACCGTTCACGGTCATCTCTGCATTACAGTCAGTACCGCATGCTTGTAATGTGTGCCTGCATGGGGACGTACGTGTGATCTGCTGAATCCAGTAGCCAACCTGACCAGTGGGGATAGGCTGGTAGTCGATCTCGCCCGTGAACAGGCTGGTGTTGACCGCGCCGAGCGTGAACGTGCCTCCGGGCTCGAGCGCGCTGACCTTGGTGTCGTTGTTGTACCGCGTGAGCTGCACGCCGAAGACGCCCTCCGTGAGGGTGTTGTTCGACGAGGCGAGGGCCTGCCAGAACGGCGTTGCGCCGGAGGAGGCGATGGTCTGCCACGCGAGGCCCATGAGCCCGGAGACGGGCCCGCTGAGGACGTTGCTCGACACCTGCGACACGGTCGCAAACACCTGCGCGTCGACCTCGAAGCCGGCCATCTGCACGGTGTCCTGCGCGAGCGTGCCCTGTGCCTCGCCCGAGTCGTACGTGATCGTGAAGCTCTGGTTGAGCGACTTGAACGTGCTCGACTTCTGCTCGTCGAACGTCGCGATGTCCTGGGGGATGTTGGAGGTGGAGCCCGAGGCGGTTGAGGCGACCCAGAGATCGGACGAGCCCGTGTCGAGGATGACGTTGAACGAGACGGGGGGTGTGCCTATTGCTAGTGAGCCAAAGTAGCTGGAGTCTGCGTTCTCGTCGGTGATTCTGGATCGCTTGCATCAGTATGGGACAGGAAGATAGCCACTCGGCGCGATCGCGGGTGGCGGAATGATAGTGGCATAGCGGTAGGATATAATGAGGACTGCTTACAGGTTCATTCCACTAGCCCGCTTCTGATTCTTAGCATGCCCGATGCCATACTTGGCCTCTAGGGCCCGCTTGCGCCTCTGCAAGGACGCAGCGACGTCTTCCGGACTGCGGCGCTTGCTCTGGGACCTACGGGAGAGCTCGATGTGTGCGCCGGGGAAGATGTTGGGGTGTGGTGCTGCAAGGGAGTCGACGGCCAGCGACAGGATGCAGGACACGGCGAGGGATATGGGAAGGAGATGCATGGCGGTCGGGGTCGTTACGGGTGGGGAATAAAGTTAGAGGAGAGGCAGGGTGGAGGGGAGAGGGGGGAAGGAGGGAGTGGGGGCGACCACGCGACCGACTCAAAGGGAAATGAGCAAATGCGCGCTGCGCAGCAAGAAATGAAGTGAGCAATGCAGACGGGAGTGCGTCAGAACCGGGCTGGACCTGACCGCCTACGTCGGGGCGCTGGGACTGGAGCACGGCCGACGGTGGAAGATGGGAGAAGGAGGAAAGAGAGAAAGGGAGAAATGCGAGCGGGAAGGGAGAAACGAAAGTGTGACCCGCACGGGTGAAGCCAAGGCAGGGGTGAAGCTGATGGACGAGCGCGACGAGCAGGCTTGCCTTTACGCCCAGCGCTGCCCAGCCACCGCGCACGCCCGTCGCCACGCTTCCCGCAACATTCCCATATCCGGCATTCCCACTCTGCCCGCCCAATCACAGCCAGCCCCGCAGTCGTTCCCTCTCAGCCTCCCGTTCCCACTGGCTCCTCCCCGTCCGTGCATCTCCATGCATGTACTCTATTTCACTCACTCCATACTTATGCTCTGTTACAAACAACTGTGGCGTCCGCGCGCAGTGTACTCCTGTGCGAAACAAAGCGCTACACTCGCCGTCTGTTGCAATCAGCCCGGCGATTCGCTCGAGCCAGCTGTGCCGCCCCGAGCAACCCGAGATCCCCTAAAGACCGATGCTACTCACACGTAGACGAGTGCATAAATATACACAGCTCCTATGGCTACCGCCGCTTCGCCGCAGCACTACTCCTAGCATCGAACATCGATCCTGAATCCGACCACTCTCACGCGCTCGAACGCCTGGCCGCGACGCTGTCGCCTCAGTGGCGCACGTCAATGCACAGCGGACGTCATCGATGAAACTCAAAGGTGGGTCCGATGTCTTTGACCCTGACAGCTGGTTACACTCGTCTAGTGCGTCATACATGCGCTGGGCGTCCGCGCGGGAGGCTTGGATGGCGTCGGTGCAGTCATCATACGTCGTTGTTGTGTTCCCCGTAACCTGCCCCTCGGGTGCGACGTAAATGTTCGTACGTAAAGGGCTCTGGCGCGTGGCATTAGTGCCGGCTATGATGTCCAACCCTAGGATCCGTAGCCACACTCCGTATTCAGTTTGGACTGAATACCCGGCACAGATCAGCCATAGGTGGTCACCGTCCGGGCCCCAATGCGATCAATTGGACGTATATGAAAGCGTACAAGGGACGGTGCATCGCAGCGCGGTATCACGAGCTCAACATGCACCGTGCGACCCATCATCACTACCTAGTACTCCCGGGGAGAAGCGGAGAGACCCAACTGCGTCGCGCTCGCGCGCCGCCTTCCCCTGCTCCTCAGTCGAAAACACAGAAAACGAGTCTTCGACGCCGCCCACTCCACTCACAGCCGTCGCATCGGAGGAACCCCGCGACACGCCACTCTCGACGCAGGGCGTGCACCTCTGCGCGTGATGGAGCGTCCAGTCCGACGTCGTATCGCCGACGGAGTCGAACGCGTCGTAGTTCAGGTCCAGTTCGCGCTCGATGCGCGACCGGATCGTCTTGCGATGGTTGAGTCTGCGCGGGCGGGCAGTCACGTGAGGTGAGCGCACGGAATCCAAGGGGAAGAGCACGTACGAGGACACCAGGGAAATGAGGAACACTTTGCGAGCACGCATCATGAGCTGGGGGGTTGGGCGGCATACGACAACACTCACGGTTTCCGGTCTGCAGATAGAAGCATGCGTATAGGAGTGTGCCCGGTCTAGATAGCAGCTGTGTTCTCTCGGTGAGCGTTCCCTCCGGGCAACTGAGAAAAACTCACAGCGACCAGAGATGCGAAACTGAAGCACCTGCGTGGGCAGATGAGCAGGCAAGTTATCACTCGTTTCATGTAACATACGTCGGTAGGAGACCTGAATCATCGCTGAGCGGGGTGGCAGAAATCGAAGGAGAGACGTACCATTATAGATGGTGTACAGAATAAAGAGCGCTATAGCGGAGTCGGTCCTATCGCCAATACAGGAAATCCAAAGCATGGTCAATGGTCGGTCCAAGCCGTACGAGGACCGCTCACATACCTTCGCAAGCCCGAGCGCGCTCTGTACAGCGACACGCAGAGCGTCACCACCATGAGGACGTCGGCGCATATTCCGCCCGCGATCGTGGCCTCCAGTGCCTTCTGATGGCGGGACGACATGTGAGAGGGAAGACGGCGACGACGGGTGGGCCGACTCACTCCTAGACTCGACATGGCCGGGTGCACCTGCGGAAGAGAGCTGCGGTGCGCGGGGCGGCGCTCGGTCAACATGCGCAGATCTCGAAAATGGCAAGAGGGCGTACAGAATGATGGCTATGGCTGTCGGACGGATGGTTCATTAGACTGTCTCCGAGGGGACTAAGACACTTACCAATCCCTCCGGCTAGGGCATAGAACGCGTGAGCTTGCGAAACGACCGGGTGCGATGTGGACACTCACATATACCGAGCAAAGACATCGCCGCCTGAGACAGTATGAACCTCCCTGATGGCTGAATCGAGCGACAGAGACGTACCACGAGGACGATATCGATCCTGAGAAGGAGGTTCCAGTCGCCCTTCTTCTGTTGAACTTGACAATGAGTTAGCATAGCATAGACCGTACGACGTCTCGAGGCCTTCTGACTCACATCGCCATATCCTATATAGGTAGAGCCTACTCGACAGATCAGTATGTTCCGTGCGCATCATGACCAGTCGTATGACCGACGTACAGCCTTACTGCTGTGGTGGTTGGGGCCTGCGTTGGTCATGAGCAAAATCGCCGGAAACGATGACCACAGCACTCACCACAATAGCCGTTAGGAGCTGGAAGACAGGGTGAGCGCTCGTGGACAGGAAGAGGTAATGACGTACATTGAGGCTCCTGATTTCATCTCAGCACATAACGCCACAGACGAGGGATTTGCAACGCACCAGGGAGCGGGGAGTGTCTCCAGGACCTCATCGCGGTGGGCTATCATGAAGTAATACGACGTGTAGATATCCATGGCGGTGCAAAAAGAGCACAGAAACCTTGTCCCGCCGTCTTAGATGACGAGACTTTTCTCGCGTGTTGATACACTCACCAAACGACTGTCACCTGAGGCGTAAAGTCGTTCACATCAGGAAACTGCAACAGGCCCGGGGGAGACTCACAACTAAGGGGATGAGCCATGGATCCTTTTTCGGTCTCTTCAAATATGCATAGGCAAGTAGGGAGGCCACACTGTACGTTCTGCCGTCAAACCGCCGCCATCAGCCAGCTTGTCCGACCGCCGTAGCTAGAGGAGCAGCGTACGCTGTCTGCGCATAAGTGGCGCCCACGAACAGCCCCATGTATGTGTAAGTCTGACTGTAACGATGCCAAGGGCGGTCAGGCATGACACCAGAGAAAGACGGCTTCGATTGGCGGACGGATGGTGGTTAATACGCCTGCGTTGGGAGGAGCGGAGAGGTCAAGGGTATCTGATGGAGGAGTGGGAGAGATTTTTCCCCCCATGCATTCAGAGAAGTAGGCGTGTACGGCCTGGGCCTGGGGACCGTATGCGGACGGCGGATACAAACTGAGACGCGCAATGTGTGTCTTTGGCTGCTTCCGCGTCCCGGGCCAGGCTGAGTGGAGTGTCTGGATCCGCCACAGCGCCGCAGTCAGGCCATACAGGGCTAGCCGTGTAACTTGAAATGCCTTCGAGTGTCCTAGGTAGATATAGGGAAATCTAGTATTGATCTGTGTTACTACATCTTTGAGCGAGGGCGGACTTGGACATGCGCAGTGGCGAACAAGTTTGAGTCGGCAGGCGCGCACCGTCCGGTACGGGCGCTTGCGCGATGGCCACATATCGCGACTTGCCTATTCGAACCGCCACCTCAAGTTCGTGATGCTCCAGGCGCCCTGACCCTCAATCCATCACGCCCTTGAGCAGCTCTGTTATCGCATGGCGTATATGACCGGTCCATGCCTGCTCCTCCGCCGACGTGGACAATAAGACGTGCCTAGACGATTAATGAGAGTAGAACGGATGGGCCCCATGGCACCCGCGCGGATATACCAATCCTGACTAGGTCGAATCGCGAGCATGGGTCTGCATTGCGCTGACAGTCCGACCCCTATTCACGCCTTCTCCAGCGGTCGCTTTCATATACCCGTACGCATACGCCCTACATCGAGGATTGTGCTCACCTGCCCTCTCGTCCCGCTGCGGCTCAAGGACATTAATGAGCCAGTCGACAGGTGGAACGGCTACGGGGTCTACCAGCGATGACCAGTGGAAGGCGACGTTCTTCAAGTCGCAAGTGGGAGGACTCTATCTTGGGGTCAACTTCCAGGCTATGTAATTCCCTGTCACGCGCTATGAGATAGGTACACGACAACTGACGAAGATATAGCACGTTTGGACTCGCGTCCTTCATCATCCTAACGTACTTCACGCAGCCTCGCAAACCCGACGCGCGATGGATTCGCTCACTGGTGAGCTCCAAAGGAGACCTCATTTTAGTATGCTTTGCCCTAATACAGAGTGACAGATCGTAACCATCTGGTACGGCGGACACATCTCAGTAACAAAGCGTTGGGGCCGTTTCACTCATCTCGACACAGGCTTGTATGCGCGTTCTGTACTTGCATCAACTTCTATAGCGCATACTATTTCTTGGTTATTACTCTCTCATTACCCGAAGCAACAATATGGGCTCCGTGGTACGTTCACGCCTCTCCTTCACGACCGACGTCTCATGTCTTTTCGTAGGAGCCTCTCGGTATGTCGCCCAGCGCCTTGATCCCTCATATTTTTTGACTGAACGACGCTATTCCCGCAGCTCCTCATAGCTGTTGTAGTACGTCATCCACTTCACTATACTCGGCCCGCCCTGACCTTCTGCGCTCTCCGCCAGGCTTGCGTATCGACGGTAGTCAGGCTGTGAGTTCCCCGCCCTTCTTGCCGACATATACTCACGACCACCAGTCTGCTCTTACACCGTCTGCAGAGATGTGGGTGCCTATTGTGTCGCCCGTTGATCGCGGGAAGCTAACACACGGTAGTCCATCGGCGAAAGGGAGACTTATCGTACTGGCTGATCTTCGTCATCGCCCTAATAGTACGCCGCATGCTCTGCATTGTAATTATTCCTGTGCTAATTATGCTCACATAGGCACTCTTGTCGCTGGTCGGTATAGGTCAGTAATTCGTCCTGCAAGGTTCGTAACGTTGATGCACGCTAACGATACTCAGCCGGCGGATTCGGTATGTTCACTCCGTTTTGAGGGCCGCACCTTGCGTAACTGACACGTCGCAAAACAGGAATAACTATCAGATTGTACGCAAACATTCCAGCCGCGAATCAGCATAGGAGGAGCTCGACGGGCTAACTGTCTTGCAGGCTTTTACCTACGGATACTTCCACAGCGAGATTGAAGGTACGGTCCTCGTTCTTATCAGTCACTCTCTGCTAAACTCGATTCGCAGGCTCTCTTCGACGCATTGCTGGTATGCGCCATCGCCGCGGACGTCTTGTTCGTTATAGTTCAGAGTTACTCTCTACACCGGTCGCGCTCTGGATTTCGGAGGTGTGTACCGCATGAGCGGCTCGGGAGCCCACGCTGACGCGTCGTCCGTTGCGCAGGACTGACTCGGTTATCAATATCCTCATCCTCTATACAATGTCGACGGGTATGTCAACCTCCTGACCTATGTCGATACACACCCACTTATTGGCGGTGCCTTCAGGACTCATTCCAACGTAAGAAAAGTCCATATATCACAACCTTTGCTCTCATCATACCTCCGCGTTTCCAGGGCCTTCGCCTTCGCCACTCTCGTATCCGTGCGTTGCCGTGTAGCGGTTGATGTGGCGAGGCTCACAGACAGCCGTAGATGTTCCTGGCGGACACGAAGCTGATATATGCGATCTTGTACATGCAAGTCGGCAACCGTATGCTTGTTCTACTTGCCACAACTGCAGACACTAACACAGCGTTCAGTGTACCTCATCACGCTCGTGGCCTCGTGAGCTTTATCAGTCGCCGTGTACCTTACGAGCGCTCACTCCCGCCACAGCTTGAACCACCGAGATTCCGTGCTCAAGCGCATAGTACGTCCAATGGAGTTAAACTATAGCGTATTCGGACGGATCCCGCACTCGGACGCCAATGCGGAGCCATCACCGATGACCCATGCAGGCGGGACCGGTTTTCCGGAGCTACGCTACGGTGATGCCCCGCAGACCAGCCCTGCAAATATAAAGGTACACGAAAAAGTGGCAGTCGAGGGGACGCAGGTAAATCTCAGATTGTGCTACCTATTGGTGAGTTTTACTCATATGCGCTGCTCAGGATTCACCAGCGGTAGCCTCTCTCGCGAGGAATTATTCAGTCTTTGGCGATCAACAATGTCACAAGCTGGATCCGCTTGTAAGTGGTTCGCCTTGTTTGCCCATCTGCAAGATCTGACTTTTCCGTAGCAGGAGATTGATAGCAGTGAAGTCCCTACGGAGGACGAAGTCATCCACCTGAGAAGGCTCGACCACCATCATCAGGCTGGCTGATCAGAATTCTCTGAGATAGGAGTAGTGGTGTATGATCATAGCGAAGTAAGGACATCTCGCGGTATTGCTCCCGGACGTGTACTCGATACTATCTACCATAACTTCCAGAAAATACGTTGTGCGTACATGGAATTTGGTTCGTTCTCCGCTCGCTGCACCAGGTGCCAAATCTGTCTTGCCGACGCTAGCGTGACTCACGTTCAATCAGCCTCGCAATTGTGTTGCTGCCCAGTCACAACTCAAATCTCTCGGGGTTGTACTACGGGGCGGCTGGTCTGGATGCAATCACCGTTAGTCGAATTCATGGCCCTGATCGGCGTCGGACCAGGTAGTGTGGCCTGCGGCCTGTCCTCGTATATCGGCTTCGCCCCTTTCCGTCCAAGTCAACGTCCGTGCCCCCGCCGTAGTTCCCTGAAGCATGCACTTGACTCAACTTTGAAGGCACACCGTCCCTGGAGTGCCGGACGCTCCTACACAGGGGGTCCAGCGCGACGTCATCTACAGCCAGCATGGTGGGTAGGATCACCCGGTGCATCGGCGGGCGTCGGTGACACTTCCATCCGCGCGGATACCCCTATAAGGCAGACATCCGCCTGGAAGTGCATCCGGCAGGCTCTCGAGGTTGGCTCTCTCTCGCATCTCCGCGTGTAAGGTGCAGCTCAAATATTAGCACCGTGTGTCGACGGGTATGTGACCTTCTGCGTGCGCGGCCGCTCTGCCGTGCCACCATGCTACAACTCGAGTCTATGGACCGCACCGTCTCGGATACGATGGAGAATCTGGAAACTCGGTACAGGAACGCGAACCCGTATACCCGCACAAGGATTTATGACCGCTCTATGGGTGCCCTGCTACTGGGCGTGAACTTCCAATGCGTGTATGGGTGTCCATCATCTGAATGGCTGATCCGTGAAATTCACAATTCACAAACCCCTCAGGACTTACGGAATCTTGCTTGGGATGGCATTTATATATCACAGACGATCCACCGAAGACCCGAGATGGCTACGTCTCTCTGTGAGTGAATCCCATTTTTAAATGCACGCACCTCTGACGTTCGTCGCCCTCCCGAAGGTACTCTGCGCATGGTACGTACCTTTTTGACGAGTGGCCTACAAGGTATCTCAGATGAATGAAAGTTTCTTTTGCACGTTCTGTGTCGCAATATCGCTGCATGGGATTTACTGGTTCACGATTATCCACTATAACGACCCTACTGCGCTGCAAAGCGCGCCATGGTGAGCCCGTTCACTAGTTCATGTGGTTCGAACCACTTACGACTTGCATAGGAGTGTATCGGTGAGTCTCTAGGGCGACCCGACGTATTGGAGTGTAGCTTACAAATTTGCGGGACAGCTTCTACCGACCTTCACCGTACGTCTGTACTTGACGTTTGGCCCGTCGCACATCACGATCTTTGATTTTACAGTCAGCCGTGATGCTGTTCGTACGACTGTAAGTACCGAGATTCGCCTGCACTCCTCCCATCCTGACATCCTGATCACAGTGTATTCCTGGCCAGAGTGTATAAACGTGAGTTGGCTTCGATCTAGAGCGCGTCGGCTAGTCAACATAAGATCGTCACCAGTGTACAGGGCCAAACATCAACTTTCGCGAGCATTGGTGGCTGTCATGGCCGTCGTGGTACGTTTGAGGGTTACCAGGAGACATATATATGCTCATCCTCAGTATCCGCATAAAGGCACTTCTCTCCGTTGCTGATATTGGTGAGCTGCCTACCCACTCCTGACCTGCACTTATGCTCATATTGGCGTCAGGTGGTGCAGCTGGTACGTCGTAGTTCGAACAGCTTGGGGGCGCAATGCTCATTCAGCGACACAGCCGTTACAGGGGAATTGTACGTCTTGTTTTGCCGACCGAGAACTTGGTGAACGATCGTTCGTCTTTCGCAGCTTTCAGAAACTCGATTTTACAGATGTGCGCATGCTACGGGTGTGTGCTAGGAGGCATCGTCGTCCACGAACCTTGCACTAACCGAACCGTCAGGGTATCTTCGTGGGGATGTTCAGTGTAGGCATCGCCGCCGATGCGCTCCTTACGGCGTTGCTCTGCATAGCCCTGCACAAGTCAAGATCGGGATTGCGGAGGTGCGTCGCCGCGGAACACAGTTATTGTGGTCCTGACGTTGCTTCAGGACTGATAGCTTCATCAATCGCCTCATTGTGTACACATTACGAACAGGTACGAACCCATATCTACTTGGCAATACCACGGAATAGCTTATGTCCCTATCTCGATAGGTCTCATCGCCTGGTAAGCATGATAAATCACAGTATAGGCTACGCTTCTCACCGCCACACCAGTGGATGTGCGCTGGCCACACTCATAGGCGTAAGTGCGCGCGTTTGCAGTTGGGATCGCATATTGAGCCTTCGGCGACACGCAGTTCCTCGCATCTTCTCGCAGCCTCGTCTATGCGCCGTTCTACGTGCAAATAGCAAATCGTACGTGGCACCGCAGCATCAACATGAACGTTTGCTAACGTGCTCACCTGCTCATCAGTGTACCTCATCTCCCTTCTCGCAACGTACGTACTCCACCGCTCAGCGCCTCAGCAGTATCCACAATTGATGCTCCAACCACCCAGACTGAATTATCGCCAGTCCGTCGCGCGGCACATGGAGCAGCCCTTCAGCCTGGACTACGGCGCGTTCGACCGGTGCGGCGCGGCAAGCCTCAGCGGACAAAGCCCCTCGAGCCAGCTCGAAGATGGCCACTCCTCAGACGTGCGCGGCACGTTGTCGTCCATGAACAGCCGCATGTCAATCCCAGTGAGTACCGCTGAGATGTGCTAGTGCGCAGTGCTGATCGAGGCCTGGGGATGTAAAAGTCGCTGCATATGTTCCACCTTGACGGGCGGAAGAAGTCTGTTGGGTCTGAGTACGGGGTAAGTCATGTACCCTACCCTACCCCGTTCTTCCGCTTAAAGATCTTAGGCATCCGAGAAAAGTGAGGTGTATCACCACAGGCCATCTTCGGAGGTCGTGCTGGACAGCATGGTCGACATGCAGCCGTCGCCCTCGAGCTGACAATGTATCAATTGTATCCCCTACGTTAGACACGCACCTATGTATCATACGTCCGCGACCGAGTCGCACAGCAATCACGTCAAGTGGAGGCCGGCATCGGATTAGACATTCGATAACTTACGACAAGATAATGCAAGCAGCCCGACGGGCGGGCTTCGAGTATTAGTGAGCGTGACTACGACGATTCCGGACCCTGGTTTTGGCCCCATTCAGGCGGGAGGATTGTCAGTGATGGGGGGAGGCCGCCCAGGCTCGCCTCTCTGAAGAACTCCCACACCGACGGGCCGTACGCCCAGTAGAGCGCGCCGAACGCCACACCACCCAGGTGCGCCCAGTGATTGAACCGACTGCAAGCCCCGTCAGTGTCCGCGCAAAGGAGCCCAGAGAGAAGGGTCCAAACGCACCTCCACGCGCGCCAGACACCAACAATATCTACAGCGACGAGCGAGCCGAGGGCGAACCCGATCGGGACGGGGAACGTCGGCGGGATCTTCAGCGCGAGCGCCGCATCCGGGTACGCGAGCGCACACACTGTCATGCACGCGTACACCGCGCCCGACGCGCCCAGGAAGAGGGGGCCGCCCCCGCCCGCGTCGGCAGGAGCGCGCGGCGGCCTGTTCCGGAGCACCTGCGTGAGGAAATTGCGTGTGGGGCTGGCAGTTTTGGTGGGCGGAGGCGCGGCACGGAGACGGGCGACGAGCCGCGGGTAGGTTATGCGTGCAAAGGCGACGTGGGAGACGAGGTTGGAGAAGAGGCCCGCTGCGGATAGCGAGTCAGTGTAAGGTAGAAGATGCGCAACTCGACGTACCGGAGAGGAAGAAGGCGAGGAAGTGCCATCGAGGGGTCGCCTCCCGCAGGTTGTTGGAGTCGTTACTCTGCTCTTCGAAGAAGTATTGGGATGCACCCGCACCTGTAATTGCGCGAGTCAGTCAGCACCCATACGACCGCGAGCGAACTGCAGTGGGAGGGCTTGCTTACCAAACGAGGCCAGCAGCATCGAGTTGACGATGACATGCACTAGTGAGCGATGACTTATTCCCAGCATGTCAGCCAGTGCCCAGACTGTGCACGACGCAGAGACTCACCTGAACAAGCTGGTCAACATGGTATAGGAGAGCCCCGAGAGGGGATTATGCGCGAACCGCGCTCGCATGAGTGGCTTTGTGCGCGGGAAGTGCCACGCGAGGTAGAGCAGCCCGTTCACCGCACCGATAGCCCAGCACCAGCGCTTGGTCTCGGCATTGTCGAGGACAGGCTGCGCGGCCTGGATGTATGCCCAGATGGCCAGCGCCTTCATCGTCTGGGGCCACTCATCGATGGCCTCTTTGATCAGGACCAGTCGTTGCTGGAGTGTCTGCAAAGGGTGTTAGCGATTGGACGGAAGAGTAGGAATGCAGCGGCGGAATCGCTGTGGTGCGCGGTTTGAACGTGCTCAGCACGGTGTGAAACGGAGGAAGGCGCATGCACGCTCGCCTACGCGCAGCATAACTTACACCCGGAGGGCGTCCGCGCAATTGAGCCGGCTGTATGCACGGCTAGCATGCGAAGGTCAAGTGGCGTCTGTCTCTCGCACAGTCGAAGACGGTGCAAACCTCAGATCTAGGAGTTATGAGGTGGCTCACCTTTCCAAATGAATAGTATCTCGCTCGCCTCATCTCATCGTTAGTCGGTGGCCGAGTCCTCCACGCAGGCGCAGAGAGGCTAAGCTTGACGGACCAAACAAAGGTCTCGTCGTTCGTAGAGCCGGCCGCCATGGAGAATACCACAAAAGACGTCAGGCCGGCAAACTGAACAAGTTCAATGTTTTTAAAGAGTACGACGCAATACAGCTACTCACCAAGACCTGGTTCCTCACGGAGGGACATCGCACCCGCTCACCAAAGGACGGTACCTTATTGGTTCTCGCGATTTGCTGGCGGAAGGATGGGATGGAGGTGAACCAGGGTATCCTCGACGCTGTTGCAGCATGAGAAATAGACGATCGAGGGGAGGGTGAGAAGGAGAAGAGACGAGAGCGGAGGTGCGACGGCAAGGAGGGGAATGAGGATCGCAAGTGAGCGTACCAGGACATGACCCGTAGGCGCCCTGCTGGCGTCATGAGCGCGCGTCGCATCCGTCCCCGCGCTGCCCGCCACGCCTTGCGCGTCTTCGTTATCTCCCATTGCGACTCATCTCATTCTGAATGTAGGCCTACCAAAAAACACCTCGTCGAAAACATTGGAACGTGCAAGCCAACCCCTAATCCAGTCGAGGCTCCACATAGCCTGTGAGCGCGTGGGAGGTGCCCACCATCTCGGTGAAGGCAAAGTCCGTCGATGCCGCTTCAGTTCTGGTGCGTGTGATGGAAATTAAAAAGCTGTGTTTTCGTTCAGCATGTTGCACCTTTCCACGGGCATGCTCGATGGCCGCTGCCAAGTTGCTACATACTTGCGCCTGATGTCAACAATACCACTCGTCCGGCGTTCCTTTCGTCTCGTTGGGATTACGTCCAGCGATCCATACATGTGCGTACGAACGTTTTGACACGCGATGTTGCTTCCGCAAAAAACTAGGGTGCGTCCCAATGCTCTTCACGCTCACATGGAATATTTTGAATAACCTCGGCAGCGGACAGGTCGCAACTCCATATTCTCCGAGCTCAACTGCCGTCTCTTCCCAAGGCCATGCGATCTGTGCTACACAATATCACTGATGCCATGAGGGCGACTCTACGTGTGCTGCGGGTACCGGTGTCGATTGTTCCACTGGATCATCGACCGTCACAATTTCCAGGGTCCCGACAATCAACGGTACTGATTACTCATTGACTGCAGTGCTATCACCATCGATTCACTCGCGGAGCACCCAGTGATCAGCAATGTAGCGGGCCTTGTTGTAGGCATGCAGTGCGACTGCCAATCGTCCAGTCTTCGATCCGTAAAGCAGCGGTCTTCTTCTGCCTATAGCTTCCTGGTTTTCTACGGCGAAGGATCATCCGATACGGTACGACTGCCACGCCGTAGTAGTTTCTGTTCTACGCCGTCACAGAGGCAGCGCCCATGTTCTGCTCGTGATGGTGTAGCCCCATGACCCATGTTCCTCCACTTACGCCGCGATGGCTCGGGGCGTTGATACAGGTGACGACCCCCAAACACGTACTCGATCACTCAAGTACTGGATCGCCAATGCGTTTCTTGTGGGCCGCCCATCTGATTCATTCGGGGGCTGTGATGCAAGCGATCGTATGCGCACGTCGACACGGTTGATCCAATTAACCTCCAGTGCTACAAGTGTTCAGTCACTTGCCAGGCACTGCATACGATTATAGTGACCGCAATAGCTAACGGAGTGCATTCGCTGTGAAGCCTTCTCGCTCGTTTTCTACGTTCACGTTCTCACAATGGATTGTACTGGCCACTGCGTAGGCGGACTGCACACGAGATACGTAGAAGAGGCTGTTCCAGAAACGAGCGCGGCGGCGCGCCCAATAACTCGGTTGACAGATGCGGCTTGTCAAGTGCGTCATGGCAAATGATGCGACGCGTTGATGACTCCACCCCTTGCTGCTGGGAAGGCAGCCATGCGCAGAGCTTCGCAGCGCCCGCTCTTCCATCGGTGAGTGGAAAAACCATGGCGAGACGCCCGGAGAGGGCATAAAAGGAGTACCCCAATCGCTCTTGTTCCTCAGCCCCCTTCACTTTCTCGGGTTCAACTTCTCAAGCGGGTACTGGCGAGTGAGTCGTTGATTTCTGCTCTTCCCCTTTTCAGTGACGATTCTAATGTGTTTTGTTACAGCCTTGCTTGATTTCTTTCACGACCAGTCGTTCTTTCACGATCCACTCCGTCCATCACTGCAGATAACATAACCTGAGCTCTCTCAGCACCGTACATTCCAAGCAGATAATCACCATGCGCTTCACTGCGACGTTCTCTGTGCTCGCTGCTGCCCTTACGGTGGCTCCCATGGCGTTGGCTATGCCAGTTGACTTCGAGTCGTACGTAGCCGTATGCTGTGGTCTTTTTGCTTAACTGACATGGAAATCACAGTGCGACGGGTCTCGAGGCTCGTGACTTCGATGTCGAGGCGGCTCTCTTCGCCCGTACGGGTGGAGACAACCCTCCGCACTACCACAAGAATGACCCGATCAACGGCAAGAAGCCTAAGTACTCGGAGAAGGATCCCAACCCTCCTCCGAAGTACCGCCAGAAGGACCCCCACAAGCCGAATGCTCAAAAGCTCGAGCGCAATGGCGGGCCTTCGCGCAGCCACGGCAATGGTCGTCGTGATCTCGAGTCGACGATCTACGCCCGCACGGGTGGCGACAACCCCCCGCACTACCACAAGAACGACCCGATAAACGGCAAGAAGCCCAAGTACTCCGAGAAGGACCCCAACCCGCCCCCGAAGTACCGCCAGAAGGACCCGCACAAGCCGAACGCGCAGAAGCTCGAGCGCAACGGTGGTCCTTCGCGCAGTCATGGTAACGGCCGTCGCGAGTTGGACGCGCTCGAGGAGCTCTACGAGCGCGAGTTCGATGACGAGCTCTTCGCACGCGACTTCGACGAGGACCTTTGGGCTCGCGATTTCGAGGAGGACTTGTGGGCGCGCGATTTCGAGGAGGAGCTGTACGCGCGCACCGGCGGCGACAACCCACCGCACTATCACAAGAACGACCCCATCAACGGCAAGAAGCCTAAGTACTCGGAGAAGGACCCCAACCCTCCTCCGAAGTACCGCCAGAAGGATCCCCACAAGCCGAACGCGCAGAAGCTCGAGCGCAATGGCGGCCCTTCGCGTAGCCACGGCAATGGGCGTCGTGAGCTCGACTTCGTCGACTACCTCTGGTAGAGGGCTTTTGATTGGGTTGGAGTAGCATGGTAGCTTTCATGTTGAGATGTGGATCTAACGAGATACGATTGATTGTGAGCTTCTTGTCTCCACCGTGTGCCTTCCTCCGACTTCTCGTTGCTTCGCGGGTAAGTGGCTCAGCTTTTGGCGTGTAGTCGGTTGAGCGTATCCTCACTTTCGCCATGAAAGTGCGTGGCGTAGTATTGCCACATGCATACAGTGGCGCAGTCGTAGTTCACGCTCCGGTCTCAAGTGTGTGGGCCTTATTAGAGTCGCTTTTGCTCAGCACCGTCGTCGTATATCTTGGTACTATGCATGACATGTATATGTTTTGCGCATGCATCGTACGCCTGTTGGGGCATGGATACGTCCTCGAGCGGGGCCATTTCGACCATGTTCTCGTCTGCGTATGACCCTCGACTTGGTCTTCACCCACCTACCTTTGGCGTTGTAGTCTGTGGCGTTTTCAATCAGGAAGTAGTGTTTCCAGGCGACTATCAGCTACAATAGTGTTGTACGTGCGCACAGGCCATGGGCTGGACGACGCGGATGCTGGACAAGCAACGGACTTATGTTTCACGGTCACTGTGAAACAGTTTGCATACTAATTAGGGATTGTCGTTGCCCAAACATACAAGCAAGGGGGGTCTATGATTACGTCCTGCGTGCACAGCGAGTGCGCTAGAGAGCTCAGCGGATGTATGATGTACGATACAATAGGTATAGTTTGTCCTTGGAGCGATTCACATGTTACAGCGGGTATTCGGCCTATATGCCACCGCACGTTCCGACTTGCTTAACAGCAACACGGTATAATGAAGCACATGCTCCCATCCTACACGATAGCATGTCAGGAACACATACGACGCCTGAGAGCGCCCCCTCGTAAACTCACGGGACAGGGAATGCATCCACCTCTCAACCTCTCCGGCCTCTGTTCGCCCTTGTCAGGTGCAGCGGCGCTCATGGTCGGCGAGGAAGTAGGTTGGCTGTTAATAACATTGGGGGTCGTGCGCGAGATGTGCGAATGCGCAGCGGGAGGGTAGGTTACAGCGTCCTCGGCAGATGAAGACATCGTAGGCGTAATAGTGGCGAGGTCGTAAGGTCGTGAAGTGAGGGTAGGACGCAAAGGCACCTGGGCTTTATAAAGAAAGCATAGCTGCGCAGCGCAAGGTGGAGCAGTGGGTCGCCACTAGGGCCAGCGCAAGGCGAGCCTACAGCTCCTACAAGCACAAGCCGACGTCATAGGAACATTCGGGTTAGGGTTCTTCCAGTAAGGCCCTAGAAGCGGTCACGTCACACGAGGGGGTTACAGAGGTTAGGCTTGCGCTTTAGATCCCAGCAACGCTACCGTATGGCTATCCGATACAGGCCCTCGTATCCGGGACGCAATGGTGCTACTGGGGTCCTGCTGTCAGAAACGAGCCACACGGTCAGTAAACAGTTGGACACGGAAAAGGAAAGACGTGACGCTATGCAACGCGGGCCGTTACACTTTGCTTGCATGTATTTGCTTCCTCGAACATAACGGATCGCGATCAGGCAATCTCGACAACCTGCCGTTACATATCCTACAGAGTTCTCTTACGCATTTCCCCACTGCATCACATTTGGATTGGTGTCTCCTTTGATCGCCCAACTGCTCTTTGTGTGACGAGGACATGATCTTATTGTCCCGTATTGAGACCACCAACGGCCTACGCTCGACGCCGCCATCTACCTCGGAACTGCAGCTGGCTATCGCGCTGGTGACATGCTTCTCTCTAACGCAGGTGCGACTCCAGGGCGACCACACCTGAAGCACACGAGTTCTGCGTCGTCTGGCGCACCTCAGGACTTGTTTTCGGACGCTCGTACACATGGATATCAGGGACCGAGCCGACATGTGCGTCTACCGCGGGTCACTGGTGGAGGAAATGCAGCAATAGCGAAGAGTGAGGACGGGATACGATGTGCTGTGGCTGGACGAGAATGTATGTTTTCCATGGGACAACTGAGGCTACACTTATGATCTGCGTTCTCAGCATTACGCATACTCCGCATCAGTCCGCCTGACGCTGTAGATCCCGGCAGCACAAATGAACATAAGTTCTCATTAGGGAGAGGCGGATTCCGCGTCGAGGCGTCCAGAAACATCTGGGACGGAAGTGGTCTTCATATCGACAGTGCAAACACGGATGTTGCGTGGTGTCAGGGCGGTGAGTACGATTGGCCGAGGCCGAGCCCTGCAGTGAAGCTGAAGCTTGCGGCAAGTTTACAGCAACAAAATTCTCACCAGTGCCCGGAACGGCGAGCTTATCATGTGGGATTTGAACAAATCTGGCCCGTCCAAGTGCGGTGAGTTGTTGTCTGGGTCGCCGCCTCACCTGACGAGATCTGTGCTGAGTACGCGAAGAATGTAGGATACGCGGTCATACACGCTCAATCCACTCATTGGCATATTCTCCTTTACTGGAGAAGTACTGCGTGACTGCTTCCGCCGATGGCGACCTTCGGGTGTGGGTACGTCTGCCGTTCTGGGCTACAGATGCATGCCAGTCATCTATGCACCACAGGACCTACGGGACTTGTCGAGGTCACAAATGTGGATACGACACCCGGGCCCTGTGCGCGCAGTCGTATTCTCTCCGGTGGCTGCACATCCTCTGCAAGCTATCTGCGGCTTGGATAACGGAGCTATCTATAGGTGCGAGTTACGGAGATCGCTCCACAAGAGTATCTGACCAGCGTATCGTGCAGATGGGACCTAAATATGGGCCAGCGTGGCCAGTTGGACCGTCTTTTGGCTGCACACGGCGGACCCATTCTCTCACTTGACTGGACCGTATCAGCTGGCTCCGGTGCACCAATACGGAACCCTCAGACTAATAACTGGTATGGTGCGTCAAGTACGGCCCTGGGTCTCCTGGATGAGATCATTCCCTCTGGTCCTCTTCAAAGCAGTCTCAGTAGCAGTGGCGACCAGATGGAAGCAGCCGGGATGGGCTGGCTAGCAAGTGGGGGCCTCGACCGCTGCGTTAAGGCGAGTGGTCTATTACATGCCCATCTGAATGATTACTCACATTATGCAATTGGCAGGTCTGGGACCTCACGACGCCCCTTGCAGGCTCCCACATTTCGCATGACCCTACGTACACCCTACGCACTGCCTTCCCGGTGCGTCGCGTGCTTTGGAGGCCCGGATACGAATGCGAGCTCGCAGTCGTCGCGCACACAGATCAAGGCGTCAACAGCAGCGTAGATCTGCACGCTCCCGGAGTCACCGGTGGACACCTCAACCCTACAGGTGCTACGGCTGGCACCGGTACTGGGCTGGTCACTGCACTCTCGAGTCCGCACATGTCTGTGGCAACTCTGGGTATGGCGGACTCGGTAGCAGAGCAGGGGCAGGGGACGCCCCTCAATGACGGTGGTGCCCCCGTTGAAATCTGGGACGTGCGCCGTGGTTTCATCGCGAAGTGGCTTGTCACTGACTCGGCTGGAGAGGGAGGCGTGAGGGGTGCGTATACATCACACGATCATCCAGAAGTTCTACACGCTGACACGGCTCTTAGACATCGCGTTTGCAGATTCTCATGCGATATGGGCCCAACACTCGTCAGGAGCATTCTCTCAACTGGACCTGCGCTACTGCAGCAAGCCGTTAAATTCTATATCACGCACGGCCGTTACATGGGATCCTGTTGGCACACTCGCTTTTGTAACAGATCAGCGCAAGCTCTGGGAGGTCCCTTATGACGATGTGTGAGTTTGGGTTCCCTGCGGTAGAAAGTCAAGGCGTTAAACCTCCGCTGATCCACAGCAAGCCGGAGAAACGACAACTAGTCCATGATTGGAATGGCATTACAAAGGCTCTGGGAGACCCGCCTTTCGTACCTCGTACTCAGAGTTATGGTACCGTGTCGCTCGAAGCCCCCGAGGAAGTGGAGACTTTCGTTCAGCTTGCACAAGGTTATGTGTATGAAGGAACTGACAGGCTTTGTATATGTGCTCACAACGCCAAGGTAACGCTCGTCAATATATCCGAGTCTTTCTTCATGCTGACAGTAGGGAGCATGTAGGTAGCGATGAACGCGGGCCACATTGACGCGGCTCAGACTTGGCTCACCCTTCGCACCCTTCTCAACGACCTCGTTCCTGAGCTCCCGAGCATTCCGCTGAATGACCGGCACAGCGTACCCCTCGCGCCTGAATGCGTTTCTGCCCCCGCAGCGATCCACCCCCTTCCGACCTCGCCGTCGTCTGCGTTATCTCACAGGTCAATGTCCATTGACAGAAGCTCCGCTCGTGGAAACGACGAGCGTAGCCCCAGCTCGTTGTCTCGGGAACATATAGACTCAGTCCCAGTGGTGGAACGGAAGTCACCTCGTCCAGAGACACCCGCATCTTCAACAACGTCCTCGCCACGCAAGCCATCTACCTCTCTGCCTCATCTCCAAACTGCGTTATACTCTCGACGGGGATCAAGTGTAGGTCAGGGCCAAGCAATGCGCCCGCGACTGTCGTCATCGTACCGCCGCCCATCGAGCTCGTTCCTCTCCTCGCCTAGTATACGCAGTCTGCATAGTGACTCCCCAGGTGATAGCTCCCGGAGTACCCCGAGCCTCAAGCACGTCGGAGAAGGCGCGCTAGATGATTCTGACTCCTCTGAGGGTGAGGAGGATTCTGCCCTCGTAGTAGAGTCCAGGAGCGACAGCGGCGACGAAGAGGTTCCTCATGCTCAGGCAACGTATACTCCCCTTCGCCCGAGCGTCGCCGTGCACCCCAGCCCGCTCGCGCATCAACAAGTATGGACGGAAGATGAGGGCGACAACGACGACGAGGAATCACCATCACCAGGGTCGAGCAGCGACTCGGACGGACGAGGACCTACACGCAGACCGAAGCTGAAGCGCTCACGCACGAAGAGCAGGGCCCACAGTCGGACGCGGAGTCGCAGCTCCACTGTTGCGTCTCTAGCTGTCAACGCAGCCAGCCCAAAGCTCGTTCGGAAGGCGTCCTCGAACAGCGTCAGCACGGTCGTCGCCCCTCACACGACGGATCAGGATGACAGCGAGTTACACTCCCAGAGCAATACCAAGCCTGAGAAGGCGGCTAGGCCTCTTCACAACCGGACCCGCTCGACGACGTTCGCGGACGAGGTCAAGATTGGTTTGAACCGTGCCCTTGCGAAGGATAGTGACAATGGCAGTAGTGAGCATACCGAGTGTAGTGCTAGTGTCAGGGAAGCCGAGATGAAGTTGCGGGAACTTGGATGGAGCGCGCTGCGTGAGGTTGTGGAGGACCTCGCTGACCAGGTACGCGCATTACTCGTGGCCCATGCAACCAGTTCACTGATGGTTATGCAGGGTGACGTTCAAATGTGTGCGTTGCTGTCACTTGTTGCCTCAAAAGAGCTGCGTATTGGCCCTGCGCGGACATTGCAATTCGTGGAAGCCTATATTAGTAAGTATTATCATCCGGGATATCTCACTTGCTAACAGTGTTTCTCAAACAGCTATTCTGGTGAGGCTACGCTTACATACTGCCGCTGCATATATGCGTAAGTACGTTGATGCCGAAGATATCCGCGCTACAACGGCTGTGAGGTTTCTGTCGATCTCGCTCTGTGCATGCATGATAATGTATCCCGTCAGTTGCAAACCACGATCTATACTTGCTGCACACGGTGCCGCAAGCCTATAATTCTGCCAGCAGCCAGGATGGGGTCGTCAGGCTATCCTGTGGGAAGCTATGCATACTGTACTTCATGCAGGACCGCTATCAGCCGCTGCTCGATCTGGTGCCTCTTTTTGTTCTATACCAAGCGACCTGACCGCTTACCTTGGTATTCATTCTAGTCATCTGCCCGTTCGGGCTCTCGCCTTCACATGTCCAGTGTGCTTACACGGTGGACATCAAGAGTGCTACCGCAACCTCTACCTCCAGCGACCCATGGTCGTCATAGCGTCCGGAGAGTCTACCTTGGACCCAGAGGCTGCGCAGCCGCTACCAAGTCCGAGCTTCCCGCCATCCAATGCTCCATTCCTAGGCCCTCGCGGTCGCAGCTCGTCACGCACAAGCTCGCTCTTCCACGACAGTCGTTCTGACGAAAGTTCTCGCCCGCGTACTGATGACAGCACGAAGGACGCTGATGTCATGCATCAGCTGGGATACCTCATACAAGGGCATGCTTGTGCGGCGGGCTGTGGTCATTTTTGCTGGGCAACCCAGCAAAGTATATAGCAACATGTCCTCTATCTCCGTAGTCGTCCCACCATTGCCACTTAGTGGTACATTTATATATTATCGGCGTCTCTTGCAGTACCTGCGGTCTGATCATGCTAGGTCAGTTACAAGCGACATCCGGCTGTGTAGATACTGCAGCAGTGGAACCTATGCAGATCGCAACATATAATCAAAGGGTGCAATGAGTCGCAGAAGACGTAGCGACATTGATTCGCTGCGATCTCTCTAAGCGCAGCAAATACGGCGCCACGGCGTATGTACTGATATGTGAATATACGGACATAAAAGCGCACTCATAAATTCCACCTGGGTAACCCGATGGCACAGGTGCACCTTAGGTCCCAGGCTTCTGATTTCATGGACATATTGTTGTGACTGCCTTGTGACAGATGTGGCCGCCACTGGCATATGCGGAGTCCCACCTGACTGCGCATATCCTGAGACCTGAAGATATTACGGCGAAGGAATCAGGGCAAATGACCATACAGTAGCTGCAATAGAGGCCAATCCAGATGCAAAGACCCAAACTTGGATCGTGCAGCAAGGGCGACCATATGCATATGCGCGTTGTCGCGGTTCGACGACGAAACTTCGCCACGGCGACATTCTGCTGGTGGGTTGAATACTCTCGGTGTGACAAGCCAGAGATACTGCGATGTTGCGAAGTGCATTAGTGATGGCAAGCTGATGTGTTTCGGCCAGGAATGAGCAGAGGCCGCAGAACTGGGTGTAGAGGAAGGCTATACAGTACTTACAATATGCGCAGGATGCGCAGCGGCGGCCCGCTTGGCCGTTCTCGGGACATACGAGTTGAAGCGCCCATAAGCGATGTAGTCTCCAATTAACTACGCTATGCACGTCTCCGCAGACACCCACGACCTCCGACTCGGTCATATAACTTGAACTCGCCTTTTGACTCAGCCTGAATCCTTGATCACTCACGATGAGTCTTGACCAGAATCTCTTCACCCTCAACGTCACCCCAAGTACCACGGATTCGGACGTTGTAGACTTGGTGGATACCACAGGCACCATTCACTACAGGAAACGGAGGGTTCAGGGAGAAACATACACAATAGAGGTATCTGGTGTGTGGTCGTTCTCGATAGTCATGGAACGGACACTGTCATTCACAATGCTGATGTTGTTGTCACTGCATCGCAGACCCTCTGTCGGGATCAGTACTCGCGACCGCAACCGCACCACATGCGACCAGCAAGCACAAGACTCTGCAATTGTACAACCCTGATGCCGTTGTGGAGCTGAAGTATACTGGGACGTTGACGTTCAAGTGGGGTTTCAAGTGGGAAGAGTGAGTCCGGCGCTGCTCCGTTCTATTCACCCGGTCTGAAGGAGATGGTGCAACTAGCCATGAATTCGAGTGGCGCCGTGAGGAATGCTATATACTCCGTAAACCAGATCCAGCCGTTCTCGTTGCAGTCACGAAAGAGCCATCGGGACGATTGAAGACTTCCTCCGTGCAGATACTCGACTACAATCTCAACAGGTACATCTTCGTGAAGTCTATCGTCAGTCTCTGTGCTCATCTTTTATATGCAGATTTGACATCGACGATCGCAAGGGTCTCGAAATTATCATGCTTACCGCCCTCCTCACTTTCCAGGATGCCAATGATGCGTACCACAACACACGATCCGAAGACGTTACCACCCCCACTAACTCCGCATCCTCCAATCCTCTCTCTACGTTCCTCAATATTGGTACACGACACGAGTCAAATGCTTCTTCGACCCGTGCCCCAACTCCCGCGCCACCGACAGTACCACCACGGCCGCCGCCGCGCACAGGCATTGAGAGGATTGCGGAGTTGCACATGCTGCGGACACTCCAGGGAGATGGCGAAGCAAACGAGCTCGAGGTCGGCGAGGAGGGCGCCGCCGAAGATTGGGCGCAGTTCGCGCAGCAGCTGTTGCAAGTACGTGACGGTCGTGCACGCTCTCGACGCAGCGTAGCTGACGTAGCGCACCTGCGCAGGACGAAGCGATGCTCTTTATCACAGTAAGGTCTGCGTCGGCTGCGGAAGTCCCGAAAGTGCTGCGCGTCGTAGAGGAAACGAAGCGTCTCCGCTATAAGTCCGGTAAACGTCCTTCGCTGTTCTATCCGGCTGGCAAGCCTAACTTCGCCTTGGTAGGCATTGACGAGGAGCTGCACCAGTACGTCTCATACGATACAGTCAAGCCGAAGGGGCAAGGCCCACGACGGATCAACCTGAACGATCCCGCGCCGAAGGGCAAGAATCGCAGTCAGGACGGGTACACGCCCCCGGAGAGCCTCATCATCCACCTCAGTAAGATTGATATGCCGGAGCTGCGACCACGCGCGGAAGTGAAGGACCCTGGCCCCGAGCTTGGATGGGTGCCTGAAGGCACGAAGGTCCCCGCTTCTGTACCCTCGTCGAATCCTTTTTCAAACAAGGGCAAGGGCAAAGGTAAGGACGAGAGACCTGCAGATAAGGAGCAACGTAACGCAGAGCGAAGTACGCTTGTTACCTGTATCCTCTCCTCGGAGCTGCTGACGACGCCCTACTGAGTAGACGCGACCTTGCGACCAGAGTCGAACAGGCCGCCACGACCCAACTCGACGTATTACGCGCACACACCACCACATCTCCTGCATCCTCACCAACCGTCGCCGTCACCATCACAGCTGAATAACCCTGGTATATATGTCGCGCCGCCTCCATCGAATTACAATCGCCCACCGAACACCCACTCAAGCTCACTTCTCAGTCCGTGGCTGAGGCGATGACGCAGGTTCCTTCGGTACTCCGATATTCTCGGCAAATGTGGGTCGCTGGCCGAACATTCATATTGGTGAGAGACACCGACTACTTCTCGGTGAGATTCGCTGGGTAGGACTTATGTCATGATTCGTATTGCATGTGAACGCTCCTGACTTTGGACATTGATACCAATATATATATATGCATTCCTTGCTGGCTAAGCAGGGATCAATATGCGCACCTGCAGTATCTTCTCCCAGCTGTGCTCGAACACAACATTGGATTTCAGTCTGCTCCTTCAAGTCGAGTGTCAACCCGATCAACAAATGATAGTGTGCGGATATGTGTCCGGCAGGTACAGGTATGTAGCCTGACTCAGATTCTATGTCCTGCGTACTGGTACTGATGCTACAATCACTGTTCCACGGATACTGCAGATCGACTTCGGCCGTAGGGAGCGGTCTCTTGTCAATGATCTCTTCCCTGTGCTTGACCTTTAGTGGCTCCTCCCTTCACCTCTGATGTCGTATCGCGACTCGTCCCTCCAGCTGCAGGACCTTGTCGTCTTTTTCGACGTCCCACGCCTCGCGTTTCACTTGGCACTCGGGAAGCCTGAGATCTGCGATCGTCCGTACTCCGTTCTCGAGTTGGGCGCGTTCCTGGCCCACCATCCAGCGACTCCAGTTTGTATGAACTGTGGCCGCTGAGAAGTAACTCAGCTCTTTGCGATAGCCCCCTCCCGAAAGTGGTGGACGGCGTATGACAGCCGCTAAACGCCACACTGTCTTCTACCAAGACTTATTTGCTTCACGACTTGATGGACTACTCACGTCTTTCGCATCTCGCATTATGCAGTCTACCATGCTCGACGCCTCGCACAACTACCTCGGCGCACTAAGGCACTTCCGGTATGTTACTGACTCCGATTTCGTCGAGCTAATCCGTCCGGACTACTCAGACCAGTTCCTGACTACCAGGCCCATGGAGCGTCGATGGGCCATCATGCACAGCGATACGATTCGAAGGCCATATGATCTGTGGTGCGCGTGCTTCTCAAAGCGGGGCTTATCGCTTATGGACCGCCGGAACATTGGAACACGTCGAGCCAAGTCCAAGACGAACCACATGGCATCTATTGATGTCGTGTCCACTCAGTGCGGTATTCAATACACAACGCGCCCGCCGTGATAAGTGCGGTACCTTGTAGGTGCGTTGCTGAGCAGCATTGTATGAAGCTTATAGATTGTAGAATGAATCTCGTTCTGAGTTTGATGTCATTAGAGATCTGTTGCTGTATTTTACGGGGACACCGCTCATCATCCAGACAATCGAGGTCGAGAAAGCATGTCACTCATGAACGCGGCATGGACGGTCTGCGATAATGGACAATCCCAAGGTGTGCCCCGCGTTCAGTGTTTCTTGGCCACGGAGGAGTCGGACGCTGCGTGTCAACTACAACCGATACGTCTTTGCCAAGCAAGGCCTCGATAACACTAGGCACTCACGTTATCGTATCCACCAGCTGTTTTCCAGGCGTCGTCTATCTGTACGGCTGGCTCCGCCGTCATGTCTCCATAGCCAATAAATACCAATGCCCTGCTGTCGGAACTGCGAGGAGTGTCTGCTCTCTGTGGCTTGACATCCCCGTGTCAGCTGCATCCGTCTACCAGGACATCGACCATGGCCGATCCGCGTTCCGACGCACCTGCGTACGACGAGAAGCACCTCTCCGACACCTCGTCCGACGAGAAGCATCTGGACGACCATGCTATTGTCGACGCTGACGACGACCTTGTGGTCAAGAAGGTCGAGGAGCTAGAAGATCGCATTGCCAACGACGAGGCCACGGAGGCTGAGTATCGAGTCGAAGAGGCATGGGAGGTCGCCATCAAGGTATTATATGCGCGCCCATTTCGCTTCATACGTCTTCTAATCCGTCTCGCTAGGTCTTGTCGACGAAGGATGATCCCGAGTTGCAGGCTGTGACTTTCAGGACCGTCTTCCTCGGCCTTGGGTTCTCAGCATTTGGCGCGTGAGTATCCGCCAAATTGTAGCATGAATGAGAGCTGGAGCTAAGAATACGCAGTGTATTGGCACAGATCTATTACTTCAAGCCCCAATCTCTCCTCGTCTCGACGCTGCTCCTACTGATTCTGTCGTACTGGCTTGGCAATGGTATGCACATGCTCATGCCCAGCAAGGGATTATGGCGCTGGTTGAACCCTGGCCCATTCAATAGTATGCCTATCTCCTCTCTGGGGCCCCATCTTTCGTCTGACGTGCGTTTCCATACAGTCAAGGAACATACGGCAATTATCATCATGTCGTCGGCGGCTTCTCACTCTGCCACTGCAATTCAGGTCATATCCGTCCAGAACCGTGAGTCTATGAGTTGCATCACGAAGAGCCATGCCTGACCAGCGGAGCTTGTAGTATTCTATGGCAATGATATGGTACGCATCTCACCGGACATCCTCTCGGCAAAGTGTCGACGTATCGTTTTCCACAGAATCCTGGCATTGCCATCTTCACATTGATCGGCTCGCAGCTCATCGGGTATGGCTACGCTGGCCTGCTTGCAGACGCGCTTGTTCGTCCCTCAAGATGCTTTTGGCCTGCGACCAGTATGTCTGCCTCCCTGCATATTGCCGCAGCCACCAACTCATCACTTGGTAGTCTATACCTCCAACTTGTTCCAAGCCCTACACTACGATAGGCAAATGACGTCGAAGCGTGTCCGCCTCTTCTGGATCATATTCGCAGCCATGTTCTGCTGGGAAATCATCCCTGAGTGTTCGTACTTTGGGCTGTCCTTGTTTCATCGTTCACATCGTTGACGATTCGTTCGCTCCAGGGATCTTCCCATTGCTGACCGGTGTATCGATCTTCTGCTTGGCCGACAACCACTCTTCGGTGGTGCGGAACGTCTTCGGTGGCGCATCGAACAACGAGGGCATGGGACTACTCGCCGTCTGTTTCGACTGGAACCTGATTGGCTCCAATTGTCTTTGGGCTCCGCTCTGGCTGCAGCTCAACCAGGACATCGGCATCTTCCTGACATATATCCTCATGTCCGCCGTGTACTACGGCAGCATCTGGAAGGCAAAGAGCTTCCCGTACATGAGTCAAGACATCTTCGCGGAGGACGGGTCGGTGTATAACCAGACCGCGCTGCTGAGTAACGGCCGGTTCAACGCAACGAAGTATGAAGAACTCGGGCCCGCATACTTCTCCGCCACGAATGCGCTCTACCTGATCACGTCGAACCTGTCGCTCGGCGCAATCGTGACACACATTGCGCTCTGGCACCGGGACGACCTCAAGCCCTTCATTCTCTCGCTCAACCCATGGAACAAGCAGGAACACGTTATACACGACGCGCACTGGGAGAAGATGAAGGCGTACAAGCAGATCCCGCGCTGGTGGTATTTTGCCATCCTTCTCGCTGCCTACGCGATCGCCCAGGCGACGAACTACACTGGCGAATCGGGTCTGCCCTGGTGGGCCCTGACTGTTCTCCTTCTGATTGGCTTCGTCTTCTGCGCGCTGTATTCCACCCTCGCTGCTACCATTGGTTTCACCGAGTTCTCCACCTCTGGCAACGGTTTCTTCCAGATGATCACCGGTGAGTTGCTTCCGTCGATCCGTGCACGTCTCGCGTATGCTGACTCGGGACACCTCAGCTTACATGGTCCCTGGGCGCCCTGTCGCAAACATGTACGGCGCGATGTACGGCGCGCACCCTCTGCAGCAGGGCATCGCGTTCCTGCAGGACCTCAAACTGGGCCAGTACTGCAAGCTCGCGCCGCGCGTGACGTTCTGCATGCAGATGGCCGGCACGGTCGTCGGCGCTATTCTCAACTACGTGACGATGCTCTCCATCATCAACTCGCAGCGCGAAGCACTCCTCTCCATCTCCGGCACGCGCCTCTGGTCCGGTCAGAATGCGCAGAGTTACAACTCGAACGCGATCGCGTGGGGTGCGCTCGGCCCGCAAATGTTCGGCGCGCACTCGACATACAAGATGGTCCCGATCTCGCTGGCGATTGGGCTCTTCCTGCCCATACCGTTCTGGCTTTGCGTACGTGAAATGTTCTGCGTCCTAAGAACCGTTACTGACGGAGCCCATCATGCAGTATCGTATCTGGCCAAAGCCGCTGTTCAAGAACTTAAACACTTCCATCATCCTGCAGTACTCGTGCTACCTCTCTGTGGGCGTGAACACACAGGTTAACACGGCGATGGCTCTCGGTATCTTCTCTCAGTGGTGGGTGCGCACGCGATATCCGCGCTGGTTCACGAAGTACAACTACATCGTGGCCGCGGCGCTCGATGGCGGAACCCAGGTGATTGTGTTCATTTTGAACTTCGCACTCTTCGGAGCAGCTGGTCGTACAATCCTCTTCCCGGAATGGTGGGGTAATGACTTCAGCAAGTCCGCAGATCGCTGTCTGGCGCCCCCATCGTAGATGCTGGAGATCGTGCTTTCGTGGTGCTGGTTGTTATTCCGCCTGGTATATGTTTTCTTTGCGCAGCATGTAGTAAACTTAAAGATAATATAAAGCCAAGCAAGACTCACTGGAGCTTCTTCTGCGCCTGCAAAGGTACAGTAGGGATGCGAGCCTTTTCGACTATGATGCCGTTTCATTGCATCTTGACAAGTTCCGAGACGGAATCCGGACCCGTTATGTATGACGCAAGTTACTGACGTTGGCATCCACTCATTTGCGGGCATCGCGCAAGTATGTAACTACTAGCTTGATAATGCAAACCGATATGTTCGACGGAATGCGAGGTATGCAGTGCATGCGTGCAGCTGCGTGTAAGCCTATCGCGAGCGGCTTTGCGGTACCCGCGATGCCGGCGGCGACCGTTCCGTATTGACCCCCTGCCTGTGCAGCAGACTCTCAGAACATAGCCCGAGGATGTTGACACGCCAGACGGGCCGCACTGCAACGTCACCGGCGATTGGCCCACACGGCACGCTTGTACTCCGCCTACAGGTTCCTCTAGCGTAATGCCGGGATTTCACTGTCTTCACGGCAGACAGCATGCGCCCAAAACCCTCTGAAAGAGTACAACTTGGTGACTGAGACGGCGAGCGTAGCGTAGATAATATTTTCTGAGCACCCACAGGGTGTCCGGCCGAGTGACGAGAGAGAGCAAGAGACGCTGTCGGCGTCATGTCGGTGTGAGGAGGCCGAGCGCTTGGGGATCGGTAAGGTTCGGAGCGAGCCGAAGAAAACCGCGTCGCGCCTCGGCCAGCGCATTCCTCACCTTCCTCCACCACCTCGTCGGGGCTCGAGCACTTAGACTTACCCTACCTCCCCCCCTCTCCTAGATAATCACCCATGGCCCACCTCGCACCCTCTGGAAAGTGGGACGCACGGTGAGCACCGTAATCGCAATAAGCGCGAGGAGAATGGCAGCACTGACGGACATTGTTCTTTCTTCAGATACCTCGGCCCCGTCCCTCATGACGCAAAGTACTACACCAACTGCATGATTGGTGGTATCCTCGCGTGCGGCACTACCCATGCAGGTATCACCCCCCTTGATGTCACGAAATGTAACATGCAGGTATGTGCGATCGACGGACATGCTCGCGTTGATGCTCACCTCTTCCATAGGTCAACCCCGGCAAGTACAAGGGTCTCGTCGGCGGACTCCGCACGATTGTTGCCGAGGAGGGCTCCGCTGGTCTCTGGAAAGGTTTCGGGCCCACATTCGTCGGGTACTCGCTTCAGGGCATGTTCAAGTACGGTCTCTATGAGGTCTTCAAGGATGCGTACATGAACCTTGCTGGCGAGGAGGCGTCCAAGAACTACAAGGGTGCCATCTGGCTCGCTGGTTCGGCCTCCGCCGAGTTCTTCGCCGACATCGCGCTCTGCCCGCTTGAGATGACGAAGGTCAAGATCCAGACGAGCCCCTCGGGCACGTTCCCCATCGCCATGGGTGCCGCGCTCAAGGAGATGAGCCGGACGAAGGCGGAGACGCGCTACCCCTTCGGATCGCTCGTCCCCCTCTGGTCGCGCCAGATCCCGTACACGATGGCCAAGTTCTTCTTCTTCGAGTACATCGTCCAGATGTTCTACAGCCACGTCTTCACCGCGCCTAAGGAGACGTACGGAAAGCCCACTCAGCTCGGTATCACCTTTGCATCGGGTTACCTCGCCGGTGTTGTCTGCGCCGTCGTCTCCCATCCCGCGGACTCGCTCGTTTCCCAGATGGGCAAGGCTGCCAACAAGGGCAAGTCGCTCGGCGCCATCGCCTCTGAGGTCGGCATTGTCAACCTCGCCACCCAGGGTCTCGGCACCCGTGTGCTCATGATTGGTACCCTCACCGGTACGTCCTCAGCACTCGTTCATTTGACTGCGCTTCCTCACCCTATATCTCAGGTTTCCAATGGTGGATCTACGACTCGTTCAAGACTGCCATGGGTATGGGCACGACTGGTGGCAAGTAAGCCCAAGTGAGTAGTTCGCCTCGACTTCTTGTCTTGCCCGTCCACTGACCCTCTCGGTTACAGAAACTACTTACTTACGTGGTCGGAGTGCGGACTGGTGGAGTTGCCTGCGTGGATATATGACAGTCCTAGTTGTTGTTATTGCGTTACCTGCTGTCTCGTACTCTACCGTGTCGTACATAGATTATCGCAGCATACCCATCAGCCGCATCGGCACTGTCTGTGTGATGTCGCCTGTCTGTCAGAGTCTTACCCTCGCCAGTAGTGACTTCTCGAGGCAGTGTCCCTGATGTGCGCGCCGATGTCTCGTTCGTGGCTCAGTGCCGCACGACAGATTCGTCAGGGCACAGATGAATTCAGCCAACCTGAATGATGCATAAGCAGTATAAGTTGCTATGACGTCGAGTCTGTTGACGATGTCTATACCTACAGTTGGCACAATTGGTACCGCGCGCGACTTGGGCGATCATAGCGTATTGCCTTCGTTCACAGTGATTACTGGTGGTATGATTTCATCAGGCAATCAGGCAAGAGGACGGCCGCGCCGTCTCCAGGACACACTTCAGGAGGAATCACGCGAGCCGTTACAATTTTTGTCTTGTACATGTGAGCTTCCCGACGATCACACTGTCTGTGCGGCCGAGGGCGAGATACAGTAGTACATTACAACAGCTGCTTGTCCATCTGACCGTACAGCCCATTCACGTTTTCATTCACTTGGCCTTGAGACTGTTCAGCGCCGCGGGAAACGGAGGTGCTCAGTCGCAGAAAGTGATGGCGAGGTTCACCTGCGGACGATGTGAGCAGAGGCGTCGGAGAGGGTTGATCCATTGCTACTTACGTTGTTGGCACCGCAGCCGACGATAGCGAAGTTGTCGTCGGGCTGGCGGTATGCCTTGGGGCAGCTGGCACTCGTGCCTGTTTGAGCCATGAAAAGGATGCCAATAATGCGCACACTGGGCACAAATCACTTACAGTCAGTGCCGGCGCCGTCGCAGCCGCCGTAGAAGCCGAAGCCGCTGGTCACGGAAAATTCGTGACTGAGAAATGTGATCAGTCTCAGCAAACCTTGAGCTAGTGGATATGCGTACGGAGGTATGAGAGAAATGTCTGCGGCGCTGCCGCCGTTCTTGAGCGTCGCCTCAACGAGGGTGCAGCCTTCGCCGTTGTTCCCGCATCCACCTGGAGGGGAAAGATGTGAGTACGAGCAGCCCGCGTGGGGCTTCGCAGCGACGAACCGGTCTGAAGATAACTGGGTAAACAGAGTGAGGTGTGTTTCTGGCGGACGAGAAATGGAAAATACACACGCGATGAGACCGAGAGCCTCGCCGTTGCTGGTCCAGGCGCCGCCAGTAGAGAGCGTTTGGCCGTTCTGTCCCTTCAAGGTGGGCTGCGAAGGGCGCAAGTCAGTCCGATGGGTGACACTCTGAGTCTCAGCCTCTGCTCACGGTACCGTGGCCACACCTACATGGGAAGATCGATAAGCGAGAGAGGGTCAAGGGAACGAATAATGCGTACTTGTTGGTGAAGGTGACGGTGTGCTGTTCAGCGTGAACCTGCAGAGCAGCAATGGCAGCGAAGAGGAAGGTGACGGCGAGCTTGAAGAACATGGCTATAGTCTTCGGGGTGGATGAGTCTGTTGGACTGGGGCAGGAGTAGCTTCGCTGGTGTGCTGCCGTTGAAGCTGATGATACGGGGCACTCCTGGCAGCCTTTTATATCTAGTAGACAGTCGGCTGTTCGGCGGCTTCGAGTGAGCGTGGACGATCCTTTTGGGACGCACGCACACATGTGAGCAGCACTGGAAAATGTCATAGAACGGAGCATGGACATGCCACACAGCAAATCTGTCTCCGTTGGCCATCATTGTTCAACACGCTGGGCTGTTTCCGATTGACAGAGCGGGGGAGGTGGCAGAGCGGGCACCCGACCGGTGACAGGTCTCTGTTGAAAGAGTGAAGGAAGCGGCCGCCGTCGAGTAAATCACAGCCTGGACTACTACACCAATCTCGAGGCCCATTATGATGGACGTCGGGGAAGTCAGAGTGCCCGGCCATATGCGCCCCAGGTCCCGAGAGTGGGCGCCCTGTACTAGGTGCCATCTATCTGTCTATGTCTATCAGAGAGGGTCACTCGGTGGCTCACGCTACTCACCAAATCTACCGATGTTCGGACGACTTCTCACCTGTACACATGTGGTATCAGAATGGACCAAAGTGCCCGTAAAGGCGTACTAGGGGGCATCACACACCCGTTGTTGGGAGGCGTAACACAGTCAAACTCCATACCATACTGCTAGACGCTTGTCCTCAATACTCAATGCGGATGATCCAGGCTTCGAGAGTGGACTTTCTGCTCCAGGTGTAGCCTGGCAGAAGGCGCGTGTCAAGAAGTGCACCGGGATACATGTGCACATTGGACGCATTAGGCCAGAGACTTGCCTGGATCATTGGGAGCGTCATGCGTTATCTTCAATGGAGATGTCCATCTTGTCCATGCGAAAGTAGACTTACCAGCAACTCATCAAGGTTGCTCGGGTTCAGGTACGTACCCACTAGCCACTTGCGGCTTCATACAACGTGTTATACTGTGCATATGGGGAGGGCATTTGTTGTGATATGTTGGCTCGAAAAAGACGTGGCTTGGGTCCGGCTGCTCGGTGCACGTACTGCTCGCTAAAGGATCACTTGAGCAGCGGCACCACGACGCCAATGTCAACAGCTATCGCTCGATGCGAGTGATTCGCCGAGCGTAGCCTGGGCTCTTGGTCGAGGAGATTGTCAACCAAATTGAGTTCCAATGGCGAGACGCATACCTCGTGAGCTCTCGCCCTCCAACATGGCAGCGTGATGAGTCAGATGTCTATCCGTGCGTCGTATCATTCTGTGGGGTCTCTCAATCGGGGCTGGGCTGTGTGTGAGAAACCTCACCTGTTCGATCTACCGGGCTGCCAGTCGAAGCGAGACGCAGTGTACCAAACGTGGAAGGCCTGCTGCAACTTGAAGGGTTGTTGCCGATCGCCGGTTCGCCTCGGTCAGAATATGATCGGGCCTGGGGATCTCAGTGCTGTGGCGGTGCCAGTACCTCTGCTGCCTTCGGGCTACGTTCGGGCTCTATAGTGATAGTCTGTCTGTCAGGCCCAAGCAGCGAAACATGCGTCAGTGCAAATCGTTGCAGCACATATCCCTATAGCACTGACCTTCCGCATGAACCAGGCTGTGAATAATGACAATGGTAGCGGATGTGTGATCGTTACTAACCCGATGTCGCTTGTCAAGGCCCCAGGCTCGATCAGAGCCAGTGGCAGTGAGTCGTGAATGCATCAAGCTGGAACCATGCGGTAGCGATGGCCGAGGGCCTGATCTATGCGCTGCCTATCATTCTGACTCTCCGATTCTCGATGGGTGTCTTCGGGCCTGCGAGTTGATGTCACGTCCATGCAGGGCTCGTACGCGCTGCATGTGTAGACTGGTATCACTAGGACTAGAGATGATGTTGGTGCATGAGCAGCATTCGTTTTGCCTGTTACACGTACCGGTGACTTCACATGCGTCCTGCAAATTGCGAGAAGGAAATCTGGGACCCGGTGCGCGCCTACTAACAAGTTGCAGCGTGCTCGACACTGCTCGACATCTAACTCATGACCTCGAGTGCCTGAAAGTTACCCATTCGGTGGCACAACGCTATCGGAATAACTGACTGATCGTCATTCTTCCCCCTCGCTCTCGACAACTATCATCTCGAGGTGACATCCCCGTGGACATCTGCCTCGGAAGCCACATCGCACCTCGTGTGCTTTTCATCGGCTACCTCTAAGTCCGCATCCAGACAAATTCCACCTGTTCAAAGATATAGCCTCACTCGGAGAGCCGCTGAGACACACCGGGACTCACCTGACAAAAGGCAACGGATTTTCGCCCAGTAAGGTCTGGACTAGAGAGCGGCGCCGAAGGTGACTTGCGGTCGTGATGCTGACGGTAAGCAGTACTCGAACTCGGCGGTCCAAAGTGCTCTTTCCGAGCTTTCAAGCTGTATGCACATGCGTGATCGTGGGCGCACTCAGGCGCCCTGCAACAATTCGCTGCTGCATTTCACGCATCAAGTCACAAGTGGGCACAACCGTTCCATGTGACCACAGTACAATGCCAACCTGAAGCCTGAGGCGTAGCATCGTTCATAATTTCGTCGTGCGCAGCTGAGCGCCGCTGTCATAGAAGAGTGAATCTGGCAACGAAGGAACCAAGGCACCCGCCGATTTCCGGACGCCAATGCTGTCTTGCAATGGGATGCCTCAATGCACTGGTGGTACTGTAGCTAACTGATAGACCGTCCCTCCTAGTAAAGACAGCAGTGAAAAGAAGTCTAGTGAGTATCTGGAGCGTAATGTGTACTGACGGAGTGGGAAAGGCCCGTTTGTTGCCAGACCTTGTAGCTGGTGATTATGGATATTTCACGAGACAGTGTTGAACTGATCGGTAGGCGCCTGCAGGGTAGCCGGGGATCTCCCGGGTAGATCAGGACAATCACATGCTACCGGCACTCCGGGTATCAGGAGTATCACATTGTAGCGGCCCGGGGAGCTCGGGCTCACCACTGCCTTCGACTCATGGCTTACTCCCGTTGACTGAGTCAGCCTTCCTAAAGTGTTGTATCCGCAACTATCTACCGATATTTTACATTCCACTCGTACTGCGCTCGTTCCATCGACTTCTAGACTCCACGCTCATTTTACTGACTGTCTTTGGCTGCTTATGAAAGCCTTTAAAATCTACTGTCCTTTATTGGTATATAAAAAACAGGTTTGTATCTACAAACAGTAGCTTACCTTCGGAGACCAATCACAGTCTTATAACCTGTGACGGCCCATTGCGCGCTCTTGACCGTCGCGCCTCCGATTACCTCACGAGCGCTACACTTTTTTCACAGCACCTTGACTCTATCTTTGACTCGCTAGCTTCGTATCTTACCAACTGCTTCATTCTAAAAACTCGACGACGACATTCGGTTACCTCAAGCTTGATCTCCTCGACCCCTGACTTCAACCGCGACGCCTCAGGCTAGACTACTAGCTACCACATTCTACGAAAAGCCACCTGTAGCGACTTCAAGAGTCGCTGATGGCACCCCCTTATCAACTTTGCCCTCGACATGGGCTTGGGAACCGCGGCGTGGTCCCAGGTGAGTTCCCTAACCCTGCTGTCCCGAATGTTGATACCTCCACAGGCAGAGATGACTCCAAGGGGATCTCCGGCACTGCCAGCCTATGCTTGGCCCCCGGATCTCTGCAACACGTGCAGTACAGCCGTGTTGCATCTCCGCATAATCCTCCTGTGGGCGATGTCTGTTACAAGTAGTCACAGGTGCGTGACCTGGGTCCGTTAATTTTCCTTTTACTTCCCCTAGCTACCCCTATTTCCCTCACGTGACTCCGGTCCGGCCGTGCCCCTTCACGGTCCGACCCTGTACCATATGATTAGGGATCGGAGAGCCGCCTCTCCTCAAGGACACTGTTCATTGGTTACCCAGTATTTCCCTCACCCCGTTTCCCCTCACATGCCTACCCCTATGACCCCCTAGCTACCCTCTGACTGTGCGGTTTCTCCCTCCGTTTCTCCTATTCGTTGTACACTAAACCCCTCACCGGAGCGGTACTCTCCTGGACCATAGGAGACGCCCGCTTCCCTCATGTATATAAACTGCAGTAGTTGGGCGGTCGAACCCTAAGTTCGACCTGGTTTAATCCATACTCAACCTTCGCTGCATACCCTGCTGTGAAGCCTCTGAGTTGGCTGACACCTAGGCTTACGCTCGCACTCCACTCGACGCTAGCTTCAAGGGTTTGCTGGCTGTCTCTCGCATCGCTCTCATCGAAGGACAGAGTTCCTTTGTGGAATCTCTCGGCACCGAGTAAGTCTTCGACTCGGTTGGTTGGACTGACATTTGGGTCAGTAGGACGTGCTTGGTAGCACGTTGGAGTGTTAGCGCGAGTCGTCGCGTAACAATGTCCCGGAGTCAGCTCTCACGCATCGCGTGCAGGGAAAGACTCCGTTGAAGTCAGCATCTAATAGTGATGCGGGCTTGAACAACGAACAGGGACTCCTCTCCCCTGTCAAAAGAGAGCAGGAGGGCGAGGCCCCCTGGATTACCATTGGACGCAATGGTAAGCACCACCATAGTGCGTCCCAAGCGAGTATTAAATCGGCTCCCCAATGAGGCCCGCTACAGCCTCTTTCAGTAGAACTGGCCGCCGCAGAGCAACTGCATGTGTGGCATGAGCGCAACCTCCTTCGCGAGGAACGTGATTACTTGGAGGAACAATTCCGCCACATGCACAAGGAAAATGATGCAACGCGGCAGGCCGAGCTTTGAATGCTCGAAGAAGATGCCTGGGTGGCCAAGCAACTCGAACGCACCCCATCTCTCGAGGATTGTCGCCTCTTGAATGTCTCTGTACCAAAGGTGGAAAAGTTAGGGTCAGCCCCTTTCCTTGGCCAAGAGTACCACGGCCACAGTTGGGGTTGGCACCTGCTGCAATCCACTCCAGCGATACACCAGACTGCGGAGCCTGAGCGCCATCCTGGCAATATGCGGGACAATCGCAATGAGCGTATCCTCAGGCTCAAAAGGCAAATTGCTGACCTGTCACGGCTTCTCATCGAACGCGAACGAGCTATCACTACCAATGTACACATGAGTAGCAGTAAACAAGGAGATGTTATTTTCCAGGACGCGAGAAGTGTTTCAGAAGCACATAAGAAAGAGACACGTAAGAGCTCTAAGCACAAGGGAGTCAGGATTCGTCCTGTAGAACAACTAGAGCCCAGTAGTTATCTGGGCAGGCTCTTCGCGCGAAGGATGCAGCCTAATAACTATAATGGCGGGGATTCGTCTCCCAGCTCTGAAGCCTCCGACTCAGATTATGAGAACCCTAATGGCTGTAAGGGAGTCTTGGGGCGACATGGAAGGTTGTCCCTTATGAAAGAACGACGCGCGCGCAAACCCGTTCACAAACCAGTAAGCCCCAAGACGTACGATGGTCGTGAAGATGCCGAAGCATTTCACAAATTTGTTCAGCAGGTTACTGAGTATGTCGACGGCTATGATTTAGACCCATCCATGTATGCCTCCACCGCATCTAACTTCATGTTGGGGAAAGCCTACCGTTTCTTCATGAATACAGTGTCAGGACAGGCTAGGGACTATACGTTGGACAAGCTCTTTGAGGAGCTCTTTGACTATTGTTTAGATCTGGCGTTCAGGCTCAGACAAGAGAAGAAATTGAAGGGCTTCCAACAAGGATCTCAGTCCATACAGGACTATGTACATGAGTTTGAAGAACTTGCAGAAATCGTTGGCTTGATGTCCAAGCAGGACAAGGTCAACAAACTGTGGCAGGGGTTCCAAGCAGAAATACAGGGTGACCTGTGGATGGCCGGGTTAGATCCTACACACTCTTCCTGGAAGGACGTAGTGGACAAAGCCTACCTTATTGAGTTTGTGCATCAAGCACGAAACTCGGTGACAGGCCGCGATGCTAATCGACGAGATGATGGAAACCACCTATCTTCCACTGAGTCATATACTGTGGCCGCTGAGCCTCACGGTACAAATAGTCAGCATGAAAGAAAACGTGCAAAGAGTGGGCAACATACCTTTTCGAGGGACTGACCCGAGCGCACTCCGGAGACTAGAGCCAACGCAGCAACTCCTACGAGATCGAAGGCGGCTCCTCGCTTGGACGCGCCTCGCCTTTCCGATAAAGAATGGGAGTGTTATGTTGCTAAAGGACTGTGCTTCGGTTGTAAACAACCTGGGCACGTCTCTCGCAATTGCCCTAACAAAAATAAGGTTAGATCTGGCAGCAAAAGCAAGCCGCCAGGAGTTAGTGCTCTCAGTGCACGTCCTAAGGTGGGAATGACTGAGGAACTTCGAGATCTAGCCTCGGCAAATGAAGTCACTGGGACGCTGGGTGTCACGGCAATCTCTTTCGCAGAGGACGACTTGTCCGCGGATGAGCTGGAAGCTTCTATACCTGCCTTGCAGTCAGTCACGAGCTCCGAGGATGAGGAAGACTCGCAGTCCTCACACTCTGAATCCGATTACTTCTTGTGCTCGGAAGAGCTTGTTGACGAAGAGCTGCAGCAAGCATTGATGACTTTCAAACAGTTCTTGTCCAATTACCCCAGTAGCGATTGCGACTATAATGACCCCGACGAATTGTCAGATGGGGGTGAAATACTCCATGGGGACGGAAGACTGCTCCGCTTACCTCCTGTGTGGGAGCACAGCTCCTTTGCGCCGCGAATGGGGGATGTTCATGCTAACAATGCAGCACGCCTACTCAACGCCGTGTTCCGGGAGTTGTACCCTCTCACAGAAGGGGAAGACGACCTGGACATAGGTGTTGTGAGAACCTCAGAGACCGAATATACAGTACACTACTATGAGGATGACTTACAAATCCCAGTGTCCAAAATGCTTTGCCCAAGCTTCGACATTTGCGAGTGAGTAATGCCTTGGGTCGATAGCTTCATGGGTGGTCATCTTGAGTACGGCGATGTTCCTATTGGAGTTATCGGACACGCGCGTGCAGCGGAGGTAGAGAGGATACTCTCAGAGCATATCCCTTGGCCAGGCTGGCCTAACGAGAGAACTGCTCTCAGGGGGAAGCGCTTTGCTATGTGACAACTAGATGACTCTGTCGGATTGGTAGACTGGTACCTGTCATTACAGATCCTCGTTGACAACAGTATTATTGAGAACACTCACCTTGATTTGCCGAACTGGTATGCTTGGATGGTACGGTGTGAGCTACTCACCACCGAATTCTGCGTGGATGACCTGGAGGGCGAGTTGTCTTGTCTGTTGGATACTCTGGTCTTGGAGGATAGACCGCTGTCCTGGGCCAAAACTGTTTAGCCCAGGAACATGTGTATATCTGCAGGAACAGCCAACTGAACACGCACCAAGCTCTAGCGCTAGGAATGGACATATAAGGCAGGCAGTGCAATGGGTGCCTGTCAGACCATCATCAAGCGCCAACGGATCGTAGGCCACGTCACCGCTCACCACCACCCCTCCCTTGCCTGTGAGTGCTCGCATTGGACTATCCAAGGTCCATACTAACTGCAGAATGGTCGAATACCTGGTTGGGAACCCAGACATCAACCGAATAACCCACACTCGTTCAATTATGGCAGTCGAAGCCCAAGCGTTCAGTTCGGACGACCACTGTGGTCGGTACGTGCACAAATCTTGTCTCAGCGCATCAAGAAGTGAATACTTATGACCTGAAAGTGTGATCGATGAGGTGGCACGCCTCAATCCCACTATTGGCTGGGACAAGGATGTCCTGAGCTATTTCGACTATCGCATGACCCAGTGCGAACAAAACAATCAAGTACTACATAGTGCTGGCATCAAGGTGACAGTTGAAGTTCGGATTGAGTATGAGTTGGTCGCAGAGCTTGGGTTCTGAGAAGATGAGGTCAAGTCACTTCTGCTCACACTTGGTTGGCTTGCTTAGAATATTTGCATCACTTTCATCTCTTTAATGGACAATATGAATGGACTCTGGCAAGTTCAGGAGTGAAGTCTGGCACAGAGTGGGGTCACCAAGCACAGGACTACCCCAAACTCTGCAGGAGATAAGAGGGTGGCAGTGCCTTGTCCCCTCAGAGATAAGGATTTTAGGGACTGCATAGCCACACACTGCATAAGGAGGCAGTGCATGGCAATGCCCCACAAGAGGCAGTGCAAGAAGAAGGGTGCTCAGTTTGAGGGCACACCAGAATCAGGGTATAAAGAAAGAGGGTACCAAGAAAAGGGGTACTAAGAATTAGGGTATCAGGCAAAGAGGGTACAAAGAGCTATGAGTAATGGTGAGAATGTCATGCAGTGCCATGGCTGTGTAGACATGATGTCATAAAGCTGTGCTGGACATCATGTAAGTAGTTTTAGTCATCCTAGCCCACATGTATATAAGGACCCTGAGTGCTACCAAGAATACATAGAAGTTTCCCCCCCAGATCAGATTATCCCCCCCCCTTCTCTCAGGAGTGTCACCCCACACTCTCTAAGTTTCTGTCTCCAAGCTCTCTCTCTCTGTGTCTGCAGTACCCATCCCCCTACCTCTAGGGAGGGATATTCAAGGATCTGAGCTTTCTAGCACTAGGTTAAGTGTTTAGTAAGTCTCTCCAAGTCTCTTGCAAGGATAAGTGGTCCTTGTAAGATAAGTTTTCAGTGTCACGTTTTAGTCGAATCAAGTCACAGAAAGCTCAGCATCCTTAGTCTCTCTCTCTGAAGTAGGAAGATTGGTCTGTAGTCACCTCTGATTTAGCTCTGAGTACAGGAACTTAGCTAGTTCAAGCAACCTAACTGGCACTTTTTGGTATCCTAAACATAAATCTTTCTTTATTATTTTCCTCACCCCCAACGAACACTGTGATAACCCGATATAGTCCATATCCGGCCAACCACAGCAGATTACTTTTCTGACCTGACACCGCTCAAGGGTAGGGTCGACAACTGCAGGACTACGTACGTCTCTCCCTGCCACACCCATGTTCCATGCTTCGCTGCTAAGGTGTGTAAGAACGACTCCCCAGAATACCTGCAACGAAACTCATCCGAAACGCATGATGTAGATCGTATCATGCCTGACCCAGCTATTATTGTCATAAATCTGGATGGATGTCCTGTGCGTGCCCTGTTAGACTCAGGTTCGTTAGCTGATTTTGTCTCTACAAAGGTCACTCATCAGCTGAAGCTCAGAATGTATGAACTGGGAAAACCCTTACCAGTGCAGATGGCGGCACAGGGGTCCCGTGCAAAAGTAAACTTGGGCTGTATCGCACAATTGGAATATCAGGGCATCGATGAAAGCCGTTATTTTGATGTAATGAACATACTCAACTATGACATGATATTGGGAACACCCTTCTTGTTCCAACATCGCATTACTTTGGGTCTAAACCCCACAAGTATATTGGTTGGCAGTGCTTCTTCGTTGCTCCTCGCTGGGACTTGTATGCGGGTACTCGAGTCGAGCTTGACTCGGCTCAAGAACAAGGACCTAGATAAGTATCGAGAAGAGCTTTGTAAGTATGAGGAGACTATCAGCACTAATGCAATGAACTCGCCATTACCTCCATTGCACGAGATCAATCACACAATTCCTCTCATCGATGAGAATGCGGTGTATTCCTGGCGTCCTTCGAAATGCCCAGAGGCATTGCGACCACTGTGGAATGAGAAACGGGAAGCATACCTGAGCACGGGACGCTGACAAATGACCAATGCGCAGAACACTTCTCCCATGCTTCTCCTGATGAAGCCGGGTACTGGGAAGAACGGGGTACCTCCCAAATTGCGTACGGTGATTGATTTGTGCCAGCGTAATAAGAACACGCGTAAGTTGCCCTCGCTGTTGCTGGACATGGAAGGGATACTGCGACAAGTGGCGTGCCACCGTTACCGGTCAATGATTGATGGTAAAGACGCATACGAACAAATACGGGTCACACCTGATCATGTCGAGCAAACGGCTATGGCCTTGCCAGACGGGAATATGGTCAGTCTTGTGCTGCAACAAGGCGATTGTAATGCCGTGGCTACATACCAATCTTTAATGAACCATATATTTGGGCTCTACATTGGTCAGTTCATGGATGTATACTTGGACGACATCATCATATACTCTGATACATGGGCGGACCACCTATGTCATGTCAAGCTGGTCATTGATGTACTGAGAAGGGAAAAGTTTTACCTGAGTGCGGAGAAACAGTCATACTTCTGCTGTGAAGCGAAGATACTAGGCCACATTGTTGATGACAAAGGTATTTGCATGGACCCTGACAAGGTAGATTCAATAGCAAATTGGAAGGTCCCCACTAGCAAGGACCTGCTGCGGGGCTTTCTTGGGTCAGTCGGATACCTCGCTGATGATATTGTGACCATTCGTATACCCATGGGTATACTGACATTGTTAGTTGGGTCCGACTCTACATTTAAATGGACTGAGACGCATCAGCGAGCCTTTGATGAAGTGAAACAACTAGTGCAGGCTCACCATGATCACCACCGGGTACCCCTTGACTACTCTCCCATGTCCCCACAAATCTGGTTGATTACTGATGGATCGCATGGTGGAATAGCGGGAGTTGTGGCTCAAGGAGACAACTGGCGTGATGCCAAGATTGCTGCTTTCTACTCCGCAAAGCTGACCGCTGCCCAGTCTAACTACCCAGTGCACGAAAGTGAGATGCTTGCTGGGGTTGAATCCATGCTGCGGCATCGTGATATCCTACAAGGCTGTCATTTCATCTGGGTCACAGACCATAAGGGCCTAACTCACCTGTGGAACCAGAAGAACTTGTCGGGGAGGCAAGCACGCTGGATCGAGAAGCTGTCAGAGTTCAACTTTGACATTGAGTATGTACCTGGGGTCAAGAATGTACTGGCAGACGCTCTCTCTCATGTGTATTCCAACAACACGCCAGGTACTGTGCGTGCACCGTCAGAGTTCACGCAGCATGACAAGCACTCACATATGGTCGCTCAGCTCAATGCACTCAATATCTCCCGGCCTGTATTCACAGGGTTGGAAGCCATGGCGGTGCAAACAAGGTCAGCATCGAGGGCCCCAGTGACCCCAAACGCACCTGCCTCAAAGCCAGCATCTAGAAGGATGGTTGGCACAAGGACACGTCAATCAGTAAAGTGGACAGAACATCAGAAAGCGACCGCACAAACTGAAGACGTCAAACCCACTGCCGTGGATGTACCAACAACGCGTGCCTGAAGGGCAGTGCCTCCTCCCAAAATGGGGCAACCGGAGCCATCACGCAAATTTGCGAAGCGCATCAAGCATGTCGTCCTTCACGGTCCCCGTACAGAATGCCAGGAGGGCGGGAACCCACCTGTCCTACCAGAGGAGCAGTCAGGTGGGTCAACCGAGACAACAAACGGCTCACCGGGAGAGACTGACGAAGGTCTTGAACCTAATTGAGACCACGACCTCTTGACAGTTATCTCACGAGATCCGGAGGGCATGAACATAGTGGACGAGGTACAAGAGCAATACCACGAGGATGTCTTCTTCGCAGACATCCTGCAAAATCCGAAGCATCATAAGAACTTTACTGTCAAACAAGGTTTAATCTTCCTAAAGGAGAAGGGGACCGAACGTCTTTGCATACCTAATGTGCTCAATAGAACAAAGAAGCGAAATGTTCATGAGCTTGTCATTCGCTACGCGCACTCGCTACTTGCACACCTCGGAGCCACTAAGACCCTGGGATATCTCAGGGATCAGGTCTGGTGGAAGACCCTAGCCCATGATGTTCAAAAATATTGCGAGACGTGTATGACATGTAAGAGAAGCAAACTGTCCAATCAGAAACCTTACGGATTATTGAACCCACTCCCTGTTGCAAGCGAGCCTTGGGAAGTGATAGGTATCGACTTCGTAGGACCGCTACCTGAGTCTAAGGATCGCGACACATCTTACGATTCGATAACAACTGTTATTGATTTATTAACAGGTATGGTACATCTCATATCTAGTTGAACTACCTATACTGCGAAACAAGTCACCGAGCTCGTCTTCGCGGAAATATTCAAACTACATGGTATGCCTAAAGCCATTATCAGTGACAGGGACACTCTTTTCACGAGCCAGTTCTGGACTCACCTGCACAAACTCGTAGGAGTGGAGTTGCACATGTCGAGTGCGTACCACCCGCAGTCAGATGGGTCCACTGAACGCATGAACCACACCATCACTCAGATGTTGCGGCAGTGTGTAGCACCAAGTCAAAAGGACTGGGTCAGTAAACTTCCCAGTATCGAATTTGCGATTAACCTCGCGCGCTCAGAATCAACGGGATATGCGCCGTTCTTCTTGAACATGGGACGGTTGCCCCGCTCGTTGATATGGGAGGACGCTGGTAAGGAAGAATATCCATCAGTTCGAATTTTTGCTCAGAAAATGAAGAGCTCGATCATGGCCGTGCACAACAGCATCATCACTGCGCGGGTGAAGCAGACCCGAGACGCCAATCAATGCCGACAGCCTGCTCCATTCACAGAAGGGGACTTGGTCTACATCTGCACCAAGTACATCTCCTTACCTCGAGGGCTAGCTCAAAAGCTAGCCCTAAAATACATAGGCCCCTATAGGATCCAGAAAGACTATAAGAATAATTCTCACTTACTGGAGCTGTCCCATAACCTTAAACGACGAGGTGTTCATGACATTTTCCATGCGTCGTTATTGAAGATACACGAGCCTAACAATGATCGGCTCTTCCCCAGTCGGCTCGATAGTCAGATTGCTGAATTCGAAGATCGCGACAACGAATGGGCAATCGCAAAAATATTGTCGCATGCCGGAGAAAGAGAGGGTGCTGTGTTCGAGGCCGAGTGGAAGCCGGGGGACCGCACTTGGGTCCCATATTCGGCCATCCGATGCCTAGGGGTTCTTGCTGAGTATCTTGAGCTTCTAGGCTGCATGGATATTACGCAGCTCCGGGCGGATAACGGAAAACCTCCCGCAGAACCACAGATTTTCGTGGGGTCAATTCAGCTCTCAAACCTGAAGTTCAAGGACTTAAAAACTCACCAGAAGGGACGACGAAGACATCGCAGGACACACCGTTCCACGTGAGCCTCGTCTCTTCACCCTGCTCAGCCTCCAGACCTCCATTCATTTCTCCCTGACCTTCTGCAGCAAATCTTCAGCAGACCTATCATCATGCGCAATGATCCGATAGGCCATAGGTTCTTCACTCGACTAGCGGATGGTGCGTCCAGTGTTCTAAACGACGAAGTCAATAATGTCGAGTATTCCTACCCACCTGCCATGCTCACGATGTACGTTGAGTTTGACGGACTCCTCCATAGGCACTTCATCGAAGGAAACGTTGAGGGGATCAGCTTGACAGTCCCGGGAGGTTACACTTCCTTCACATCTCTGTGGAACCGTGACTCTGATTGTCCATATCAATTCTCCACCTACCACATTACCTCGCAGTCGATCATGGTGCGCAGACGACTGATCCTGCAGGATGTCCTAGCCCCTCCCCCAGTTGTCCCTCCTATGGGTCCAGCACCTTCTGATGAGTGCACGAAGTGCCGCTACCAGTTTGCGGTCAACAAATTCCTAGACAGCTCGATGAGACACGAGCAGTTCGTCGACAAGAAAAGGGAAGAGCGCAGGCAGGTCAGCGCCGAAAAGCAATCCGCTGCGCGTGGGCTCGGAGGCCAACCTGGTGGAGGATGACCCAGAGGGCATAAGGTCGTATACGACAGAGGAGTGAAGAAGAACTCATTGAGCACGGTCACCGGACCGTCGTGCTCCATTCATACTTCCCCAACGACCTCCGCAAGCACTTCGCAAATGACTTCCCGCACTCCAACCAATCCTCCTGCTCGTCCTGACTTCTCATTGGAAGGCCGCTCGCTGCCCCAGGGATGCACGCGCAAGGAGTCTGTCGATGCAATTTGCGCACCTTCGAATACCAGTTCGAACGAAACTGACGTTGCTATGCGCAACACTACCGGAGAAATGCTCGATTTGATTGACTTCGACGAACCGGTTGAGTCGTCTAGCGCTGCGCAAGAGCCAGAAGAGGGGAGTACCGAAGAACCAGGCATTCAGGATAACGAGACGGCAAAGTCGCACCCCAGCCACAAGGACAAGGGGAAGGTGCGGGCTGGTGATGCACCTAGACCTCCTACAAGGCCCGAAATGGACAGCCGAGGGCCGAGGGGATGAGGCTGGCGACTGAGGGGGAAGGGGCGAGCCGGGATCGAGTTCCCTTCGCGGCGCAGAGAGGGATGGGAGTCGGGTAGGTAGACAGGGGACGATGGGGGCAAATCGTGGCTAGTCACATATCGCGCAATGAAGTCACGACTCAACGGCGAGAGGTGGTGACGAGGGGCGTGACTCGGAACCGAAAGGAGAAAGGTAAAATAGTACATACGAGGTCACAGCTCCGTGAACCTCAGAGGGCACAAGAGAGTAGAGTCAAGGGCTCGGTCGAGATGCAATCGCAGGTCGCAGTTTGCAGTTTGCAGTCACGATCGCAGTACACAGTCACAGTTCACAAGTCGCAGGTGGCACAGATAGACGCAGTCGCAAGTCAGACACTAACTCTGAGGGGTAACAAGTGCTTAGATTTCGTCGAAGTACGGAAGGGTTTATATACAAAAACCTATGACTACTTTCCGAGTGATTCCGAACACGTCCGAGACAACCTACTCGACTTTCCGACAAGTTCCTGCCTCCGCCAAACTCACCCATGCTGGAGAGCCACTGCCATATGGTCTGTGATGAATCGGGACTTGAGGTCGCGTCGGTGAGTCGACTTCTGATGTCAGCCCAAAGGGGACATCCCGCCATCATACTGCATTGATCCGGATCTTCGGGAAGTCGTGGTGGTCGGGTGAGTCTAGGCCCGATGGGGGAGGTCGCAATCTCGAGCATTGATTGGTCGCAACGACTCCAGGTCTTGCCAATGACCGAGAGGGTACCTCAAAGTTGCCATGCGGGTACGCCTTGGGGGTGCTGAGTTGATTGGGCGGTCGCAGACTGCTGATTTGGAGTTCGAATTGGTTGTGTGAGCGAGAGCAGAGTCGCGTGTTGAGTCGCCGAGTCACATGACTTCGCAGCACGGTGATACGCCCCTAGCGGAGCTGTGCCCCGAAAAACGCAAATATTTGCGGCTCTAGCTACGTCGAGTAAAGGCTCTGAAGCATCGAACAGAGGCATAAGTCGCAAGATCAGCTCGAAAAGCCCTTCGAAGTGTCGAAGCACAAATCGTTATTTCGAAGTGACAACTACCGGACTACGATACTAGCGACCGTTCCCTCGACTGAACCTTGGACGAGGGCTGCAGTGATTTCCTCCCTGCACTGGTACTCCCCTCTCAGCACGCCCAGGAGCGGTATCATCGCGCAGAAGTCCCACCAGGTCAATACCTTGCGCCCCAGCGGCCACTACGACAAGATGATCGACGCTGTAGTGCAGCGCACGGATGTATTGTGAAAGGTCTCGAGTCTCCGACCGAACCGTCTCTCGAAGCGCACCAAATGCGGTATGAAGTTCGTCGAACGTACGGGGCAATTCGCGAAAGTCTTCGAGGTAGATAGGCTCGGTGGCGAAGCTTGGCGGATCCGGGAAGGGTAATGGGGCAGCAGCGAGCTCAACTGGCTGGGGAACGAACATCAGATCCCAGGCAAGAGGAGCGTAGGGAACACCTCGGCCAGGAACAACGTTCCCTTCCTCGAAGACGCGATCGATGCGGTTCATCGTGGCTACGACGGTCGGGTACGTGTATGGAGAGCGTAGCGAGCCGGGACGAATCGAAACGGCGGTCGAGTACGATTCGAAGAGGGAGCGCTACCGGGAGTGTGAGCACCATCGAGCTTCTGGGTTGAACATAACCTACCAGCACCCAACGAACGAAATGGGCCCAAGCCAACCACTCTTTGGCCTCGACGCTAGCACCTACTGGTTTGAAGAACCGTTCTGCCTGCACTAGGGCAAGAAGACGATGATAGCGGGCGATGTGCGCGTCGGCACGCGGAAGTGCTTCTTCAACTGGCGCATCCATGGCGAATAAGTGTCGAACGGTTCGAGTTGGGGAGTTGTCCTTTGAGGTGATTGGACGCCGCGTGGTGGGTTCGATGTGGCTGAGCGACGGTTGGTACTGCATAGTTTTCGGCGAAAGCCACCTGTATATAAACAAACCCTCTGCCAAAAGGAGGGCAAGCTCTCAGTACCGTTTAGATCTCATTTTCTCCTTCTCTCTCGTTTCGAAGAGCGTCGTCAGTCGGTTCGGTCAGTCGAGTTCTGGTCCAGCGCCAGCAAGTTCGAAGGTCGTTCGAAGCGGTTCGAAAGGCACGTCGTAGTTCGGAGCGGTCATCAAGTCCCATTTTCCCTCGTACACCCCGTCGAGTTGAGTCTTGCCCAAACTCCGCCCTCTCTACATAGACCACCACCACCACCACCCAAATCATCATTCTCGAGCGCAGTTCCCCGCTGCACCGGAAGGCCTCGCCCCCACAGCTCGGCCTTGGCCTCTCGTTCGTTTAGAGGGTTAGGCTTTCCGTCTCGAGTGGTCGCATCATATTGGAGCCCACCGCGAGGGGGTGGTAAAGAGCAAGATTTCCCAACTCCTATTCCTAGTCGACTTCGATGACTACCTTCACTACGAACATCCTCTACTCGCTTTTGCACTCGATAGTCGTCTCGGACGTGGCGCAGCAGCCCGAATTTTAGGAGAACCTATCGCCAACTCAGAGTCCTCGACTCTACCCACCAACTTACTTCCACTCGTCGAGGTCGAGTGTGTCCCCGGTCCTAGTTACCAGGGAAGCTCCTTCGAACGAAACAACCAACCTAGGTCGCGAATCGGCCGCCCTATACCCCATCAAACGTCAGAATCGTCAGACGAAGTTCCCCCATCGCCGCCATATAGAACACCATCGTCATCGCCTCTTCCATCGATTACCCCTTCCCCTCCGTCGAGTCCGACGGTCAGCGCATTCGAAACGCCCGTCACACGAAGCGGCGCAGACACCACTGGCGTGATACCCCTTCGAGTTCGTCGAACAACTCGAGCACCTCGCGCTAATACCACCAATCCCGTCGTACCCCAAGTCGAAGCTACCCCGGACCCTACGCCGCCTACGATGTCGACAAACGCAAGCCTGCCTGCGATGCCGGCCAAGGGCCATCCCACCGCACCAACTTTCGACCCTAACGATCCTTTCGCGTTCCACGGCTATTTCCTCGAACTCGAAACACTATTCAAGCGTTGTGGAGTCGTAGACGACACCGAAAAGAAGCAATGGGCCGTCCGATATCTTCAGTACCTCACCGCAGACTTGTGGCGAACGCTTCCCCAGTACAGCGACGAGACGAAGTCCTACGAAGACTTCAAAAAGGCCCTTCGAACTCTCTACCCCGGTTCGGACGATAACCACAAGTACAGCATGGCCGACCTCGACAAAGTTGTCCAGCATCGTCAGTCTGTCGGTATGGCAAACACCTACGACCTCGCTGCCTATTACCGAGACTTCTTCGCGATTTCGGAGTACCTCAAGAAGCAGAAGTGGATGGCGTCGCTCGAGCAAGATCGAAAGTTTCGAGAAGGGTTTCCCCCGCGCATCTGGATGCACGTCGAGAATCGACTCCTCCTCAAGAACCCGGACCATCCTAGAGGCGTACCCTGGACCGTCAACGAGATCTACGGGGCCGCACTCTGGGTTCTAGACGGTCCGACCCCTGGAACGACGTTTCACAGCATATCCACCGCCAACACAGTAGGGCCAGCGGCATCACCGTCCGTACCACAATCGAATCCGCCTGCACAACCGCAGATGAAGGCCGAGGACTTGTTGCCCGTAATCGAACGTCTGATACATACCTTCGAAGGCGTCGCGGCATCCGCAGCTGGTAGAGGACCGCCGCCCATGAACGGCTACCGTCCCCCTCCGCCTAGAAGTTTGTGGAGGCCCGACGAATGCGATAGTCCCACTTGTCTGTACTGTGGCGAGATAGGGTGCCGGATTCGAAATTGCAAGCACGTCAAAGAAGATATGGCGAAGGGGTATTGTCATCGGTCCCCAGAAGGGAGAATCGTAGCATTCGACGGACGGTACCTACAGCGCGTAGGCGAGCAAACTATCCGCGACGCGATCCTCGAGTACGCGAAGAAGAACGGACTCATTCGGACGCCGGGGCAGCCGCAGGCGACGGACACACAGGATCACCCGCCAGCAGGAATGATGCTCTACGAAGCAGTCGAAGAGCCGGTAGGATACACCGAAACTCGGGCAGTAAACCTGGGGGAGCGAATCGAAGAACTCGACAGCAAGATTCTGCGTCTCGAATCGCTGTACGCCAACGCGCAAGCTGCGACCGGTCAGAAGACGGCGTTCGACGGCGTAGTTATTGAGAGCCGCCCTCAGAGAAGCACGGCGAGACCAGGCAACCCCGGGAACGGTAGGACGAGGTCGCCGGCGAGGAACACCGACAGAAGAGTTCGATTCGAGGAGGGAGGCGACCAGCAAGAAGGATCGAACCGACCGCCTACCCCAGAGCCGTCGCAGAAGGGCGATTCATCGGCAAACCGAGACCAGAACACACCGGTCCGCAACGACAGGCAGACTGCGGGCCAGGAGCCGATCCACCCCTACGCTCGAGCAAAAGATGCGACTTATGCGCCTCCTACGGCTAGAAACTTCGCGACCCCGGCTAAATACCAGACCAGAGGCGGATCGTACACGAACCTCGCCCCCGTAGTACAGCGCGAGATCGCCGACGACATCTTCAGGCGTTCGATGAAGAGCGCGAGCATCCCTATGACCGTCGAGGAAATTCTGTCCATTTCGCCTGACGTTCGAAACCGGTATCGAGAGGCGGTTACCCCCAAGCGCATCGTCGAGAACGCGCAGTCGAACCCAACCTCGACTGGCGTGTACGAAGAGGTGGTCACTGAGACGATGCAGCTCGCTGTCGACTGCCACGGTGAAGCCTTAGAGACGGGAGCCATGGTCGTCCCGGACATCTACGACTCGCTCTATAACTCAGCGCCCCCGGAAGATGGTTTCCTTGTCGTGTCCGAATCGCACGCTCTTCGAACGGTTCCGATGAAGATCGACCGCACGGAAGAAGTCGACTGCATCCTGGACCCCGGTTCGCAAGTTATCTGCATGTCTGGAGCGCTGTGCCACCGTCTCAACCTCATGTATGACCCGAAGGTGACACTAACGATGCAATCGGCGAACGGAGGCTACGACAGATCGCTCGGATTAGTTCAAAATGTTCCCTGCACCATCGGACCGATCACGCTCTACCTGCAAATTCATGTTATCGAGAGGGCGTCGTATGACGTGCTACTGGGTCGACCGTTCGATGTTCTGACGGAGAGCGTGGTTCAAAATTACTCGGACGAGCGCCAGACCATTACCATCGTCTGCCCGAACACTGGCCAACACATCAGCATACCTACGAAAGCAAGAGTTCGACCGCGACCCGGATCGAGGCAGGGTTTTCCGAACGGACTGCGGCAGCGTTCGAGCACTTAGTCTGTGAAGGTGGCGACGATCAGGTCACCCTAGTGGTGGATTTCGAGAATGACGTTCCTACTGTCTCGGCTTATGCAACTATCCCCTCCTTAGACGAACCGGTGTTGGCTGCGACGTACTTGTCCGCGCCCGAGACCGCTTCGAATTCTGTTTATAGTTACGCACTCGCCAGTCAGCAATCGAATCCCACTTCAGACTATGCACCGCAGTCCGAATCAAAATCGAACGCACGAACACCGGTTCTCGGCTCTAGTCGAGAGGCGGGCTATACCCCATTTTATTCTATGCACTCAGCTCCTAATATCGAAGTGTACGCTCAAGCGAAGACAAAGAAAAAGTATAAACCAGTGGCAATGAAGACTCGGCCCGTATTGGGCGCACTCCCCGAGAAGTTTCGAATCGTGCGAAACATAACCGGCGACCCGCTGAGCACAATGCGCCAGTTATCCGTGCAGCCGCCGCCGTTCGAACCCAGAGGGCGTTACACTGCGGAGAGAGCGGCCAACACGGACAAGCTACACGACGGGGACTTCCTACTGCCAGAGGAGCGAAGGCTACTACATCATTTCATGGCAACTAATCACGACGCTTTCGCCTGGGCAGACAGCGAGCGAGGCAATTTCAAGGGAGAGTATTTTCCACCAATCGATTTCCCGGTTATCCCCCATACCCCTTGGGTTCAGAAGAACATACCGATCCCGCCCGGACTGTACAAAGAGGTGTGCGCAATCATACGGAAGAAGATTGATTCGGGAGTCTATGAGCCGTCGAACTCGTCATACCGGTCGAGATGGTTCTGTGTGGTCAAGAAGGATGGCAAGTCGCTTCGAATCGTGCACTCCCTCGAACCGCTCAATGCAGTAACGATCCAACATCCGGGAGTGACGCCAACACCGGAGCACCTGGCAGAGCAATTCGGAGGCCGACCCTGTGGAGCGATGCTCGACCTGTTTGTCGGCTACGACGAACGGTATATAGCCGAGAGCTCTAGGGACTTGACGACGTTTCAGACACCGTACGGTGCAATGAGACTCACGACGTTGCCCATGGGTTGGACGAACGCGGTACCGATATTCCACGACGACGTCACGTATATCCTCCAGCCCGAAATCCCCGAGTTTACGGTGCCCTACATTGACGACGTGCCTGTCAAGGGGCCAGCTAGCGACTATAGTGGCGAAGTACTCCCTGAAAACAGTGGTATCCGTCGGTTCGTCTGGGAGCACTTCCAAAACTTGAATCGAATCGTAACAAGGATGCGCTACGCTGGCGGAACGTTCTCTGGGGTGAAGTCGATTCTTATTGCTCGAGAAACAACGGTTATCGGTCACAGATGTACCCCGGAAGGACGCCTACCGGACGAATCGCGAGTCGTAGCGATAAAGAACTGGGGGCCATGTCAAAACCTGTCCGACGTTCGCGCCTTTCTGGGCACGATTGGAGTATGTCGGATATTTATCAAGGATTTCGCACGTCGTGCAGACCCGCTAGTACGACTTACCTGCAAGGATGTAACGTTCGAATGGGGCCCAGAACAGCAGCAGGCGCAGGACGAGCTGAAGCAGGCGCTGCTAGAGAGTCCAGCCCTCCGAGCAATCGATTACGAGTCGGACGCACCGGTCGTGCTCGCCGTGGATACATCATTCATCGCGGTAGGGTATCTCCTATGCCAGTGCGACCCTGCCAACCCGAAGAGGCGGTACTACAATCGATTCGGCTCTATTACGCTCAACGACAGGGAACGGCGATTCTCGCAGCCGAAACTGGAAATCTACGGACTGTTTCGTGCACTTCGAGCCCTTCGGCTATATCTGATTGGAGTTCGAAATCTCGTAGTTGAAGTCGACGCTAGGTCTATCAAGGGAATGTTGGCAAATCCGGACATCTCGCCGAGTGCTAGCATTAACCGTTGGATTGTATCCATTCTGACGTTCCACTTCACGCTCGTGCATGTTCCTGGCACTTTGCATGGACCCGACGGACTGTCGAGACGACCCAAGCAGCCAGATGACCAAGACGAGGACGACGACGAGGAGTTCGACGACTGGATCGACAACCTGTATTCCTTCGTGCACATGATACAGATGCACCAGAAGAATCGAACGCCGTTCCCCACACGACCACGCCTAGAGCCGGCTGCCATCCTGGCACTGACCGAGGACGGTCAGGGTCTCAGCAATAGGGAGGGTAGCGACAGCGACGGCGTCGCAGAAGAAGACGAAGACGACTACTCAATTGTTCCACGCAGCGAAAAGACGCAAGAGATCGAACGTCGTCTCGAAGATGTTCGAAGGTTCCTCGAAACGCCCCAACGACCAGAAGGGATGTCGGACAAGGTGTTCGCAACGCTGTACAAATACGCAGCACAGTTCTTCATTCGAGGCAACAGACTTTGGCGAAAGGACCCAGAAGGCGCACACAAGGTAGTACTGGACAAGGACCACCGATTGCGAGCATTACGCGAAATCCACGATCGAACCGGACATCGAGGGATACATGCCACAAGCGCAGCCGTCGGGGAGCGATTCTGGTGGCCAGAGTACAAGACGGACATCGCCTGGTATGTACGAACGTGCGATCTATGCCAGAAGAGACAACTTCGACAAGTCCTGATACCACCGACCATTCCGTCCCCACCTGGGTGTTTCGTAATGGCGTACGTCGATTCGTTCCACCTACCGCGGTCAGGAGGGTACAAGCTGGTCTGCTCGGCACGATGTGCGACAACGGCGTGGCCAGAGGGTCGTCGACTGCGCAGGGAAACGGCGAAAGCACTGGGCGACTGGCTATTTGAAGACATCCTCTGTAGATGGGGAACACTAGTCGAGATCGTTTCGGACAACGGCACGCCATGGGTCAAGGCTCTAGAGTACCTCGAGAACAAGTATCACGTCAAGCATATCCGCATTAGTGGCTACAACTCGAGAGCAAACGGTATCGTCGAACGATCACATTTCGACATGCGTCAGGCACTCTTCAAGGCTGCGGACGGAGACCAATCGAAATGGTCAGACGTGTTCTACTCGGTCTTGTGGGCAGAACGGGTCACAGTCAGGAAGCAAATGGGGTGCTCTCCTTACTTCGCAGTAACAGGTGCGCACCCGATATTGCCCTTAGACGTCGTGGAAGCGACATATCTGGTACCTCCCCCTACTGGCATCATTGACACAACGGATCTGATCGCAGCAAGAGCCATAGCGCTACAAAAATGCAGGGACCAGGTGGCTCGATTAAGGTCGAAAGTGTTCGAAGCACGACGCACGGCTGCACAACGTTTCGAACGCGAGCACCAGTATACGATCCGCGACTTCGACTTCGGAAGAGGAGACTTAATACTGGTGCGTAATACAGCCATAGAAAAGTCACTCAACTGCAAGATGCGACCGCGCTATAATGGGCCTATGGTGGTAATTTCGCGCAGTCGAGGTGGAGCATACATCATAGCAGAGCTCGACGGGTCGGTACTGGACAGACCGATTGCAGCGTTCCGAGTCATACCGTATCTAGCAAGAAGGGCGATAAAGGTACGACTAGACATGCTGGACGTCCCACTGGAGAGAGTGCGGGAGCTCGAAGAGTCGGAGGACCTAGGAGACGATGAAGAGGACCTGCCCGACGAGGAGGAGCAGTCAAGACCGCTATACAAGATGGACGAAGACGGCCCAGAGGACTTCGAAGACGATACCTACCTCTACTACAGGCGGAACTGCAACCAGTTACCGTTCGAAGAGCTAGGTCAGGTCTTCGAAACGTTCGAAGTTTCGAAGTAGACCGAACGCTGGACTTGTACTATAGGAACGATACCCTTCTCAGCTAAGTTATGCGTCACCTGATTTCTGTTTTCTGGGACATCTTCACGGGTCACGCGGCAATTGCAACAGCGAATACTTTATTTTCGGGACCGGGGGTGCGACTTTACAGGAACATGCAGTATTATACAAAAACAAATAGTTCGAGGGGCGGCGGCGGCGGATACGGACCCGGGGCGGGGTGAGTACGGAACGGCGAGCGCGGGGACTGCGAGACGGCAACGAGCGACTTACGAACGGCCGCGCTTACGGCTCGAAGGGCCAGCAGCACCCTCTTCTTCATCGCCAGGGGCGGAGAGGGGCGCGGCTCCCTGTGCGCGAGCGATCGCGGCCAGCAGCGCCGCCTTCTGCACCTGGATCGCGTGCGCCTGCGCGTCGAGTCGACGAATTGACTCCTCGAACGCCGGGACCACGATGTCCGCGTCGAGGGGCTCGCGCAAGGCGAGCGAAGCATCGTCGAGGACCGAACTCCGAAGAGTCACAGTCCCCGAACGCGCAGGACGCGGGCGACCGGGCAGGGGCGTGAGGGCAGTCGAAGGAGCCACTTCGAGTGGCACCACGGCCTGAGAGGCACCTACGAGGGAGTCAGTAAAGAGCAGAGTCGAGGGCGAAGTACTCACGGGCGCGCTCTTGCTTCACCTTTCCGTCTGCGGTGCACCCACCCCAGTAGCAAGCCTGACCCTCGGCAGTGCACTTCGAGCACTGCCGACGCTGTGCGTTCCAGACGCAGGTGGTCGGCTTGTCGTACCGGATGCACCGGTCGCACTAGGGAAGATCAGCACGAGCTACGAGAGTAGAGAGGAGGAAGGTGGGACCGACTTACCACTCCAAAAAGCGAACAGACGTCCGCTGCGCGCTGAGCGCGGATTTCGGGCGAGCTCTGCCCGTTGTGCTCGTGCAGCATGTGCGCGCTCTCAGGAACGAAGCCGCTCTGTCCACAACGCATCAGTAGGGGCCCTGGAAGGAGAGAAATGGTAGGCGGACCGTCGAAATAGCGACCTCAGCTGCTGTCTTCGGCTTCGAGGCAGCTGCGGCCGTCCCCCGTTTCGAGCGACCACCAGGGGCCGCCTTGCTACCGCGGGGTGCGCCTCAACCCCGACGACCTCCTCGCGCGCCACGAGAGCTCGCGGACGGCGGCTCCTCGTCGGCCGCCTCCTCCTCCTCCTCCTCGACCTCTTCTTCGTGGGGTTCGGCCCCCGCGCCCTCGCTCGGAGACCTCGGGGCAGCAGGGGCGGCCTCTTCGTCCTCCTCGTCCGTTGAAGGGATGAATAGCGGCGTCTTCGGCACCGCACGCGATTTGCCTTTGGCCCGCGAACGAGGGGCGGGGGAGTGTTCGACCTCCTCGTCGTCGGCAGCGGCCCTCCTCCTAAGGGGGCGCGGCTTGGGTTGGGGGGGAGGCGACGGGTTGCGATCGTCATCGTCCTCGAGCTAGAAAACCGGATTAGACAGGTTCGAAATACACGAAAAGGGGAAAACTCACCTCGGCCTCGGTGGTGGCTTTCGAGGTGGTCTGCGACGGGACCGTTGATGGAGGGAGCGTCGCCGCGCTCGCAGGAGACACTCGGGCCCCTTGGTGGAGCTCCTGTTCGAATCGGACCGTCTCGACGGCGGTGACGAGCCAGGGCCAGCCAAAGGAGACGGCCACATCCTGGGCCGCCCCAAGATTGCGACTCACCCCGTCAAGAAGGTGCCGCTCGACCAGGCGGATGGCCATATCGCCCTCTCTGGTCCGCGGCTCGGCCGCGATACCCTCCTGCAATGCACCAACGATGTCCGAGTTAGCACCCAAAGAGCAAGAGCACTCGAGAACTCACCAGGCGACGTTTCCCAGCAAGGACCCAGTCTTCGAACGCGTCCGCGTCCAACGGAGCAGGCGTAGAGCTCGCCCATCTGATGGCAGCATTCGCCGCCTTCGAAGCCGTCGAGAGACTGAGACTGCCCTGCGAGGGCTGCGGGGTGGAGGGCGGAGGAGAGCGAACCATTTCGAGCGAGGGGGAAGGGCAGCGAAGAGGTAGAGGTGGAGGAGCGAAGGGGAGCGCGATTCCCTAAGTCCCCAGACCCCCTATTGTCAACCAGGACCGCACGCGGGCCACGAGGGGCGGAGGCAAACCCACAGTGCTTCGAACTCTCACGAGGCGGCGATTTTGACATGGGGCTTCGACGGAACGTTCCGCCATCAAAGAGCACTCGAAATAGACTTTTGGTTCCGAGATAGCGATTTGGCACCGAGCCAGCGACCGGTGACTTGTCGAGCGGATCGTAGCGCGGTATACCGGCCCGAACCTGTCCCCTGGACTTAGAACACGAAGCACTGACCGAGGACGGTCAGGATCTCAGCAATAGGGAGGATGATACGCCCCTAGCGGAGCTGTGCCCCGAAAAACGCAAATATTTGCGGCTCTAGCTACGTCGAGTAAAGGCTCTGAAGCATCGAACAGAGGCATAAGTCGCAAGATCAGCTCGAAAAGCCCTTCGAAGTGTCGAAGCACAAATCGTTATTTCGAAGTGACAACTACCGGACTACGATACTAGCGACCGTTCCCTCGACTGAACCTTGGACGAGGGCTGCAGTGATTTCCTCCCTGCACTGGTACTCCCCTCTCAGCACGCCCAGGAGCGGTATCATCGCGCAGAAGTCCCACCAGGTCAATACCTTGCGCCCCAGCGGCCACTACGACAAGATGATCGACGCTGTAGTGCAGCGCACGGATGTATTGTGAAAGGTCTCGAGTCTCCGACCGAACCGTCTCTCGAAGCGCACCAAATGCGGTATGAAGTTCGTCGAACGTACGGGGCAATTCGCGAAAGTCTTCGAGGTAGATAGGCTCGGTGGCGAAGCTTGGCGGATCCGGGAAGGGTAATGGGGCAGCAGCGAGCTCAACTGGCTGGGGAACGAACATCAGATCCCAGGCAAGAGGAGCGTAGGGAACACCTCGGCCAGGAACAACGTTCCCTTCCTCGAAGACGCGATCGATGCGGTTCATCGTGGCTACGACGGTCGGGTACGTGTATGGAGAGCGTAGCGAGCCGGGACGAATCGAAACGGCGGTCGAGTACGATTCGAAGAGGGAGCGCTACCGGGAGTGTGAGCACCATCGAGCTTCTGGGTTGAACATAACCTACCAGCACCCAACGAACGAAATGGGCCCAAGCCAACCACTCTTTGGCCTCGACGCTAGCACCTACTGGTTTGAAGAACCGTTCTGCCTGCACTAGGGCAAGAAGACGATGATAGCGGGCGATGTGCGCGTCGGCACGCGGAAGTGCTTCTTCAACTGGCGCATCCATGGCGAATAAGTGTCGAACGGTTCGAGTTGGGGAGTTGTCCTTTGAGGTGATTGGACGCCGCGTGGTGGGTTCGATGTGGCTGAGCGACGGTTGGTACTGCATAGTTTTCGGCGAAAGCCACCTGTATATAAACAAACCCTCTGCCAAAAGGAGGGCAAGCTCTCAGTACCGTTTAGATCTCATTTTCTCCTTCTCTCTCGTTTCGAAGAGCGTCGTCAGTCGGTTCGGTCAGTCGAGTTCTGGTCCAGCGCCAGCAAGTTCGAAGGTCGTTCGAAGCGGTTCGAAAGGCACGTCGTAGTTCGGAGCGGTCATCAAGTCCCATTTTCCCTCGTACACCCCGTCGAGTTGAGTCTTGCCCAAACTCCGCCCTCTCTACATAGACCACCACCACCACCACCCAAATCATCATTCTCGAGCGCAGTTCCCCGCTGCACCGGAAGGCCTCGCCCCCACAGCTCGGCCTTGGCCTCTCGTTCGTTTAGAGGGTTAGGCTTTCCGTCTCGAGCGGTCGCATCAACGGCAAATCCGGCCTCTTCAGGGATCGGGTTGGAATTGCCAATCGGTCGGGAATCGGAGCCGCATTCAATCGCAGCTGCTCTGAGTCGCCTTGAGAGCATGGGTGTCAAATGCATGGCTGAGTCCCAGGGAGGTCTAGGAGTTAGAGGGCACAAGGAGGGGTTGCTGCGATGCGTGTTCGAATCGAAGTGAGTCGTATTCGCGATTTTGGGGGCTAGAATCGCGGTGATGCGACCGCTCGAGACGGAAAGCCTAACCCTCTAAATGAACGAGAGGCCAAGGCCGAGCTGTGGGGGCGAGGCCTTCCAGTGCAGCGAGGAACTGCGCTCGAGAATGATGATGTGGGTGGTGGTGGTGGTGGTCTATGTAGAGAGGGCAGAGTTCGGGCAAGACTCAACTCGACGGGGGGTACGAGGGAAAACGGGACTTGATGACCGCTCCGAACTACGACGTGCCTTTCAAACCGCTTCGAACGACCTTCGAACTTGCTGGCGCTGGACCAGAACTCGACTGACCAAACCGACTGACGACGCGCTTCGAAACAAGAGAGAGAAGGAAAAAATGTGATCTAAACGGTGCTGAGAGCTTGCCCTCTCTCTGGCAGAGGGTTTGTTTATGTACAGGTGGCTTTCGCCGAAAACTATGCAGTACCACCGTCGCTCAGCCACATCAAACTCACCACGCGGCGTCCAATCACCTCGAAGGACAACTCCTCAACTCGAACCGTTCGACACCTACTCGTCATGGATGCGCCATTCGAAGAAGCAATCCCGCGTGCCGACGCGCACATCGCCCGCTATCACCATCTTCTTGCCCTAGTGCAGGCAGAACGGTTCTTCGAGCCAGCAGGTGCTAGCGTCGAGGCCAAAGAATGGCTGGCTTGGGCCCATTTCGTTCGTTGGGTGCTGGTAGGTTACGCTCAACCCAGAAGCTCGATGGTGCGTCTTTGTCAGTTAAAACAGATTAAATTCTATTCAATAATGAATAAAAGATCAACTTAAATCTATTCACTCTGAATCCAATCCATGAGCTGATCCTTCCATAAGCTAATCCTGATCTGCAGCTAATCTGTGGCTGATCCAACAAGACTGAGCACTGGATCTAGTCACTGGAGCATGGATTGGCTCATCCACAATTGATCCATTTGTAAGACATGGCTTAGCTAAACCCAATCCTGACCCAATCTGTTTCTGATCCACTCCAAACCCCCAAGAGCATAATGCAAAGTTAATCCAATCTATAGGATTGGCAATGATCCAATGATAATCCATTCCACTAAGCCAATACAGACCCATTGTGATAACCCAAGTAACTCATCTTCAAGGGATCCAGATTAGACATCAGTCCATGGTTAACCCACTTGGTCACACTCATTACCTACCCATTACTAATCAACCATATGGCTTATCCACTATCACAACAATGGTGGTGAAGGAGAACAATATTGGATTGAGATGGGGTTAGGAAGCATCGTCACAGTAAGTACACTATAGAGCTGAAGGTGCAACAACTTGAGGAAATATGGAATAGTAACAGGAAGGGTATTCCCATGCATTCTCAAGCAGCCCTAGTACGAGTACGAGTCTTGCGCCTTTCAACGCTAGTCAATATGAGTAATCGTCCATGACACCGTACATACATTGAAGATTGGTTGATGGCCTTAGCCGTCGCACGCGTTACACGACCCTCCACAGGTCCTCTGCCTGCCTTCGCACTTGATGACATAGTGTCGTCAGTCACCAGACAATCGATGAGTAATAAACATACCTGTAGGGAGACTTGGCCTTGCTCACCGTACCGGTAGTGGCCTTCTTCGCTTTCTTCACCTTCTTACCCTTCGTACCGACAGCAGTACTTTCTGCAAGAGCAACATTGACAGTACAGACACAGGAACTTGTACTGAACTTACCTTGTTCGTTACCCATCAAAGCACCTTGCGCGGGCGCGACAGCCTCACCTGCGCTCGGTTGGTCGACATCCATGAGGTCGTCGCCATCCAGCTCCGGATCAGTAGCATCCCCATTCACGATATCCGCTGCTGCATCAGTCATTAATACATCGGCGTGAGCGTCAGCAGCGCCTGCGGCGCTGTCACTGGTAGCCTGCTCTTGCTCGGCAGGCAGCCCCATATTTCTGGAGGCCTCTAGAGTCCCATCAATGGCGGCACCATCACGGGCCGCAATCGCCTCACCTGGAGTTGTGAGGTTAGTGGCAGAGAGGTCAAGTGATACGAAGGTAACTCACTATAGCGGGTATTGCAGAACTCGCGCCACTTCTGGTGGAAGTGGCCAAGAGCATCGGCTTCCATCCAATTAGGGAAGGATTGACTACCTAGAAGGTCTCCGACATAGACACTGTAGCGGCAGATGAGTATGTAGGCAATACGCAGTAATAGTAATAGGACTCACTGCTTGGTGTGTTCGACACCCTCTTGGTCGACGTGCCAGGTCATGACGTAGAAGTTAGCTACACCAACACGATGAGGCCCATGTCCGATGGCGTTCTGGAAGAGTGCGCCAATGCGATTGACGAGGTTGGCTTGGTTGCTGGCAGCATCTCGTCAGTTGCATGAACGAGGAATGGCAGTTGCGACTCACTGTGCCATGGACTTCTGTACATCCTCCTTCGATAGCCCTTGCTTTGCGAGCTTGTCGTAAGCCGCCTTCGTCTCCGGCAACTGTTGTTCAAACAGGACACGACGAGCTTGTGCTTGCCTGCCCCCTGCACCTATATCATTGTTCCTGATGGTAGCCTCAATGACCATAGCCTTGTTCTCCGGCTCCTTCGCCCAGAGCTCAGATGCACCCAGGGCACGAGCCTTCGTGAAGAGATTCTTCGAGTTGATGTTCAAGTCGATGCCACTGTCGTTGTCGCTATCGCCGCCAGGGCTCTTGCTGCAGTTGTCAAGTCTGTGATTCTTGAACCAGTTTTGAACAGCCTGCACGCCACGTCAGTATCTTCTCCGAAGGGCGGGTGGGTATGACTTACATCGGCAAGGTTGACAACAGTATTCTTAGGGTTGGAGAAGAAGCGCGAGCGTATCGCTTGCTCGACAGACCTACGGAACTGGATCCTCGCCTTCCGGTTCACGCACGACTTCCATGCAGGCAGGTAGCCATACATCTCGGCCTCGAGGTCGCCCCAGTCGCATCGCCGGTTGTGACCGTGCCCTCTGGCGGCACTCTGCTGGGCAACAGCTGGTTGGAGGGTGGCCTGCGGAGCGACAGCCTGCGGAGCGACGGCCTGCGGTGCGACGGCCTGCGGAGCGACGGCCTGCGGAGCGGCAGGTTGTGAGACGGTGGCCGGCAGAGAGGTGGACTGTGAGGCAGTGGGTTGCAAGACCGCGACCAGAGGATCGGGCTGTGAAAGGGTAGGCTGCGAGACAGCAGCCTGTGGATCGGCGGGCTGCAAGGCGACGGACTGCGAGAGGGTGGTCTGCATGACAGACATGTCTGCTGAATGGTCGCAAAGGGAGGCTGACAGGAGAGCGACGGAATATGGGCGTAAGCCTTTCCTAACACCACTCAGAATATATGTCAGAATCGCGGACTTGAGACGTGTACGAGACACCCACCACCATCAGACTACGGCCGTAAACTTTGCATGAGCCGCGTAACTCTGAACAAGGCCCAGAGCTCACCATACCAACACGCGTTGATCCTCGCGCGTTGACCACCTCAACATCTTCATAATTTGACCAGCGGTTGCTTCCAAATCTGGTGCTTGCGATGAATCTGTGAATGGATCGCTATCTCGCTCAGCAAACAGCCCTCCCGATCACATAACAACTAAGTAAGATTCATCAGATAAAGCCAGTACCCGAGAGCCTGATTGAGTAGTAAACTACTAGAAGCCGATCATCACAGCGTCAAAAAATTCTAAGTATCCGATATGCACGCACGCCGACTACATCAACATGATAACATCATGAAAACAAACCAACCAGACATCGTCATCCGTCTCCTCCCGGTACCACTTCTTCCTGGCCGGTTGCTGTGGCATATTGTCCATGGCCCGCTTCCGCTTCAACCCGGCAGAGGAACTGGCCAGCCGAGCCGGTTGGGCCTGGTGTGTCTGCTTGATACGTCGTGACGGCGATGCAATACGCGAAGTAGCAGGCGAGGACGGTTCAGATGACCCGTAGGTATTGCCGGAGCGCAGTACACGGGCAGAGGACGAAGCCTCGGTCCAAGAGCGTGCCGGGCCGATGGGCGAACTAGCTGTAATATGTTCGAAAAGGGAAGGGAGCGGCGGCTTCCCCTCCTCTCCATACACGAGGTCGTCAACCTGGGGACAATCATTTACAGCCTGGTGCTTGTAGATGAGGACCTCATCGGCAGGAACATAGAGCCTTTCAAAAGGGCGAGGCCAATCGACGAACTCCCCGAGCTGCAAATTGTAGCGCTGGTAGTCGTTTGTCTTGTCCTTGATATCGAGGTTGAGCACGTCGCAGATGATCGGCTGGCGAAAAATCACTTCGACGAGCGGCCCGCGCACAGCGCATACCAGGGGTATCTCAAGCGGCGCGGCGCCATCCTGCAATAACATTAGGAGACTCACAGTGATGTGAGGCGACAACTCACTTTCACGTAGACAAATGCGTCCTTGACGACGGTTTCTGGCAATTGGCCCCGCCTCATCCTCGGAGCATTGGGCTCGGGCCCAACGTACATCAACCGTGGCTCACCCCGTTTCAGAGGTAGGTTCATGTTCATGCAAGCTCGGCGAGCCCGCCTGCGGTCGTCGTCACTGATCTGACGAGTGCCGAGCTTGAGGTGATTTGCGCACTTGCGGCCTTCGGGTAAGGGACACTGCAACAAATTAGATACTACATGATCCAGCCAATGCAACACTCACTATCCCATAGACAGTGCCTAACGTATGCATGTCCGTTTCACTCAGGCTTGCAACGGGCATGTGGCGAATGGTGGGCTCCGAAGCGCATGGCAGTAGACCACCTCGAAGGAGCGCCCTCGGCGGGAGATATTCGCGAAGGATGTCGCGCACTTCCTCGTCAATGTTTGACATGTCGGCGCGTCGATGGCTGGTCGACCGTGTGATGGACTGGTGAGGTGCCGTCCTTTAAGTATGCACGAAGAGTGGCCTCTCTGGGACCAAAACATAATGCAAAGTCATCAATTCTTCAAAAGATCCGGTGTGGAGAGCACTTACATCATATTCACTAAACCCATGATTAGGGTTCAACAGTATCTGTAGACTCAGTTATGCAATAAATGTCCAAGGGCAACATCCCGTGTATGCGTCGCAGGTAGATACAAATGATGATTGGCGTGAATGAGGTATACGCTAAGTGTACAGCAGCTACGGGAAATCGCGAGGGAGGACAGCAGGAGGTATGGGTAGTCTATGGAAAGCGCGCACGAAACATCTCACATAAAACTCGACGGCCAGCTTCTGGCATGTCAGAAACATGTCTTCATCACCAATGATGCTAGCAGGCATCGCCTTCAGCTGCTCGGGGAGTCCAGGCCAGCGGCGCATAACGTCGACGAAGTTCTCGAGAAATAGGGCCGCATCAAGCCACTGTGGGTGAGGCGGGCGTTCCCAACTCCGGGGTAGAGACTCCCCATGTTCCCAGTCAGGCACTACACGCAACCCTGATGCTGCAGTAGCCCAGAGGCGGCAAACACGCGCCTGGCGCTCCCATTGCAGATCTCGACTCCATGTGCGCGAGTTCGTCATCACTGAATCAAGCTCCCGAAGCTCGCAGCGCCAGTTCACCTCATGACACTCCCATGCAATCTGAGCGCGCACAATGGGAGTGTTCACAGCTTGCAAGTCTAAGGCGTGTCGTCCCCATTGCACGATTTGTGAGTTGGCATATGATGGGAGACCAGCGGTGGCACCGAATAGAGCGCGGACACGCTGCTGCTGTTCTCGTCGATGGGAGGTTGACGGCGGAGCCTCTCCGGTAGACACTGTGTGCGAAATGGTATAGTCTCCCCACAGGGCATCACGCCAATCGGCAATGCGCAACGGATGTGCATCGAGCGTGGTGTCGAGGAGGCGCTGCCGACAAAACGCGCGGATTCGGACATAGTTGTGAAAGTACCGGTTAACTTTTCCTCCCGAAGCCTCAAACCAGAATGGTGGAGGCCAATAGTACACAGAGGGTGCACTAGGCGACGGCAGAGTTCCGACACCAGCAAGCGCTTCGGCCCAGACTTGCGGCACCGCACATATCTTCGGCATCTGGAAGGAGAGGGACGGGTGCGGTGCTGCTGACGACGCGGGCGTTGGGGGTGGGTCGTTAGGACGGAGAGCTCGTTTATTTCGTGGTTTGCGGCTGCTCGATGATCCCGGTTTGGCACGTATGCCGCGGTCGGTACTCGTAGCATCGGTGCGTTGCTTCTTAGCGGCAGGCTCACCCGTCGGACCAGGGGAGTCTTCGTGGGATGAATTTTCCTTGACCAGCGGCGGCAACCCAGCCGCCAGTAACGCTGCCTCAGTGGCTTCTTGCATTTTGTATGGCCAGACCCCAGGCTTCTGCACCACACCTGCCATGTCACCAGGGCCGCTGAAGAGTGCAGGGCGCATCTTCGCGACCTCCATGATCGACGTGATTGGAGTAGGCGTGACGATACTGCGGATGCGAAGGATGGCGGTGAGGGGTTGAATAAACCAGACTGGAAGGCCAACGCGGAAGAAGTTCTGCGCTTCCGCAGCTTTGCTCGTGAAAGCGCCACGCACACTTAGCGTCGACAATGCACAGAACTCAGGGTCTTCCACACGGGGCTGAACGATGTCAACTAGGACCAAAAGACCATACAGCTCCAGGGCAAGTCGCTGCAGGTGCGCAGCCAGTGCAATTGTGTGCGATCGCCACGCGGCAACATCGCGAGGCGATCGAGGCCTTGGCGGATAGTCAGGGCAAGATGGTGCCCCCATGCCATCGTATGCGAGGTCGATTTGTTATGCGCGACGAACTGATAGACAACGGCTAATAGGGCGCCGCGAAGTAAGGCCAAATAGTCAGATTCAAGGAGGCCGAGGTCTGGGACACCACAGCTCTCGTGGAGGCGCCATCGCGAGGAGTCTATGGGTTCATACAGGATAGTGGGGACAGCATATCGGCGAGCAAGCTCCCCGTCTGCCGTCGGGATGCAAGAATGGTGTATTACGCTAGGATCGTAGAGTTGAGGCCACAAAGAGAACTCCTGGGGGCCCCAGCGCCCATCCACGCGCGTCTGAATTTCGCCTGGTTCTGCGACGGGGAATTCGGGCATCCAGTTTGCGTTTGGTGTCGTAACTGCAGCATCCGATCTCATGGACCATTCCGCAGCGAGAGCACCGTCATTCCAACGCAGAGGCGCATCGCGATGATCTGAATACGATATCAGCGAAGAGCTGCTGCATTGTGTATTTGTTGACTTACCGAAAAGCTCCGGCGTTTCACGCAGCACAGCGCGATTAGCGTCGGGTTGCTCGGCATGCATGGTTGCCATCGAGCGGCCTTGTCTGGATGTGGCAAGGAGGGCGCAATCGAGGCCGAGAGGCGCCGACGGAAGAGCCTGCATGAACGTTTCAATGAATAAGCAGGCCGCGCAAAAAGAGTGATACCACCCACGCCGTAAGATGGTCCAGAGGGTAGTGTTGCTAGCGAGACGGGATGAGAGCCGAGATCAGTGCACTGTGAAGGTGCGAGGTGCACGGTACGCACCTGAATCGCCGCGCACAGCGATGAGATAGCTGTCCGATGTGCCACATGGCTCAGTATTAGCGTCCGACGATGACAACGGGGCCCATGTTGGGGACTCACCGCGGAAGAACAGCACCAATCCAAGCGGACGAGGATTGGGGCGCGCCGGGCGTTGCGATGCACGACGATCGGGCAGCAAGAGATTACTCTCCTGCCGCGCACAATCGGACTGAGGAGGGACAACCGCGGGTTTATACCCTTGGCGTCGCACTCCGGATGCACAGGGGAAGACGGACGATTAGCAGAGGACGAGGACGAGGCGGGGGCGAGTAGGATGAGGACGAAGAGATTAGGCGAGGGTCAAGTTGAACTTCGGGATAAGCCGTTTCACACGCAGCGCCTCGGCGCGTGATTCAATATTCGCTCTCCACTCAGCCACTGCTCAGTTGTGGCTGAGCAGTGGCTGAGCGGAATCCTGTTAGTCGCCGTCCACTTCCCTCTCTGTCTTCCACTGTGTTCGCTGTCTGCCTGCCCTTCCTCGTTGTCCGGCTCGCTCTTCCACTCTCGTCGCTTCTGGGACCTCTTCAAGAGTGGGTGCGCGGGCTTAGGCTGTAAAGCCGGCTCGCCCTCGCTGACTGGTACGCTCCCGCGGGGTAACCCGTGGTTGAGCTACCGTTTCATCTCGTCGATACCAGCGCCGACGGACAGCAGGATTTTCTGCATGTCCCTGTCCCTGGTTGCCTGGTGAGCAATGCTCTGCCCCCAACCTTTCGTTTGTAACGACATGACAGACATCGCTCCCGGGTGGCCATGCCACGTCATTCTCGCCAGGTATAGTAGCAGCCTCTCCTTCCTTCGTGGCTAATGTTTTGTGTACTAGCCGACCACCCCGAGCAACGCTTCAACGCAGTCGGGGGCGTAGCAGCGTGACCTCGCACTTCGCGACATCACCCTCCGCCACCGCAACCGTGTCACAAACAAGACTCGTCTCAAGGTCATCATGAGGCAATCATGCAGGCACCCTTTCGCGCCAAGTGGGCCCAACGGTGCGCGTCCCGCTTGCTCGCTTACTCGCGCGACTGTATCCGCTGATATGCTCCTAGAACGCGGCCTGCGTGTGACCGGCGGATCGGGATACGCACAGTAGCTGTACTCGTAAGTGTACCTGTCGCAGTGTTACATCCGTGCTCAACGCAACTTAACTGCTGTGATGTGGCTGCCTTGACGCCGCTAGACACGCTGCGCCGGATATCTCGTCGCGCCGCACCGGCTCAATAGCGAGTATCAGATCTGCCGCCGATGATATCTTTCGAAAGGGTAAGTCTCCGCTATTTGACTTCGACTCATGCTCACCGCCTGTGTTTTAGGCTGTAGCCGGAGGAGAAAACTATCGAGCACACCGCAAGAATCAAGTATTTGATGCGATGTTTCCGGGCTTCGCGGTCTTGAGTATTTTCGGTTGGACGTGCCGAGAAGTGCCGCACGCGCTGGGAAGGGGTGGGGATTTCCAGTGTAGACAGTTGTACCCACCTACTGTATGCCTTGTAACAACCAGCCTGCTTCAAAGGTTCACTCTCGCTGCTTCCCCTCCTCGTCACTGTCCAGAGTCCATGAGCAGCCACTCTCGTAGACCCAAGCGGCCTCTGGTCGAGGTCGCCGACATACTGCCCCCCGCTGTGTCCGTGGCCCAAACGTTCACCATTCCTGCTGGAGGTCGACCCTTTGCCTCCCCTCCTATTGTACAACACTCTGAGCCTGTTAGACCGCACAAACGCCCTCGTAGCACGGAATCTACTCTAGGCGCAAACCGCGACCAACAAGCGAATCCACCTCCCAAAGGCAGTCCGCCTGGGGAAGCAAACGACACGGATCATAAGCGGACGGTGAAAGTAAGTACGTAGACTGCTCACGGACAGCGCCCTTACTGACGTTGACGGTGTAGAACGGCATCTCGAAAGTTTTGGAGGAGTGGCGACCACGGCTGCCCAGTATCCAGGAAGATATACTGGCTGCCGAGGTTCCTGAAGGAGCAGGTGCACTTTGTGCGTGCGGCGTATCGAACGCTACGTTACGCTGCCGGGACTGCCTACAATCGCCACTCGAGTGTCCGCGGTGCCTCATAACAACTCACCACCGCCTCCCGTTCCACTGGGCGGATGAGTGGAACGGTTACTTTCTCGAACGAAGGGACCTCAGCGATGTCGGTTACATGCTTTACCTGGGTCACAACGGCGCCAGGTGTCCCCTTCTTAACCCCCTTGCCGTGCCTATCAACTATACAGTCACCCATACCAACGGCGTTCACCGCATCCCGATCCATGAGTGCTGCTGCCCTGGCCACTCCGATACTGTTTCTCAGTTGCTTCGGGCAGGTCTCTTCCCTGCCACCCTGCAGCGGCCAGAGAGTGCCTTCACATTTGATGTGCTCCGCCAGTGGGATCTGCATTTTCTCGCATCCAAGAAAGGAGCATATGATTATTTTGAGGCGTTGCGCCGCCTCACCGACAACTCGGGTACACGTTCAGTGAAGGTAATTCTTCTTCCCAGTAGACTGTCCGCTGTCGAGACTGATTGTCTCTCAGAATCGCTACCGTGAGTTCAATATCGCTGGTCGCCTGTGGCAGCATCTCAGCGGTGAAAGACGGGCTGGCCTCCACCACGGTCTCACCTTGCCCAACCGACGTCCGACCGCCACGGTCCCATGCTTTGTCTGTCCCTGGCCAGGCTTCAACATGCCGAGCAACTGGAAAGAAACACCATCACAATTATCGTAAGTGATTGCCTTCCTTCGACGCCCTGTCGGTGATCTCAGTTAGAAAAACAGATACATTCATGCATGTGAGCTTGGTGGTGACGGTAACCACGGCTTGCAGAAAAAGCGTAAGCGCGACGATCCGGATGACTTCAGTTTGAGTGCTGGCAAAGGCTATTTTGTGGATGCGGCAAAGATGCAGTCGTACCTGGAGGGTATTGACTTGGAAACACCAGTGAGTCGCTACGTCATGAAACATGGGTTATGCTGACCGTGCTGAAGCCAGAGACTTGCAGTGGGTTCAAGGTTGGACGTGCACAGCGTCCTGGCAAGTTTCGCCACCTTGAGGTCAGCGGGGTCGTCGCAGTCATATGTATTCGACATGGGTGCTTTCGTCCGGGTGCCATGGTGGACTTACAGAAAGGCGAGAGGTATGTTTATCATTGTGTGCACGAGTGACGTACTCATCATCAGCTAGGTATGGGCATATGGATTTTGCGCTCGCCGGTGCTCTGGAAGGCATGGACGAACTACTTCATTTCATCTTCACGTACGACGTCGCTTGCATCTATGGCCAAAACCTACGCAGACGGTTCGAGGAACGTTTTCCCCATCTCGTCCCTCTGCTGGACCGGCTTCATCTTCTTCTCCCCAAGCTACATGCTCTCGCACATCGAGAGGTCTGTCAAATCGTCTATGCGCTATGCTATACGTGGGGGGCAGGACTTACGCATGGGGAGACGGTCGAGCACCCGTGGGCTGAGCACAATCAAGCCGGCCTCAGTACACGTGAGATGAGTGTCGGTCATCGTCATGATGCCCTCAACGCCCTCCACAACTATTGGAACTGGCGTAAGATGGAGTCGGCAGGTATGTGGATAAGTTGGCGTAGCATTCATAGACTGATTGAATACCCAGGGGCGTTTCTTGCGCGAAAGCTTGGCGAAGCTTTTGCGCTGCAAGAACATAAATTGTCTCTGTTCGATGCACTCACTGAGCTAGCCGGAGGCAAGGTTACCGAGTGGGAGAAGCTAGAAGCAAATATACCATCTACTTCTCCGCTGCACGCAGTGCAGGCAGGCAAGCGCCGCACTACGTCCAAGAAGCGTGGCAAAAAGACTAAAGAGCCGCTGCTGAGTGTGTACATGCTGGACGAGAGCAAAGGTATGGTTAGGGCCACGCTCTAGAGTGGAGACTCATAGACATTCAGTTCCCAGTGCTGGTAGGGCATATGACGAACTCGCGAAGATGGAAATTCAACCCAAATCAAACTACACTACCGCCGCGGCGAACAAAGTCCCCCATGGAAGTACGGTGTACTTCCGTAGAGCCCTCGAGCTTGAGAAACAACAGTGAGTCACCTAGATCCCCTTCAGTGCATGCTCTCATGTTGCTTCAGGTATGAACTACGTGCAAAGCTCAAGCGACGATCAGTGAACCTCGAGGAAGATAACGGAGACCCCTTGGTGACGAGCGAGAGAAGGGTGTTGCAACGCGAGCTCAAGAAGTGGCGTGAGATGCAGACGTTGCTTCTTGCGAGGCTTGACACTTCTGACCATGGGAGTTCATCGAGCGACGTGGAGTCTGACTCCGGCCCCCCAGGTGACGACGACAATGATGACGATGGCAGTGTCGTTGAATTTGACGACGCTGCTGCGCCTGAAGACGAACCCTTGGCGCTTCCCTCCGACTTCTCACCATCTGAGCGCAGGAGCCTGGGCCTTGAGGCGCTCGCTGTCTTCGAACGGCGCATCAGGAACGGCTGCGCGTATGACCTGCTCACAGCAGTCAAGGAGTCTATCAATCATCAAGGGGCCTTCCTGGCTGAGAAGCAGCGGCACGCACGAGGTCAGAAGGATAACACGCGTTCGCAGAAGATGGTTTCCAATGCGGCAGCACGGACACGGGTACTTGCCGGTTTGTATAATTACAATAGGGATCGTCTACTGCAGCTGAGCGATGGTGTGGCTACTGACATTCTTTCTGCGATTAACCTTGAGACCGACCTCAAGAGCAAGAATTGGCGGAAGCCCCGGGAGCAAGGCGACAGCCGTGAGCAGCCAGCATGGATATGGACTGCTGTGCCACCGTGGGCGACCAGTGCGGAGGTAGATGCGTGGCAACTAGAAGGTAGTACCATTTTTCGCGTTCGATGGGTTATGCTCATATCTATCACAGTGGACCGTGTGCAGTGGTTCCGTGCTCGAGCAGACCTGGCTCGCGTCAACGAGGAGATCAACAAACTGCACGCGGAATTCAAGCGACTCATTCTTGGCTTCAGCAATATGTCTCGTGCGTGGCAGGGCACTGCTGCAAACCCTCTGTTATCCCGTGGCTCGCAAGCATATGCCTTGAAGAAAGCCGGCATGTTTAACACACTCAGCCAGCAATGTGCCTCCGTGTTTGCAGCAGTGCGTAAGGATCATACAGAAAAATGGGACTACTCGAAAGTAAGCTTACATGAATCTCATATTCCCGTCCCGTCTAACAAAGTGTTTGCTAGACGTCGGCGACAGTGCCTACGCCCAGTTGTGATTCAGTGGAGGCATAAGGGCGACGTTGCTATGGGTAAATGGGTTTATGATCCATGTGGGACTGTTGGGATCATCTTATGGATGATACCCTCCATTCCTTTGTGTGAGTTATGGCCTATTTTATACAAGGGATTGGGATCAGCTTTCTGTGGGGTTTAGTGAAAGTCAGATCAATAGGATTAAGACTGTATTACTTGGGTTATCACAATGGGTCTGTATTGGCTTAGTGGAATGGATTATCATTGGATCATTGCCAATCCTATAGATTGGATTAACTTTGCATTATGCTCTTGGGGGTTTGGAGTGGATCAGAAACAGATTGGGTCAGGATTGGGTTTAGCTAAGCCATGTCTTACAAATGGATCAATTGTGGATGAGCCAATCCATGCTCCAGTGACTAGATCCAGTGCTCAGTCTTGTTGGATCAGCCACAGATTAGCTGCAGATCAGGATTAGCTTATGGAAGGATCAGCTCATGGATTGGATTCAGAGTGAATAGATTTAAGTTGATCTTTTATTCATTATTGAATAGAATTTAATCTGTTTTAACTGACATCACTGGATGGTGCTCACACTCCCGGTAGCGCTCCCTCTTCGAATCGTACTCGACCGCCGTTTCGATTCGCCCCGGTTCGCTGCGCTCTCCATACACGTACCCGACCGTCATAGCCACGATGAACCGCATTGATCGCGTCTTCGAGGAAGGAAACGTTGTCCCTGGCCGAGGTGTTCCCTACGCTCCTCTTGCCTGGGATCCGCTGTTTGTTCCTCAGCCAGTCGAGCTCGCTGCCACCCCGCTGCCCTTCCCGGATCCGCCAAGCTTTGCCACCAAGCCTATCTACCTCGAAGACTTTCGCGAATTGCCCCGTACGTTTGACGAGCTTCGTACCGCATTCGGCGCGCTTCGAGAGACAGTTTGATCAGAGACTCGAGATCTTTCGCAATACATTCGCGCGTTGCACTACAGCGTTGATCATCTCGTCGTAGTGGCCGCTGGGGCGCAAGGTATTGATCTTGTGGGACTTCTGCGCGATGATACCGCTCCTGGGCATGCTGAGAGGGGAGGACCGGTGCAGGGAGGGAACCGACGCAGCCCTTGCCCCAGGTTTGGTCGAGGGAACGGCCGCTAGTATTGTAGTCCTGTAGCTTTCGCTTCGAAACAACAATTTGTGATTCGACACTTCGAAGGGCTTTCGAGCTGTCCTTGTAACTTGTGTCTCAGTCCGACGTTTCGGAACCCTTGCTCGACACAGTTATAGTTGCCGATATTCGCATTTTCGGGGCACAGCTCCGCTAGGGGCGTATCAGCGGTGATTGCATCACCGGTCTGAAGGCCTAGGAGAGTGCCTGCGATCAGGCACTGGAGGGCATATGTAGCGGCCCGGGGAGCTCGGGCTTGCCACTGCCTTCGACTCATGGCTTACTCCCGTTGACTGAGTCAGCCTTCCTAAAGTGTTGTATCCGCAACTATCTACCGATATTTTACATTCCACTCATACTGCGCTCGTTCCATCGACTTCTAGACTCCACGCTAATTTTACTGACTGTCTTTGGCTGCTTATGAAAGCCTTTAAAATCTACTGTCCTTTATTGGTATATAAAAAACAGGTTTGTATCTACAAACAGTAGCTTACCTTCGGAGACCAATCACAGTCTTATAACCTGTGACGGCCCGTTGCGCGCTCTTGACCGTCGCGCCTCCGATTACCTCGCGAGCGCTGCACACATGCATAGTGTACTTTATCAAATGCATTTTGTTAGAGTATCATCAGGCAACTTCCTATTGGCATTCAGGAGCAGCAGCTACTCTCTTGGGCTCCATGCAGAATCTTCATTAACATGCATGGGGGAGTAGTGTAAGGGAAACAAGTTGCTGCATACATATCGAGGAAGAGACATACCGCCATAGAGTTACCTGCCATTAGCATGATCCTGATTTGAGGTGCCAGGTGCCTGTGCACTGAGTGCTGAACCTAAAAATCAGGGTGTTGGCTTGGGTCATACTGGAATGTAATGGCAAGTCAGCCATAGAGCACTATATGACCAAAAATGACGGGCCCCAGTCCATCTCTAGACAGCTATCCACAGTTGGTGTCCACACTAGGACTGTTTTCAGGGTTAGCTGGACTGAAGTCATGATGGTATCTTCCTAAAGTCCAGAGGTCAACAGGTGCTTAAATCCTGTTGTAGTTGCTGATCTCGACAGCACGGCCTCTCATGACGACCCGCCAAATCAAGCTCAATGAGTTAAGAGTGGGGAGTTATGATGTAATTGAGGTATATCTTGCATGACTAATCTTAATCAATCCGGATGGAGAATCAAAGTAATACTGCACACCCAAAAGCTTCTATGAGTAGACTGGAGTGACCGGGGCAGCATCGTCAGTTAGTCTAGCTGCTGCCGTCTGTCTTGGTCAGCACGACTAACTGTGAAAAGACATGACAGAAAGTGGAACTAGTTCTTGACAGCAGTGTTGCGTGATGTACGTGGTCGTTGACTTGCAGCACGCTGGACGCCTGCTGCAGGGCGCCAGTGGCAGTGGAATGGTGCTGCCGGCAGTCCGGGCCATCATCATGACCAGATCGCAATCTGAGATCCAAATGCATAGTTCAGGCATTCTCACGCATTGCTACCAGTACGTCGGTGGCGACGTGCTCCCGCAGACAGCACTCACGGTGATTCGACTCAGACCATGACAACAGTGCTGAATCATGGCCAATTGTATGGCAGGTTATCCGTCCAGCGAGCCATCTGCCCTAGCGAGGGAGCCATGAATCTGGTGCTGGTACATTCATCAATATTCTGTTCGAGCTTCGAACTCCGGTCTATGGGCCTTGTCCTCATCGTGTCGCATCCGACGGTTGCAACCCTGCACGCACTAAGTACGCATCCCCTCCTTTCACTCTGACAGTGCATATGCTCCTATGACGTCCGCATGACCGCGAGCGAGACAGCCTGGGATTCTGTGCTGGGTGATGCATGCCTCACTCTCCTCGGCCCGGCAACCTCGATCCACTCTGGCCCGTTCGTCAGCCATGATGCTGTTCAAGTACAGGATGGGCGCCGTAGCCTCTGACATCATGCATGTCAACATGGATCACTTGGCCATTGACAGTAATGGTCCTCTGGCGGAGAAGAGTCGCACATGACATTGTTTGAGGTGGTAAAACCTCAGGCCAATGTCAAATGACACCCTTGTATTTCTAACATATTCTCGACCTCGAACAAAGCCGAGCACCGTGGGTCTATGCGCCCCCGGCATTAGGTAGGGGATTCCCTCTTCCCTTGTTATTCTTTTGTTATGAATGCTGCTGGGAGTCACGAACAGAATGTAATCTCAAGGTTGACCTGCGTACTCTTACATGAGCAAGCAGCCCTCGCGTATAGACATGAACGGCATATACTCACATTGTCGGCGGAGCAACAGGCCTGGTCATCGAGAGGCCCCGAGCCCCCAGATGATGAACAATCATCCCCTGGACCTTGATGTGCGATGAGGATCATGTCCGGAGAAATATGACAACAGTACGTACACTGCTGGCCTAGGTCGCTACTGTCATTGTAAAGACAAACTCGAACGACCCCGCTCACGCTGGTGCAAAGTTTATCCGGCGCTACCCCGACGTGCCGACCAAGTCAAAGAGGCTTACCTGCTGACTGTCATGCAGGAATCGCCATCAGACAAGTTGGCGCTGACTGTCGTACAGCCCTCGCCATTGTTCCCGCATGATCCTGTCTGCAGGTAGCTTGGTTCGCATGTAAGCTGAGCCCTGAGACGTCAATCAACATGGCCGATAGGTAAGACTTACGCGAGCAGTCCCAATTCTGCGCCGTTGAATGTGCTAGCTCCTCCAATAGAGAGAAGTTGACCGCTGGCTGACCAAAGATAGGGCTATCGAATAGCGACTGGCAAGGTCAGCCGTTCCTCCTGTGGGGTTGTATCCTCACAGTCCCGTATCCGCAACTGGCAGCGGAGTGAGAATGTAGTAGCATTGACATCGTAGTGCTACTAGGTACTCACTCATTTACGAAGGTGACTGTATGCTGCTCTGCGCACACGAACTCGTTGTGAGTAAGCACGCCGACCGTGATGGCAGCCACGATAGCAAGGGCTATGTTTTGCATCTGTAGATAAAAGAGAAAGCCTCGGACGCACCACATGTCCTTCAGCCTTATCCGATATATATATCACCGAAAGCACTCGGACCTGTTGGCAAGAGTTTCGGGCGGGCCGCTGGCGAGTACGTATCATGTAAGACTGGGACCAGTATTTCTTTCCGGCCGCTCCCATACAGAGTCTAGACTAAACGTTATACCCTAGAGGGAAGGATTCACGAAAGTGGAGATGAACTCAACTGAGGCTTGGGGAAACAGCATCAATCCGAACATAGACAGATTCAGATGTGACCCGGGAGTTGTTTGGCTGAGCCGAGATAAGCCATGTAATATATTTACTTGCTGTCGAATCTTCGTATACCTGTACTGTGTAAACCTAGGCGCGGAATGACATCTGCAAGTCAACTTAGGACAGGTCAGGGTCATTCGACAAGATAGTGGTAAGTCTTGCATTGATTACAGCGCGCTCTGCCACATACATGGGACCCTGCGAGCTCAAACCGCACGAGGAATCCGACGAAAAAACCTGTCAAACATATGAGTACGAATGTCACTGCATAGTTTACCGGGGCATATAGTTCTCGCCCATATCGTCACAACCATTGAAGCTCTCGACCCCGCTGGAGGTGGTGATGTGTGCCTACGAGGAAACGAACAGTTGAAGTCATCAGTGTGCGTGCATCAAATGTGCTCGGAACGGCTGGCGGCTCGCGGGCGCCTTCGAAACTTAGGTGCAGACTGGGTGCAAATGGTAGTAATACGAAACATCCACGATCAGGCATACACATCGAGCCTCTCTGAGCAGTACATCATGGCGAACGACTCGACAACACCTGTGCTACTGCAACTGTCAGCACGAGTGTCGAGGGCCGGAATGAACCGTGGGAAGCGTCCAGAGGCGGCGCTTACTGCCAGTGCCAGCAGTACCGGTGTCATCATTTCGACCCACTGCCAGCAGCTCTCCATGTTCAGCGGTCCGAGTAAGCATCGGAGCTCGCTTCCCGTTCTTCAATTCTGTCGATGCTTATCCTGACTGGGTCGCGCTGTGCTGATGGCGTACTACGCGTCTGCCCCGAGATCGTGACGACGCTGTGGTGTCACGCTGGACGGTCTTCCTGAGTAAGTTGATCCCTTGAGGAGCCATATATCTCAGTACGTTATACAAAATATGAGATGATGCAGTCTGCTTAGGTACTGCAGCGGTCCTTTAAACGGCGCTGCACATAGCATCACATAGTAGCCATGGCCACGAGAACCCTCAGAGTCCTCCGTTAGCTATGTGCCCCGAGGCTGCAGGCAGACCCATGACGCCGTATACAAGCTATGGTGCACTCAGGTGAGCTTCAAGTATGTGCACAGCGATGACGCGGGTGACTTGCCTGTCAAGGTAGACAGTCAACCGATCTAAGCAGCGCACATAGACAGCCCGTTTCAGGGTCTCTGTCCGTCACCCCCAATGCTTCGTTCACATGTCCCTTTTTACTGACTTGTGGAGCAGCCTTAGGACCGCATGGCTCATGTGTGCATTCTCCGCTTGGGCGACATAACGTTTACTGTCATTATCCACATTGCCGAGTGACGACACGGCGGGCTTACAGGCTATCGCGCCCAGGCTTCTATGCCGTTTTCGTTAAGCAGGCCCGAACGCAGCAAGGTAACCTCCGGTGTGCACTGTGATTGTGTTTCAGTGTCTCCTTAGGTGAGAACCGCAAACCCCAATAATTGACGAGCATGATGGACGTTCAGGTAAGTTTCTCACCGAGTCTCCCATTACCATAGGGTAGGTATTCGAAGATCGTTGCCTACATATCGGGAAAGAGATGTGCATGTTATGCTCTCAGTGATTGTCTGTTCGGTCACGACAGTGCTGATTTGACGCCTCCGCAGTATGACCCCGGCTCAGATCTTCAGTAGTCGGGGACGCACAGAAAGAAATGTTCTCGCTACACCTGCCTCTGAACACGGTCAACTATAGGTGTGTAATACTCAATCAAGAATCATTTCGACTGCCTCCAAAGCCGTGTCATGGTTCTGATATACCCTGTATCTAGAGTGGCAAACTGAGCAGTGCAGTATACGACGAAGACAGTGCATTCTGCGATCGGATGTACTCGAACCCTATCCTCCCGGGAAATGATGAATATCCTTCTCGTGTCAAGACGTCCACCCCCGAAACACATTCACTGTACGGCGCGCATCCGAACTCCATGATAGCTCCTGGAGCGGAGACCGAGCATTGTTCAAAGCAGTAGAGCATGTACGCTGAAGAGTCTCAGCGATTCGCCCGTGCGTACAAAGCATAAAAGCATGGTGGTAGTACTTAGCCTCTGTAGACTCGACGACAACTTCAGCAGCAGACGCATACAGCACACCGCAGCCTACCTCAACAACACCGCAAGCAGTATGTTCTCCAAATTCGCCATCGCAATCGCGGCCGCAGTGTGCGCTGCTATGCAGGCCAATGCAGAGTCGCATACCGTCACCTTCACGAACAAGTATGTGTCTAGTTCGGATGCTCTCAACGACCTTTCACACACTCATGCTGGGCTTTAGATGTGGTAAGGGAACCGTGAGCACAAAGCGCCGCTCACGCAAGTTTTTCTTCTAATTGTTCTCGCCTGCAGCCTACTCTGAAGTCGCAGAATGGCCAGACCCTATCCACCGGCGGCGCGTACACCAGTGACGGCGCCGCTCTCAATCTCATTGCGTATGTCGCACTCTTTGTCGCCCAATACTGCCACTGAATCCTCCTGAGTTACCTCCAGACCGGTTTGTCCGCATCTCGACATCTCGGAAGCACAAGTTGATCCTACTGATTGTGGCTACATCTAGGCCAATGCGGTAACAACGGCGAAGGATGCACGCTCGTCGAGGTCACCCTCGAGAACGGCAAGAGCGCTGCCGACATCTCACTCATTCCGCCGTAAGTGAACCTATTGAACTAATCTCTCCGATTATCTTTGAGTGTGATCTATTCTCACCCAGCCACGCATTCTCCATCGCAAGTGGCTTCAACTTCAACGGCTGTGGCAACGTAGGCACTGACTGCAAGTATGGTCCATTCCGTTTCACCCTAGAGTACTCATGAAGCCCTTAGGCACGGATGCGAACTGCCCGAAGGCTTATCGCCACCCGAACGACAACTTCGCTGTGGTTGAATGTGGAGCTGACAATGTGAGTGCTGTTTGAGATGCGCCGTTCGCCGCAGCAGTAACACCATGCTACAGGTCGACATGAATATCAAGTTCTGCGACTGAGCGAGCTCTCGCGAATATTCTACGTCAACGATGCCTGCCTAGCGCCCGATGTACCGCATTGTGTCTGTACGTACTACATACAGCGCATTGTTCAATATTCTGAGGCCTGTAAGCACTGAACATGAGCACCGACACTATGGACAGTCCTCCCAGGGATAGTCAGGCTGAGAGAGAACAAAATAATTGACAAGTCTGAGTTGCAAGCTCTGACTTTCAATTCCTCCGCGCAATGTATCTTGAAATGCAATTCCAACCCAAACCATCCTTCCAGCGACTTAAATACTGGCAGCTGACACATATTCATCAATAACTTCAAGCAATTGTGGATCGATGGCAGGGTCAGATTGTGACGGCTTAGTCGCAGAACGTGATGGCAAGGCTAACCTTAGTATGCCCAAGTTAGAGTAACAATTCGATACATGCAAGAGAGTTACTCACATTGTCAGCAGAGCAACCAACTAGCACCCGAGGTTGGTCTGGCTCGTAGAAAGCGACAGGGCACCCATCGTACGTACCTGTTTGCGTCACGTTGTGAATTTGCTACAACATCATTGGACTACTGTGGAACATTTACTCACAATCGGCCCCGGCACCGTCACATCCGTCGTAGTATCCGTATCCGCTGGCAACGCTGAATTCATGGCTGCTAGGGCGTCAGGACGTTGGCAGAAGTCTCACTGCAGCATGACGCCTACGGTGCAATGAGACTGATGTCTGCGCTGCTGGCTCCATTAATGAGGGATGCTTCAACCAGAGTACACCCCTCTCCATCGTTTCCACAACCACCGGTCTGAAGATAGCTAGTATGTTGTGTGAATGAGTGGAAGCTTCAGAACGACAGTGCCCACAGACACTCACGCAATGAGTCCGCGGGCTTCGCCCTCGAACTCGACAGTGTCTCCCGTCGAGTAGAGAGTGCCATTAGGGCCCCATAGATAAGGCTTCATGGTCAGGGTTAGCCAGTACGATGGTGTCATAGTGTTACATGGAATTCGTACGGTGCCATAACCGCAGCTAACAAGCATATGTCAGTCCATCCGGGGATGGCTGAGACATTCGGGCTGCTTACTTGTTGGTAAAGGAGACGAAATGGGTTTCAGCATATACTCGTGCAACCGCCACAGCAGCGATCAAGAGTGCGGTGATACTGTTCCTGAACATGCCTGCGGGAAGCCGTAGGGCCGTAGGAGGGCTTCAGCGAGAGAGGAATACAATAGTGCATTGAACCTGGGAGCATCGTAGATGTTTTATACGCATCTGTTCAGATACACATCAGCCTCAGTCGAGTAATGCCATGCCTTAATCAAGCAATCCGACTTTCTAGAGCAATCCTCGGCGAATTTAAGCGGAAGAAAGGTGGCTGTCTTGGATGCTAACGCATGTAAGATTGACAGGTATGAGGCTATAGTTAGTAGAAGTCAAACCTTATTCCGCACTGAAGAGCAACTGCACTACTCACTCTCGGCCCCCGCTCGGCCCCCAATGCACTCACACGCCTTTCCATACCACCCAATACTTGTAACGCGCGCTCAGACTGCCTTGACCTTGCACCGGGTGGTGATATGTTTCGGTGCTACGACGCAGGGTGCCTTCTCAGCTTACACATTCAGCACATGTGCCAGCGGTTGTTGGGCCCTAACACTATGGTTAGTCCGACACGAAGCACCTCCGTGAGTTCCTTAAGAAATCTGAGGCCAGAGTCTGTCGCATGGTCCATGCATCAGAGTCCAGAATGCGCAATCTCAGGCCCGATTGTGATAGCTGGAGCACGGTAGTAGCAGACCGGCAGAGAATATGTGTAGAGGTGATCCCGTACACGGATTTGAGCTTCACGGCTGAATGCTTGGTAGAATGACGTCGGGTCGAATCAGCCCACAGTAATGCAGACGCAGGAAGCCGGTTTGTGTTCGAAGTCCATCTTGTATAGCGGCATTCCTGGGATGTACGAGCATCTGGGGTCATGCGCTCCTCAGAGCCTCATGGAGGCCTGGAGGTGAGAGACATGTTGGGACATCAGAAGTTCGTAGAGAAGAGAATAAGGCATCGCAACTGTCAATAATAGGTAAAAGCGCACCTCCTATGAATGATCCGACCGCGTATGTAGTACGCAATGGGTACACAGGTTTCAACTAAACGTCTATATTGATCTTGGCTCACTTATGTAGCAAGGCTTGAACCTGGGCTAGAACCAAGAAGGGCGTGTGGCTCCAGCGGTACAAGTGGGTATCGCTGTACTCAACTTGAATCTGACAGACGCCTGCGACACAGCCCCGGCTTAACGGCATCGAACAGTATCTGAACGTGTAACTTGGACTCAGGCGTATGTAAACTGTTCCTGCCAAATAGTGAAGTAGGGAATCGTACGCAGCAGAGTACAATGCTTCTCATCTCGCAGTACTCGTAAGTGATCCGACGTCGAGGGTGTTCAAACACCCATAAAGCTGGACACATTCGACCTCCTCGGGCCGTTGCCCTTAACTTATTCAGCTGCCTTGGGTTGACAAAGCCTCGCGCACATTTTCATGGCTAGGATCTCGTGAATGGGTTTCAGCAGTCTTGTCGTAGACACTGTACTACGGCTGAAGGCCGTCTAGTCACTATCATTTGCCCTGATCCGTGACATTCGCAGGCTGACGGTAAAACCCTATGATTAATGATACCAACCAAACTCTCTGTGCCTCCCGGCGTCGTTGGATGCGTCAATCACAGAACGTGATAGCGAGATTCACCTATGAAGACGTCATTTCCCGGTAGATCAAGGCGAACTCAAAAGAGGACTCACGTTGTCAACGGAGCAGCCGACCTGTTTATAGGTTTGGTCCGGCGAAGTCATCGCCTGAGGACAACTACTCGAAGTACCTGCTTGCGACGTAAACGATCCTCTGTAGGACGGCGTGTACTAGGGTCTACGTACAGTCAAGGCCGGAACCATCGCATCCATCGTAATATCCGAAGCCACTAGTCACGCTGAACACATGGCTGCGGAGAGAGTGAGCACAAACATGAAATACCGATGGGGATATACGTACGGGGGGATGAGGCTGATATCAGCACTGCTAAAGCCGTTGATAAGAGACGCTTCGACCAAGGTACAGTCTTCGCCGTTGTTCCCGCAGCCGCCAGTTTGAAGATAGCTACAAGATCGTCCGGTTACCAAGATGTGACCCTGATTAACGTGTGGTAGACTCAGTTACTCACGCAATGAGGCCCGGGGCTTCTCCATTGAACGTGTAACTGCCGGAGCCGGTCAGGTAGAGCGCACCGTTCGGACCCCATAGATAGGGCTACAGACGGAGTTTAGGACGCCAACTTGAATGCATCCTATGGAACCATACCGTGCCGAAGCCACAACTACGAAAACGTGTGAGCACGCTACTATCGGGACAGTGACGCACTCACTCGTTCACTAAGGTAACTGTGTGAGTTTCCGCGTGCACATGGACGAGCGCGGTAGCGACCAAGAGAAGTGCAGTGGAAGCTTTGCCGAACATGAGCGTGAACACTGTCTTGAGAGCAGGGAACTGAGTTGTGTAGTCCGAACCCGAGATCCGTGCACAGAGAGTGGTATGCTTTTATCCTTCCAGGAAGAAAATGAACCGCTCGCCTGAGGTGAAACTTTTCGCAATGTGATTTCGCCAGAGCAGGTGGACGGGGCCATTCAGACTTGTGCCATGTTCCTCAAAACATGCTAGTCCCCCCGGAGAAAGATACTACAGGCGTCGCCACTTGCACTCAGACTGCTGTAGTCGCCGTCGCTAGTTCATGAGGTGTCAGCGTGTAGCCGTTTGCACGGGGGCACTCACCGACGCCAGGACTGGCTAGGGCTGTTGTGAGCATGGGGTGCAGTCACCCCGCCTAGCCTGTTGCTGGACGACGTACATGCCATAGAAGACACGGACCAAGGGGATGGCCTGGCCAGACCCAGCGCCGGCGGTTTCATTGACAGTCGGCGCCGGCGGCTTGCTGAGCAGGCATGAATGGGTGAGCAAGTAAGAGTGTCAATCAACCAGTCGGAAGGCATCCCCTCTACATATGGAACTGTCCGATATCATACCTAACGTGGTGCCCTCCTTGAGCAACCTCGTATAGCAAGCTATGCAGTTATCACAAGGATGGACGAGTGCAACAAAACACCAGAGAAAGATCCAGACATGAGTAGCTGAATATGTTATGACGGTATTCTGGCAGAGCCTGATGGTTTGCTATCGCGTCCACATGAACAACGGTTTACCATTCGTTGCGCAAGCCGTTTTCTGGAGCGTGTAATCCAGCGTAGCCCACTGCGCCGTGAGTGGGGCCGGTTCTCGAGCAGGTCCAATTTATCCACAATGACAGTGATGCATACTTGTGGCAACAGCTAAAGAGCATGCTAACCAGAGCTATACTTCTCCGTCGTAGCGTGAACGCAATGGAATAACGGCGCATCAACGGGGGGACCTGACTCACTTGGTTCGCAACCGCAGGATCTGGCAAGGTCCACAAATTCTGTTGCCGTTTGGACGATACGGCAGCCAGACGTCCAAGTGGTTAGAGTTGCGCAGTCATAGTAGGTATGAGACTGTATGCATCTCATATGGGGTCTGACACCACATCCGTTGCGGGCATTTGACTGCCGACCGGCGGCCGCCGCATTCGCACTGTTCATGCAAGGTGCCCTCAGTACTTAGCATGCGCAATATTTGCGGCTATACTAGCGCTTCGAGCTTCGCTCGCGGATCAGCTCCTCACTTTCCTCGACATGCCATGAGTTGCTCTGTTTACAGAGCAAGTATGGCACACTTACCACCCAGAGAAGAGCGCATCGACTGATCATCATGTACATCTGGTAAACTGCCAGCGGGAAACCAACGTCAGTGTCCAGCAGAACGGTCTCAGAAGATCCGGCCCACCTACTAACGTCGGATATTTGGCAGATACTCCTCCAGACACGGCCCCGACCGAGCGGACTTCTTACATAACAGACAGCGGCACAAGCTCAAATGCTCAGTGTGTTCTTCCACTGTGCGCCCCCTACTTCCCCGAGGACCCTCTCCACCTCGCCGTATTCGAGGTTCAGGGCGATACGCCGGTCCTCCTCGGGCCGACGCGCCACGGCAGCGCCATCCTCGCACAGCAGCGCGTGAGAGGCCGCGAGTGAGTCCAGAACGAGACGCAGCTCGCCCGGCACGGGCCTGCGCACGGGGTCGTCCACACCCGCTAGTAGGTCGACGTACACACAGTGCTGTCGCTGAAGCTGAACGGAACCCAATCAGTCTGCTATTCGCAATGCCAAAGTAGACGGGACGGGACATACATCACCCCACCTGATTTCCTCGACGCCCTCCCGCTTGATGCACTTGAGGAGCGCGGCGAGCATGAGGCGCTCGTGGAAGCTGAGCTCGCGGAGGTAAGCCGCGGTCGGGCTGTTCTGCATGCTCTTGATAACCTCCTTCACATCGTCCGTCCGCGCGGTCCGCGCGCGAGGCTGCACGAGCTCCACCGCACGCCGGCAGATATCGAGCACGCGGCGCGCGTCGCCACTGATCGAGGACACCTTCATCGCCGCGAACTTGACGCCGTCTGGCGCGATCACGTCGGGTGTGCCCGCCGGCAGCCCGTCTTTGGCGCTGTGCAGGCGCGCGCGGACGATCTGTTCGAGCTGCGGGGTCGTGTAGGGTTGGAAGTTGATTCGGGTCATGCCTAAGCCATAGAGGATGAGCTGAAGGGCATGGAGAACGCGATATTCGGTGAGACGCACCGAGCCGACTGCGCACTCGGCCAGTCATCACGCGCTCAGGTAAATCCATGGTGTTGGCCACCGCGAGCACGACAAGCTTCGATCCAACCAGGGTCGGCCAATTAAAGAAGTTGTATACCACATCCTGCTTGCTCGTCATAAGCTGGTCCAGCTCGTCCATGAGTACCACACTACGAGCACGTCAGTTCAAGATCGGAAGTAGGTATGTGCTACCTACCATGCGTGACTACCTGGCCCCGCACGCTCTCCTGCGCTGAAGTGCTTCTGTAGCGACTTGAGTGCCTCGCGGGAGCTGATCTTCATGTGGCCCTCGCGGGCAACGTCGTACCCGCATACAGCCTCCCACAGTAGGCCATATGCGGCAGCAGGCTCGGGTATCCGCAACCCATTGATCTCAACGTACGTAAAGGGATTCGCTTCCTAGTGAAGGTCAGCTCAAAATTAAGGGGCATTTCAACCTAACTGACGCTTTGCTCCGCCATGCGTTTGAGCTCCCGGACAACGGCGTGAACGGTGGCCGTTTTGCCTGTACCGGGCACGCCGGAGATGTCTACGGGGTACGCAGCGTCAGCGAAGGACATGGCAGACAAGCCAAGAGCAAACTCACAGATGCATCCTCCACTGTCTTCCTCCAACAACTCTTCCACTGAGCGCAGAATGCGACCGTACTCTTCCTCGCGACACGGAAGAGCCTCCGGGCGCGCAGCGACATGCAAGACATGCATTGCGCGCAACCAGGGATCCCTGGCCGCCACCGGGCCTAGCTGCGCCTCCAGCTCCAAGCTGACGCCTGTGTCCATCTGCGGCGGGGGCCGGACTGCGAGTGCTGTCCGCTTGCGCTTGCGCAACGCTGCCTTTGAGTGCGGTGTCGGCTGCGCGAGTAAGTCCCTCGCTGTGCGGGTCCTGCGAGGGGTGCGAGGGGTTCGAGGAGTATGAGGCGTGCGTGGCGTGCGCGGGGTCGCTCCGCCACGCCTCCGTTTGCGAGGTGTTTGTGGGACAATTTCGTCCTCTTCTTCGTCTTCATCTGCGTCTGGCTCTTCATCGCTTTGTTGCAAGCCACCCAAGGGTATGTCGAATGAGCTGTCCGTATCTACCTCCCCCTGCTTGTTTCTTTGGGGAATCTCGAAGGAGCTGTCAGCGTCTTCCTCTCCTCGCCTGCCCTTGAGGGGAACCTCGAAGGAGCTATCTGTATGTTCGCCTTCTGTGGGGTCTCGAGGCGCGGCTCTTGTTCCTCGCCTCCGTGATGGCGTCTGGCGCGCTCTCTTACGGGGGCTCCTCGTCTCCTCTTGGTCTTCCTCCTCTGTAACTATCACATTCCAACCGTCTGTACTGCCCTGCCGCAGACCATCTCTTGCTAGCGCGTCTTCTCGAAAACGTTCCCAGTCGAAGGCATAGAAGAGACCCCTCAGAGGGAAGACTGCAAATGCACAGTAGAAAGATGAAGAGGTTGCTTCGTTCGCGTAGGTGAAGCCCGGCCTTCGGTTAGGTCGAGACAGTTCAGAATGACCAGAAGTGACGATACAGGTTGAGCGGATGTTGTGTGGTAGGATGAGGGCAGTTGATGATAGCGTGTAGTATATCTCGTTCTATGTGGTCACAAGAAAGATGGTATGGGCCCACGAATGAGCATATTGTAATCGAGGGGAAGGGGGATGTACGCACCTCTTGATGTTCTCTGCGTGCACGGATGCGAGGAAGTTCGTTCGGTCTGACGAACCAATGCACCATAACTCGACACCCGTGATTGTCGGTGCGGCCTTCCTCCGCCACGGTGAGGACGGCCACAATTGTAGCGATACTGGGCACCCTCGAAGCGGTCGGAACCAAGATCGTGTCTCCGACCTGGAATGTCTCACTTGTGTCGCTACCGGTAGCGCTCGCTCTGTTCTTGTCCTTGCTCGTGCGGCCGTACACCCTGGTCGCCCGCTTTCCTACCGCGGTGCTCTGCCGTGTAAACGCAGAGTAGAAATGTGTCTTCCACAGTGAAATGTCAAAATCGGGGTCTTCTCTCTCCTCCTCGAATACTTCGTGAATGAATGTTGTGCGTTCGAACAGCGGTTCTCCAGATGGAATGTGGACGGTGTCGGATGAATGGAGGGGGGCCTGGGAGAGTACTGGCTGCCCGCGTGTGGATCTTCGCAAAGGGGTGTTTAAAGCCATCTAAGAAAAATGTTGCAGTCCTTTCAGAACTCCAAGTTCACGGACGTGCGAGGCGAAGAATCAATAGAGCGCAGTGACGGGAAGGAGCCACACGCGAGTGCCACTTGGACGCGTCTCGGAAGAAGCGCCCACGAGGACACGGACACGTGACTTTACTTACCGGGCCGCCGTAGCCGGCGCCGCGCCGCCATGTCCCACAAGTCGACCTTTGCCTGGATTCCTACATGCTGCTAGATATCAATTCTTTGAACTCGTATGGCCTCCTCTGCGCTGAGATAGCAAACATGGGCTAACCGCCTTTATTGAGTCTGTGTAGGAGTATCATTTGGCAGATCGCGGAGCCACCGCCCAGCATACCATCATGCCACGTCTATATGATGTAGTGCGTATCAACCAACAATCCACTTCTGCACAGCTTGCTTCTTAGCCGTGCAGTAGGACAACGCGTGGCCGCAACAAGTCGACCACCCATTGATAAGGATCCCGGTGCAGTGCAGCAGGACTGGGGGGTCATAGGCCAACCGTACGTCTGAATGAGAGACCCTATCCTTGTCGACCGTGTCACATCCTAGCATCGGCATGACCGCAATTAAACTCATCCTTGACCGCCGACCACTTCACGCCGGCTCCCCCGTCAAAGGCGCCGTCGCGTTGAACTTCCGTTTGATCCAAGAGGAAGGAGTCGAAAGTGTGCAGATTAGGATGACAGGGCAATATCACTCGTATGTGCTTGCCATTGCAGCCATACATGCAACAACTAATCCTCTCTCAGCTCACGAAGAAGTGGAAACTCAGCGGAAGAGAGAAAGAACATCACATTCATGAACTACCTGAAGCCTGTCTGGAGGCGGGGAGAAGCCTACCCGCCCCCGGATTCCGACGTGCTCACCTTGCCTTGGGAGATCCCGCTCCCGCCAGACTTGCCCCCCACCTTCGCTGCCCACATCGGCCGCTACCGCATGTCGATCAAGTATACCCTGCATATCATCGGCCACCGACCTGGGCTGCTCAAGTTCAACAAGGACATTAAGCGGTTTCTGACCATACGCCCGAACGCATGCGTTAGTGGTCCCACGCAGATCAAGCTGAGTTATGGCTGGGACGGGCCATGGAAGACTGTAACCGCGCGAGACCGACTGTCCAGATACATCCTCTGGGGAGGAGACACAGACATCACCATCCATGTGAGTAACGCTACGTACCACGCGCCGCGCCGCGATCGCTCACGGGGATGACACAACACACCTAGTTCACCGTCCCCGACATCGACTCAGTGCCGATCTCCACCCTAATCCCTTTCAATCTGACCGTTACAACCCTCAGCCACCCGCTGCCGGAGGGATATGGCGGCGAGCTCTGGCCAGGCCTGCCCCGCGACGAGGGCGCCTATTCGTTCAAGCTACGCCAGGACATCACTGTAAAAGTAAAGCGTACCCACCATGTCTCCGGGGAACTGCAGCAGCGGATGGGCAGGGCAGAGTTCGTTGAGAAGGACAAGGTGTGGATCCCGAGCAAGGGCAAGGACGGCCAAGGACGGTGGAAACGGGAGATGATTCTCCAATCGAATCTGCGGCTCGAGTGTCCACCGACATTCGTGTTTAAATGGGAAGCCAGTGTCCGGCTTGCGGTGTCTGTACGTGAATCATCGATTCTTGTTTGTATTGCCTGGTCATGCTTGCTCGCCATGCAGTATAGTCTCTGTGTGACAGTCAAGTTAGGAACGATGCGATCGGTATCTTTCGAAATGCCTGTCACTGTTGCTCACAAGGGGCCAGCAGCCGCAAATGACATCCTCTACTGAGACTACCCCAAGTCTGGGGCCGTGCCTCGGCAGACTGTCTCAGAATCAACTGTCAGTAAGGCCGGAAGCTGTCTAGCAAGACAAAGCGCATTCTTGCATATGAAGTGCTACTGAAGAACAACAGTTGTGAAGCTTATGTCGTGATATTCCGAAACGATTCTGCGCGAAAGAGCAAAAAACAATATTCCAATGCGTAATACTAAAGCGCCTGTACCCTCGGCATCCTGTCTATCTGCTCAACTCTATGCTCCAGGAACAAAGGGGCCAAGGCCGGCGGCCTGAACTTTTGACGGGTCTTCACGATGGAGGGCACCGACCAGGTTGATCAGCTCCCGTCGGATATCCTCGTCGACCTGCTCAGGCCCACTCGGGTCCAGCACGAATGCGAAGACGGCAAGCAAGCGGTCCATATACGGGTGGAGCGCGCCTGGATTTGTCTTGAACAGGTGGAGAATTGCGGTATACACTGGTCGGTTCTCGAGGTAGTCGTTCTTGAGCGGGAGGGCATCGATGAACACCGGGAGCACCTGGTCGAGCGGCACGGCGGCGGTGTTCCGGATGATCAAACGGGCAACGGCGCCGACCGCGTTGTCGCGGGCGTTGAGCCGGGGAGATGGTGCGTCGGGGGTAACGACGAAGAGTGGCCGGAGGGACGCGAGGACGTTGAGGTAGTGTTGCGAGAGGTCTACTTGGGAATGCTCGATGAGGAGGCCGATCGCGTATGCGGCGTTGCATTGCACTTCGGGTTCGTCATCGGAGAGGGCGCGGAAGAAGAGCTCGAGCAGAGGCTCTGTGTGAGGTGTGACAGCACCCTTCATCCCGAGAATGATCTCGGACAAGGTACCGATAGCGGATGAGCGGTCACTCAAGGACCGGTTCTTTTTCTGAATACAGACCGAGATGAGTGAAGAGCATGGCAAAACGACGGGGTAGCGCTCACATAGTATTTGGAGATGAGAGGGAAGAATGCAGAGAAACCTTGGGTGAAGTCACTGCCAAGAGCATACGCTAGGGCGGCAACGAGGTCGCCGGCGGACGAGATGAGCATGGAGTCGTATTCAGCCTGGTCTTCTGGAGCTTCCTCCTCTTCATCCTGATCCGGGTCTTGTTGGCAAATCGCCTTCTGATCGAGGATCTGGTTTGCGATGGTGCCGACCGCCTCCAGGCCTGAATACGACGTGAGCTCCACTGGCGAATGATGCTGAATGTGCATACTTACGGCCTTCGAGGAAGCCAGGGCCAATCTTCTTGATCGTCTCCGCCAGACCAACACAGAGAGCGGACACCACTTTCCTGCATTACCGGGTCTCTTGAGCACGGCACACAAACAGAGTCAATGACATAACGTACTTGTTATCTTCTGACTCGTACATCTCGAACAGAGGCGGCCAGATGTGGTTGATGAGTTGAACGACCTGAGCGTTGAGGGGAACGGTCTGTACGAAGTTTAGTTTAGGGTTTATCCTTCCATTCCCACTCAGCCGACTTACCGCTCGCGCACCAGGGGTCCATTCCTGCGGGTCGCTCAGTTCGTACAATGTCCTCACGATCTCAAGCAGAGACTCCACGGCGGACTTTCTAATCCCATCGTAATAGTGGGGGAGAAGGCCGACGAGCTCAACTGTGCACTGCTCGACGTAGGGCAAGAAATGGCGGCGCGTTGCGCTGAAAAGTGCGCCCATCGTGTCCGCAGCAATCTCCTTCTCGATGCAGATCGTACTGTTCACGTCAAGCAACTTGTTGAGATCGACGTCCTCCTCGATTTCAATGTTGCCGTTTTCGCTGTCGACGACCGTGATCGCATTAGCAGGCGAGGTGCCGGTGGCGAAGTTGGCGAGGGTCTCAGAGTTGGATGCTGTATAGCCCACTAGATTAGTGAGCCCCGTCAATGCAACAGCGGAAGCGCGTACCGGAAATCGTGCCCGACTCGTCATCGTGCTCGGCCTGCTGGCAGCTCGCAATGAGGGCAGGGACGATCTTCTGCAGGTAGGGCGCGATGTCGTCTTCAAAGACGCGCGAAATGATTCCGAAGAACAGGAAGCTACACTCGCGGAGGCGGGCACTGCCGAGCTGAATGCCATCGAACGCGACGTCCATCATGTCAGTAAAGTACGGCTGGAAGTGTTGCTTGCCAACAGCCTCGGCGAACGTGCCGACGGCATCCATGGTGATTCCACGGAGCTCCTGCTCCTCACCCTCACCACGGAGAACGAGGAAGTGCTTGAGGCGATCCATGATGCCCGGGAAGTACGGGAGGAACTTCTCGCCGGACGCGTGCGCGGCACTGCCGATTGCACCGATGACGACGGACTTGACGGACATGGGCGCAGAGTCGAGCAAGCCGACCATCTGCTGCATGATCATCTCGAGGTACGTCCCGATCGTGTCGTGCATGACCTCGAGCAGCGCGTCGAGGGCGGTACACGCGTTGCGCTGTGTGACGGGGTCGTTGATGAGCTGCATGATCGTCGGCACGAGCACCGCGTGCTTCGACGCGCACTCCTCCTCGAGCCACTCGCACAGACAGCTGACCGCGACGCAGCTCGCCTTGCGCACCTGAGCGTCTGAGTCGTGCAGGCCGGCCTCAATCATCGGCCACACCTGCGGCATGAGCGGAGTCATGTACTCGCTGCAACCCTCGACAGCCACACCGAGCGCAAGCATCGCTCCCCGGCGGAAGGCGGGGTCGGGCGATGAGAAGTACTGTTGAATAAGGGTACGCAGGGGAGGGAAGACTTGAGTGGGAGGGAGATTAGTAGCCAGGCAGTCGACAATGCGGAGTGCAGACTGTACAAGAGTCAATAGCGTACAGGGCGAGTCATGGCGTAGTATACATACTCGGGAAGGTGCATCTTCATCCGCGTCTTCCGGCTCCGGCTCCGTCGTGATGGGCATGAGACCCTCGAGGATGGCAGGGGCAAGGTTGTTCGCCTGCACCTTTGACTTTTTGCTGCATCAAACGTGTACAATACGTGAGGTGGTGCCAGCTTAACATCAAGGAAAGGGGCGTACTACTGCACGGTCCAGCTTAGAGCGTTGAGGGCCAGCACACGCAACTCGCCTTCGTAATTCCGATTTGCGCCACAGTGCAAGAGGAACTGCACGAGCTGCGGAATGTGCTGACCAAGTAGAGGCGTCTCGAGAATCAACAGAGTCTCGAAGACGTCGAAAAGTTGTCGTGCGCCCTGTTCGTTTCCTGTCTCCACGCATTGACCAATTGTTGTGATCATTGACGGCAACATCTCCTGGAACGCTTTCTGCATAACCGATTAGCATTCTGGATATCTGCAGTGCGACTTAAAGACACTCTGGCGACTGGTAGCGAGTCCCGAGCCTAATGTATGCAACCGAAGACGCGAGATTGCACATAACAGCAGTACGCCGTGCATGTAATCACTCGACGCGCATCCAGATACCGAGATAATCGGTAATGTCCGCCGAGCCACCGTCAAGTGATCAGGTGAGGTATAGGTCGATATAGGACACTGAAATTCGACTCCGCAGAAGGAATGCGGTCGCGTCCTCTTCCCAAATAGGTGAAGATAGGAAAGCGCATTCGCACAGAGTGACCGGATCTCCCTACCCAGTGCCAGAGGAATCGAACACATCGAGACTGTTCACGTACAATTTCACTCTTATCATCTTGATCAATGTACTGTGCAACGACGCCGAGTGCACTGCAGAGGCGTCAGTGCCGCATTTATGTTCACGCAAAGTTACGTACCGAACGGTGGTGATGCGGACCTCTAGGCTCTCCGGGTCATTGAGCAAGGCTGCGAAGAGCGTGAACAGCTCCTTCATATTGTTCTCGAAACCTTCAACAATATTTTCAAGAACGGTGTATAGGATGTAGATGCCGACTTCGCGGTGCGCGGCAGTGGCGGATGTGCATGTTTGCTGGAGGAACGGAAGGAGGGATGGCCACTGGCCGGTAGGAATCTCGATGGATGCAATGGCCGCGATGACGCGCGCTGTTGAATGCCGAACAAGGTTACTATAAGAGCGATGGTTATAAGCCGTCGAACAAGGATAACTTAACAACGAACCTGGGATCCGCAAGAACGAGTTCGGGGAGCTTGGCCTTGATTTGCTCCCGGTCAGCTTGGGACACTGATATCCAGAGTTCTCCGCTTGCAGCTGCGATGCGCTTGCGCAATTCTACAGCAGCGAGTTGGCGAACCTATGCTTCGAGGTAAGCATAGTCTTGCGGTCGAGATTCGGTCGGGCGGCTTACAGCTTGGTCTGGCGAGCTCGCGATGATGCTAGCAAGGGCGGGGATACATGCCGGATTTTTGTAGTACTCGCGGTTGAGCTGAGCTGTTGCCTAAACGCGTCCGATCGTCCAGTGAGCGGCGGACCGGCTATACGAGACGCGATCGACTTACAGCCTTAAGCTGGACTGTATCGTTCGCGGTTGACTGAACGAGGAGATTGTGAAGTCCTTGCACGAAGTTAGGCTGCAATTTTCGTCAGCTAAATGCATAATAAATAAGCAGAGGACGCACATCCATGGCAAGAGGTCGAGCAAGGAGGAGAGGGAGGAAGTGGCGGAAGCCAAAGGGCAGCGTACCAAAATTTTGGCTGAGTTTGGATTTCTTGGTCGGTGGCCCACGTGCGATCGATCAATGACCATCAACAGTGCCGTTCGGACTCTGCCCTCATTCCACCTCGACCTACAAAGCGATGCGTCTTAACTCGCAGTCCTTTAGCTTCGTTTATCAAGCAGCTACTCATAACAGAGTATGCCCTCAAACTTGTGACGTCGTATGTCCCTGTGGACAGACGATTTGCAAGTGTCTCTTTGCACTGCAATATGACATGCATCTCACCGATTCTTACTGCGAGGAGCTAACAGTCAATACCTGCTCTCACTACGTGTCATGGCACGGGTGCCTCATTGGGCCAGTTGCCGCGCAATTGATATACTTCACTCATATAGGGCGCAAGGGGCATGCGGCCTTGATATGGAACAACGTGGCCGGCACCAGAAGTCACGATTACCTCAAATCACAGCGTGTACACGGTGAGTACGGTTTCCACGCAGTCTCAGTGTACCGTGTATTGTGCTTCGGTAAACGGTCACCTTGCGAGTCCTGCAAAGACTCTGCGGACTCCGAAAGCTTCTCTTGGTACACCGTGGGCCGCAACTCGGAAAGAGCAGAGCAGGCCAGCTCTACTCACTTCCCCTTATTGAGATGGCCGCCCTCTGCTTTTGGATAGAGTAGTGCCGTTGTTTATCATCAAGAGAAACTGAGTCCTGCAAGTGGCCCATCACTCAGCCAGATCGCCGACCACGGTCTGGTGCATGGTGTCTCCGCAGGGGCGCCCGTCACCATGTAAGCCTTCTAACCCACTACTCATTGAGGTCCTCGCTTACGTCTGGAAGTCAAGCGGCCGATCCCTCGCATACAATACGAATGAAAGTGACCAGGAGCGCCGGTTCTGCACAACAGGGATAAGCAGCAGACCTGGTACACGCGTCCTCGTTCTGGTTGTTGTGCTACCACAACAGAATTAAGGCTAGAAGGTCCGCGTGCAGCGGCCTACGCACGCATGAGATGACGTCTCGATTGGTACGTACTTCGTGGCGCTTGTTGTCAGTTGTCCAACTAGGAACAGCCATAGATCATTGGGGAAGTCGTCACAGCAATTTGGTCGTGATTTTCAGATATTGCCTCCTTCCTCGCTTATTCCAGCGTGAGGTCAGTTTCTGGTCTCGAGTGCTCACGCATCTACTCCGGAAAAATTATTGGACCCATATGGCCGCCTTGCAATGAGTGCAGCTCTTGCTACTCCTCGACGGGTTCGTTGCATCTCTCTCCTGCACCCGCATCCCGGAACCATCGTGGCGCGGCCACAATTGAGGTGACCACTCTGTTGCTGCACGCAGCACTGTACTGGCTCCTGTTGCACCGTGAGTGCCATGGCACCTGGCTTGGACTTTCATTCGGAGCGCAGTCCCACGCACAGCTATCCTCTTGTGTGCAGTCCGAGGACTGCAGCCTAGCATGCCTGAGTGACCACGAAGCATCCCACTAAGCAACGTATATGTCATCGAAACACTCAATACCTCGCATCCATGTCCATGTCCGTGTACCTTCATAAGAGCGAGCAAAACCTTACACTCGTTTCTCAGTGCAGAGCATCGGGAAACACCGTCAGATGTTTGCATCGCATAGTGATGATGAATGATGGTTTGCAGTTGCTTCCCGCCGTACTGGCTCGACTGCTTGACATCTGGTAGGTGTGGAAGGCGGTTTGAACTCGAGGTCGCCTTCCCAGCTTATAAGTGGTGAATCCTCGCTGTCACGAACCAGGAAGCCTCTCGTATATCGTTTCAATTTTCCACCTACATCCTGGTTCAGTACACGCAATGTCGTTGTTTTACAACTCTCGCACTTTTCTCAGTGCATACATCACACTGATAGGCATCATCGCCGTCTTGACGCAGGAAACTCACACTGTGACCTATACGAACAAGTGCGTTTGCTGTCTTATACAACGAACCATTGTCTCAATGCATCGTCACTTGCAGCTGTGGCAAGGGCCATGTGAGTATATATCCTCCTTCTTGGGTGCGGCTTGCATTTATACAGTGCGTAGCCTGTCTTCGGAGGTTTACATGGTCAATTCTACCCAGATGGGAACTCCTTGGTATTTTCAGGCCCCGCCTGGGGTCTCATCTCGTTCGTGCCATATACTGCATCCGCCGAGAATGCTAGCACTGACGTAGGAGCCTACGTATCACAGCTATCTTCAATACAGTGAGTTGGCGTCCATGAATGTTGCTGCCGAACTACTCACAGCCATTTCGTAGCCGACGAAAACGGTGCGCAGTCCCGTTACGATTGTTCCTTGGGCCGAAGATACATTGACTTCATGCAGGCAACTATGTATGCGGAGAGAATGGAGAAGGATGTACGATGATCGAGGCTAGCCTCAGCAACACAGGGAGTAGCGCCGATATTACCTTGGTTTATCCGTACGCTCTCAGTTATTAGGGCATGCTGGATGTCTTATGCTGACATATTCACTATCGGCAGCCACGTCTTCTCGGTGTCATCCGCATTCAAATATTATAATGGCTGTGATGGGGCTGGGGCAGAATGTAAGCGAGAGGTCCGTACAGTCTTCGAAAGTAGACTGATGATTGCAACACAGGCACGAGTGCCGACTGCGCGCTTGCCAAACACAACTCGAGCCAGAGTGAGCTTCAAGTGGGATGCTCGGTTTCCAACGTAAGTGCACGTCCAGGAAACATGCGTTTTACTTGCTCAGTCTTCGCAGGTGAGCATTGCCATCGCATTTTGCAATGAGACCGCTGTCGCCAGTCCCGGAAAGGATCAACGCTGAGTCGGTGAGCGACCGCCTGGGTGCTCGGTTCGTGCCTGTATGAGATATTGATACAGTGTTGGCGGTTAGTCAAACGTGGCAGATCTACCAGTCGAAGTGCGGATAGTAACTACTCAGTGTCTGCATGCCAATGGTATTCAACTTGCTCACAACTACAGGCACATTTGTCTGCATTGACAACTTTAGGTACTCTTTTTTTTTTAATCCCTTTATCATCCTCGAGGGCTGGGCCCTATGTAGACGTTATACATGCGGGGGTAGGGTAGACTAGGGGGAGGCCGGACACAATCAGGCGCGGGTACTCTTGACTGTTGTGACCATCGTATGCGGTACTAGATATCGCATTGCCGCTCGCATACGAGAAATACAGCTACTGAGACGAGACCACTGTGGACAACTTCTCATGGCACGCCTTTAGCATGCTGCAAAGCTTCTGAACGTGTACTCTACAAAGCCTAACCTTATTTAACCCCATGCCCTCACAACCCCACCAGCAACGCAGCTCGTGCTCTAGAGATTGACATCGCACCTCCTAGTCCAAATCCCGCGTAAATCGCGATGTCGAGAGACCTATACCGACGTCCACTGCAGACGCCTCCTCTTGCCTTCATGGCGGATGACGTAGGTACTGTTGCTTGGGCGGGCACCAGACCTGCAGCACATGCGGTCACAGAGACCACTAGCTGCATTGATTCGATCACGAGCGAATCATTGTCGGACGAATGTATGTCCACACCCCTGCAAGATCGTCAATGTATCACTGACGAGGTTGTTCAGTTCGTGACGACGACGCCGATACGAAGGTGCGATCGTCGGATGGCGTCCTCTTGAAAGTGCATGGGAGGACGGTCAACAAGTACTCGGATGGCCTGATCGAGGGTCGTGCGCCCAACGCTCGAGGGGAGCTCGAGTTGGAGGAAGACAGTGAGACGCTGCATCTCCTTTTCCAATTCATGTACAAGAAGAAGCCCAGCCTTGTCTCATTGCCATTCAGCACCCTGCGCAAACTCTCTGAGGCGGCCGAGACATACCAGGTAGATCCTCTCAGCGACACTTGTGACTACCAGATGAGGTTCGGCAAGCAATGCATATCTCGTTGACCACCTGCATGCTCAAATATTGCGCAATAGATTGCACTGCCGGGACCACCCGATGGATGTCCTTGCATACGCAATGAAGCGTGACCTCATGGACGTCGTCGACGAAGCGGCACCATGGACGGTAGGGACGGATGTTGAAACGGCATTCAAGGCTCTGGGAAAGGACACATTCGTGCCATGGGTGAGACAAAAGCAAGGGCCAAGATCTTCAGTCGGAGCTGATGAAGTAACGTGTATCAGATCTTCTACCGCGAGCAGTGGACGGAGGCCATACGTATTGCGAACGAGCCCCCAGAGGTCATGCACAGGGGCGGTTCTCCTTCGTGTGATCTTTGGCCCGGGTACTATATGAGGATCCTTCAAGACCTGCGTGAATTCGGGCCGGGCAACGTCCAGGATGGACCTCGTGTCTTCAACAGATATCGTGGTTCACTGAAGAATTGTCAACATTGCAAGATCAGAGCGCACAACTGGCAGGGGAGGTTCGTTACGGCACTGGAGAAGATGCCGAAGTTCAGCACTGTAGTAGCCGAAATGTCTTCGTAGGCTTGAAACCCTGGTACAAACTGTGCTTCCATACGGACTGATGACTCGGAGTGGCATAAATCATACTTCACGCGGGTGGTTATGAACGCTGTTCGATTTCAAGCCTGAGTTCGATAGATCCAGGTGGCTTGATAGTGAGCAGTGAGTAGAAGATGCCTGCTATCGACTCGAACTCACGAGATACTGTATAATGTATGAGCTTAAAGTTCACCAACATGGATGGCTCGATGGTCGCCCGCAGGGTGAGCTGTGGGTTCGCGAGACGTTTGCCGGTGGCAGGATATCACAAGCTTAGGCCAGACACGCGGCGTGGTCGATCAATTGCCTGAGTGACGTGAAGCATTCGAGGTCGTCGGCACCCGCAACGTCCATGGGGACTCTCTCGCCTCTACCTTTCCTCCAAATACCCGCCGCTCGTCGCCACGCCCAGGAGGCGCAAAATGGGCGAAGATGGCTCTCTTCGTATGCCTGGTAGTTGGGACAACATGAATGGCCATGCTCTTGCCATCGAGCACAAGCTGCAATGGTCGCTCGTTAGCCTCGAGCGCAACGGCGGTCTCACAGGGTGGGTAGCGAAGCACTTGCTCTCTGCTGGCGACTGGATCGACAAAGAGCTGGACGAGCGGCGACAAGCGATTGGAGGCATAGATAATATGTGGTTCCTCATGACTGACGCCGCCGATTTCAATCCTGTGAGTAACCTGTTGTGTCGTCTCCTGCCGAATGCCTGACATCGTAAGGTTTGCGCGTCGACTTATACCTTCAAAGGAAAAATGACATTGGAACAGTTGCACGCCGTGAGTTCATTCTCCTACATATGCCCAACTCTGCTCACCATAGGCTCGAGTATACAGGCCGCCCAGCGGCAGTCTGAGATGTTCCCGAGATACAAGCAGCGGGTAACCTCCGTCTATAGAAGATTTCATGGGGCCTATTTTGAGGACGCCCCCGACTTCGACCTCAAAAACCATATACGAGCCGTGAGGCTACCTGGGCCCGCTGGCAGGCATGAGTTGAACGAACTGGTTCGTAAACATCATTTTCTTCATCGGGGGCTGCTTCAACTGATCTCTCTAGATGGGCACCTTTATCGCACAAGACTGGGATCTGAGACGCCCCCTTTGGGAGATGGTGCTCATCGAAAATTATAGCGACGAGTTCGGCGCGGAAACTGCAATGATCACCCGGGGGTAAGCTGCTTCTGAACAGGCATATCATTGAACTGACACCTCGTAGCCACCACGCACTCGCTGACGGCCAAGGTAAACTTTGGAGCTCGTTGAGATTGGTGACGATTCTGACAGCCTGCTCAGGCTTTGTCATTAGCCAGCTTTACATCACCTCGTACCATGACACACTTGTGCGGAAGATGAGCTCGAGTGCAGACCAGCTCAGCGCAGCAAAGAAAGGAAGCATCCGGCCTTCCAAGCTGAACCGCGCGTTGCGTCCTCTCGACGCGCTGGCTGACAACCCATATACCGCGCCCCTCGTCACCCTGCTTGTCGCATGCATGTTCTGGTGGACATACGCCATCGCGACGCTTGTCGCGCTCTACTGGAGTGTCTACCAAGCGTTCCACCAAGTCGCACTCTTCGCGCTAACCTGTTGGCGCGTCGACATGCTGACGGGGCCACAGCCTGGGCCGCGCGTGAAGGAGCGCGAGTTTGCGAGTTCACGCGTGTTCAGCATCAAGGACGTCAAGCTCTGCCAGCAAGCTTTCTCGGGTGCGAAGCCAGGTAGCGCAGTCGCGGGCGTACCGAAGGAGAAGCGTGAAACGGCGCGTGCGAAGGCGGGGCATGTCACCCTCAATGACGCCGTGTGCGCGGTGATGGCGGATGTCATTGGGAAGGAGATCGCGTCCAGGCCGGTAGACCAGCTGAATGGGCCCTGGGAGCATATCAAACGCAAGCTGAAGACCGTACTTCCCTCACCCATCGGCTTCTTCATGTGAGCTTCGCCCTCTCGTCTTGAGTACGTTGCATTGCTAATGAACTTGCAGCCCGATGAGCCTACGTGCCCCCGGAGACTTGTCAATGCGCAATCTGTCTACTGGCTCCATCGTCTATCTGGATCCCGCGAGCAAACTTTCTGGCGATGTATCCGTCCAAGAGTTGCATGAGCACATCCACGCATGCCGCAGAGAACTCTCCATACTGAAGCACAGTCTGCTCCCAAAGTTATGCTTTGAGTTTCTGCAGTGGATAGGACAGATCCCTGCGCTGCTTGACATATCGCTTCTTGCGAAGGACGCTCGTGCCGTTCTCAATGAGTGGATCATGAGACCAGTGTACAACATGGCACTTCAGTCGTGTGAGTTGCGCGTTGATCGCCTTCGCTGCATACTCTGACACTCGCCTAGTCCCTATTGTTCTCACGAAGTAAGCTTGGCGAACTGCTTTCGCATCCTTAGCGTGACGAGAGTATTACGCATAGTGTCCCCGGACCCGCAGACAGTACCATCACCTTGGAAGGCACGGAGATCTTGAACTGGACGGCACTCCCGCCTCAAGCGGGCAAAGGTTTGCTCGCCCGAGATCTGTTCCTGCCGCCTCTGACGACCGTTCAGGCACAATTGGGGTTGGAATCATCTCTTATGCGGGCGGGCTCTCCATTGCCGTCGCCGCGGACAAGGTACCGTCGAGCGTTGGGGTCACCGCGCGGATTTGCGCGGATTTTGAAGAGCGCTTCGAGCTTTACGTGCAGAAAGCTCGAGAAGTCTTGGACCATATGGATTAAACAGACTCGATAAGTGTCATGGTGAACGCTCTCTCGGTATGGCTCCAGTTGGGAGACGGCAATCGACGGACTCATCGTTTGGTCAGGAATATTCCTGGTATATCACGTAGCACAACAATCCAGTAGTCATGTGTCTGCGTCTCTTCTTGTCCTTCCCACCTCAGCCTCTCTGCATCCTGATTTTATTCCAAAAGACTGGGCGAGGCACATCTCCTGCCACTGTTTTGATTCACTATAATCGTGCTTTCGTTGCACCTGTAATTCTTCAATACAATGCGAGGCCCGATAATTGTACGTTTCTCTGACATATTCACGTTCCTGTCTGCTTAATACGATCTCAACGTCGCACTAGCTGTTCGCAGGTGGATTTGACACAGAATATCTGCAACCCCGTATGTGGACTTGCGGCGTCCAACTCGTTGTGGCGTTTCGTAGCGATCCGATCTGGGGTTCGCCGATCGTCCAGTGGCTGGAGTCAACATCGCTGTCGCCAAGATATCTTGCGGCTGGCAATATGCCTGCCAGCCTCATACGCAACAGGTACTTATGCTCGCGCGCAGGGATGTACTTCCGCATCCTCAGTTCTCACTGCCATCGTTGTACGCGTCATGGAGAAGTCGAAGTTCTCCGTCGCCGGCCTTTTCGATAACTGGCGCGCCGATGTCAAAGCAGCTGTGCTAGAGTTCATAGGGACGACCTTTTTTCTTCTGCTCGCCTTTGGCGGGATACAAGCTGCCAAGGCGGAGATGGGCGGAACCGCTACCCCAGCGTCTGCCATCCTGCACGACCTGTACATTGCGTTCGCCATGGGATTCAGCCTACTCGTGGCTGTGTGGATTTTCTACCGGGCAAGCGGCGGTGTCTTCAACCCGAACATTAGCCTTGCACTGTTCTTGCATGGCATCATCGGACCTCTCCGCTTCGTGCTCTACTGCATCGCCCAGCTTGTGGGAGGCATTGCGGCTGCGGCTATCGTCCTGGGCCTAACTCCAGGGCCACTATTGTCCAAGTAAGCCCTCTTGTATATGCATATATTAACTTTCTCATTAAATGCCTTTCAGCACGGTACTCGCCGAAAACGTGAGCCTTGCCCAGGGCGTATTCACTGAAATGTTCATTACTACGGCACTTGTTCTATCCGTGCTAATGCTCGCAGCGGAAAAGCATCCCGCAACACCATTCGCTCCAGTATGTCCCTTTGTTGATGTGTAGAAAGCGCCCAAGACTCAGTTTTGCAGGTCGGTATTGGCTTGACATCCTTCGTCTGCCATCTGTGAGTGCGTCCCCTATACTGCGTACACTCCTTAACTGTTCATGTCTAGCTGGGGTGTCTACTATACCTGCGCCGCTATGAACGTAGCGCGTGCGTTTGGGCCTGCCGTCGTCACAGGCTTTCCGTACAGTACCCAATGGGTGGTATGTATCAACGTTCAAGTGGTCGACAAGAGGGAGCTAATGACACGTATGTCAGTATTGGGTGGGTGATGGCCTCGGTTCCCTTCTCGCAGCGGCGCTCTACATGCTCTTCAAGTTGTGAGTCTGTGCCAACTCTGCTACTTTTGCCCTCCCCTAACCACTTCGGTCAGAAACAAGTATTGGCTCCTGAACCCGGGTCAAGACATGATGTATGCTGTGCCTCCTCAATATGGGTGGTATGATAGCGCATCTACGATGAAGAATCGCTATCCAGTTGAGCACAGTGGCCTTAGCGGCAAACACCAGCACATTCCTGCCGAGGCAACCGGAGTCGCCGCAGGACCTGCACTAATACGTGGTCGGCGTTGTGTGTCCGATCTTGTTTGAAATGGCTTGTCACTCATTCTCTTCATGAATCATCTATACCATGTATGTATAGTAAATCAGATCCTACTGGTGATGTCATCGTAAAAACCAAGGAGTTGGCAAGTATTGCGAGTCGATGTCGTGCATATGAACCATCCACGAGGGATATGTCTACTGGTGGTAATGACGCCGTAACCATGATGGTTGGTAGCTCTTAGGGGTTGCAGGCTATCTACTGCATATGCAGGGCCTTCCTACTGTACGGTCGCTAGCATACCACAGTCTATTTGAATATATAATGCCACTCTGGTCTTTCGCTCTCTCCAAATTCAGATCAATCCAGCCCTTTCAATCATGATGACTAGGCGGAGTGTTGAGTGCTTCTCGCCTCGTAGCCAACGTCCCGGGGACCGGCCGAGCGCATCCTTGTTGCAACCAAGCACCCACAGTCGTTACAAATACACTGCGATGTGAGTCTGCTCCATCGAGCGCGCCCGCTTGATCTTGACGAGGCCCCCATCCGATGGGATTCACAGGCACTGGCAAGGCGAGTTACCTACAAGGCGGTTCTAGTGGTCGATAGCTCAAGAAGACTGGTTCAACAGTCGCATGTACTCATAATGATGGATGACTACTGCAACAGCCTTCAGAGAGTAGGCGTACGAGGATCTGCGTAGTGAGCAGGCCATCCCGTGTCTTCCAGTCGGTCTCTCGCATAGTCATTCGCCAAAACGATATTCCCTCGGACTTGACTAAACCGGTTTTAAGGGAACCAAGGAAGGAGAAAGAGAACTTTGTCAGGCGTCATGCTTCCAGCTTCTATGCGTGGGTTCCGAGTTGGTCAGATGCTTGAGGTCAGTAGGTGCCACGAAGCGCGTGGTTTTGTTAGCTGTAGATGAACGGGGGATAACCCCCGGGAGAATGGGTAAGGCTACAGAATAGTTCAACAGAGAGCAGGTAGCTTTGGCACCAACTATGCCTAGGAGTCGCCGGTGAGGACCAGCTGGTCAACAAGTATTCACCGTTTACGACAGGACACAGTGCCAGCACCGTGGGGTGTCTCACCATGCTGGGCAATTCGCTTCGGGGCTTTACCCCATCACAGAAGCGACAACTCTACATAGCTCATGTGCTCCCGCTCATATGCTATGGTGCGCACCTCTGGTGGAAACCAGGGTGGAAGGGGATTGGGTGGATCGCAAAAGAGATGCAATCCGCCCAATCCAGGGCAGCTAGGTGGATCACGTCCGGATTCAGGACGGCGCCAACAGGCGGAATGGAACTGCTTGCTCGGCTTGTGCCGATCAAGATTAACATTAACCGATACATGCGCAACCATGCGTTACGTATCAAGACGATGCACGTGGGTCACCCCACACGTGCTCTATTGAGTCACGAGTGGGAGGTCTCCGACCTCCCCAATTCGGAGCTCAATGTCCAGATGCCGTTCCGGGTAGGAGCGCGCAAAAAAGCGAAGACGCCCCTAAAGCACTTCGAACACATGGCAAAAGAACTTGACGAGAAGTTCTATGTCACGGCCAATGCATGCCGTCCAGGTGATCGTCTCATTGACCAAGATGATGGACGTTTCACACACATGCTGTTCAAGTTTGATCGCCGCGATGAACACGAGGATCATCTGAACCCAATTCCCAAAAAGATGCATGGGAACAAAGTTAATTCTAATTTCAAGGATTGGCTAGAAGACGAGTGGTACCCACGTGTCAAAAGACTAGAGAACAATATGGACACTGTGTTCATATGGTCAGATGGGTCGGTCCAAGAGTCGGACCGACCGGACATACCGGACCGGGCAGCGGGCGCATACATCATCACCCGAGGCCCGTTCACAATCAAGCAGGATGCGTTTGTGGTTGGCACAAAAGCGACCAGCTTCGATGCAGAGGTGCACGGAGCGCTGAGAGGCGCCCAGGCACTAGAAGAGGTGATCATGGAGACGGATCACACGATTGTCTTCGCGAGTGATAATATTGCCAACTTGCGACGCATATTGAAACCAAACACCGTCGGCCCAGGACAGCTGGCGGGGGTCTGGATCAACGATATACTGAAGCGCCTTAACCGCAAGGTGATCTTCCTGTGGTCTCCCTCTCACGTGGGAATCAAACTCAACGAAGAAGTTGACGCCCTAGCGGCGGATATGGCCAAATGGCCATGGAGTGATGACACGCGGCCGGGCGGTGTTGCCCAGTACGTCGAGGTCTTTGGCGGGTATTCGCCACTTGACAAAGTGGTGGGTAGTGTAAAATATCCTGACATCCAGCGATACACTGCCGGATGGGTCAAGAATAATGAGGGAAAGCGGATCATGATCCGCCATGGTCTCCCCGAAGAGACGACATACGCTGGAATGCGGAAAGCTATTCGGCAGGATGTCCTCAAGGATTGGTCAGCTATGCTGCACCTTCCTGATTCAGAAAAGAAGCTGCCCATCGTGGGCATGCCGGACAACTCCATACGCGTGCAGCCAAGCGCGTACATGGGCCATGGGTTCTGGTGGGACCGGCAATTCGCGCCGAAGCTCACTGGAAAAGCCTCGCACCTGCAGATCGGGGAAATCGATCTCTCCAAGGAAAAAACCTTGAAGGACGGATCGAAACAAAAGAAGACCTATGAGGAACTTGCGTTCCCCACTAGGATAAGGAACTCGGAAGTGGCCAGATTCACCCGGGTAATCACTAACCACTTCCCATGTGGTGAATACAGGAAGCGCTTCAAGCTAGCGCAACCAATCAAAGACGAACAAGGCAATGTCATTGGTCACTACATGATCAATGACAAGTGCCTGTGTGGCAAAGGAGGTCACCGCGAAACGCGGGACCACATTCTCTTCCAATGCCCGTTCTATCTCAGGGCGGAGACATTTGCACGGAAGCCGTTCGTGGGCCCTTACCGTAAAGAGCATCATGACCGACAATTGAACACGTGGTATCATAGGCGCCAGCGGGGCTGGCGCCCTGATGACATACTAGAGTTCCTTCGCCTCAACCCAATGGTGGGAACATTCGAATGGGCCGAGATCCTTGCCAAGTGTAAGGAGGACCGGGACAACGGGAACGAGTACACAGAAGCTTGGGCCCAATTAGAAGCGCACACCAATTGGAGAGTGCAGAAAGCCGTAAACTTCTATAACGAGGTTTACAAAGATAACCCTGAGCCTAAGAATCAAAAGATTCCCCACAAGGAAATCAGAGGATATGAGGAGGTGTTTAACCCCAAGAAAGCAGAGAAGTTCGCAAAGGACCTGGTCAAAACGTGGGAAGACCAGGGAGAGTACGGACTTCGGCCCCCAGACCGACAGGCCTGGGTCCAACGAAGAGATGCAATGAGGCCGGGAGCGATGGACGTGTTACGCTTCCACCCATTTCAACGCTTCGAAATAGATCCTGACCGGTTCCACCACCCGTGGAATGAGGAACAGCCTGGACCGAGGTGGGAACGCCTTGGAGAAGGACTCATGACGCCGCGGACGTCGCAAGCCGCGGAGGAAAGAATATTACACGCGCATCTAGCCGGGCCGTACTGGGGTGAGTGGTGGGCTCAACGGGCGGAGCGGCAGTTGTTAGACGCGTACATTCTCGACTATCGAAAGGGCGACAAAGACTTTGGCGACCCGGATAGCATTCGTGCCGTGGGACGGTACACTCATATCCCTAAACTTAGGTAGCCTCTACATGTACCCATAGGAGTACGGAGCATAAACAATAGATTAAAAAAAAAAAAAAAAAAAAAAAAGACAGGACACAGTGGCGTGTGCTAGATTATGTAATCCTTGACACACGAGGGAGTTGCCATGTATCGCACATCGCCGTCGCAACATATCCGCCGAAGAACAAGCCCCATAGTTGCTCCGTGAGATAGGTCGGAAGCGAGAAGGTGAGCATCGAGAGTTCCGATTGCAGTCTTAGTGCTCACTGTGGAGTCTGGGCGAGCGTGTGGAGGAGCCAGTTACCCAACGAGGCAACGGCGACTTGCGAGCGTCGTTCAGTTCTAGGCTCCAATGACTTCGACTTCTACAGCGTGGAAGGCATCCCAGACATAGTTGTCAATTGAGGCCGGCTTGTCAAATTGCCTGTCGTGGTGGGGGCGCAAAACTACATTGTATCGAATCCGCGGTGACAAAAGTCCGAGTACATCATACGTACTGCTGGAGCATATTTGTAACGGAAACAGCGCAATACACCTCCCGAAACTTTGGCCTCCCAATCGCAAGCGTCGACCTTCTCAGCTTATCCGTAGGTCCAAGAGCGCCCAGTGGTCAGCTACCCTACCCCATCACCGCCTCCTCATGCCTCCCAGTAACCTCGTATGTTCCAGGGCAGCTAGATCAGCAGCTCACTGTCTCATGAATATATGCAGGATGTACAGTCGTTCGCTCCCCCTCCAATTGACCGACCGATACATTTTGAGTCCGGGCCGTTCGTCGGACAATGCATTCGCGCGCAACTCGACGAACTGCAAAAGGCGGACGTTGGGCGCAAGTGAGTAGTATAAGCGACTCGGAGGTACAGATAAATCTCATGTATCGGAGGTGTGGCAATCGAGATAGGCGACCGTTGGATCCTCCACCAGTTGTGCGCCTCAGGCTCTTCGAAACGATCAACGAGGGTACGTCCTTGCAAGCGGAATACGAGATTACCGATGTGAAGTAAGCTTCTCAATGGTGTCCGAGATTCGATTAGTACTTACTAGTACACTTGTAGGAGCGAAGCAGTTGCGTATGGGTTCATGTGTTTTGTCGACCTCTTTCCGTGGCCGCCTCCTAACCGCGAACTGGGAAACGAAGTGTATCAGCAAACAGAAAGACCACCCTCCCCACAGCTGCAGATAACTCCACGCTCTGAGTGGGGTCCGGTGATATTGCCGTCGCTCTCATCCATTATCACCGGACTGGATGATGAGACCGACCCAGCATTCAGCGCGAGCAGTATGGCGGAACACTCCACGCCCACTTCCGGTGCTTTTGAAAGACCACCCGCTGAGCAGGCTCCAAAAACTATTGATCCCGCACTTGTGGAGATGGGGGCGCCGTTCACCCCTGGCGGGGCTTTGTTAATGGGGTGGCAGCAGCAACAACCCGAGCGCTACATCGCTGCGATTGTGAACGGGATCCCTATTCCAGAAGCAGCCAAATGTACGGCTAGCTTTGTCGGATCCACGGTCGTACAAGGCGCGTGTTTTCCGTACGAAGGGCTCCCATCTATGTTGTTCGCTTTCTCGGTCAGTATGTCTACACCGTGTGGCTAAACGCGACTAATTAACGCGCTACATTTCACAGGATCTCGCTTGCAACATCGAAGGGACCTTCGTGATACGATACCGAGTGACAAATATATTCAGCTCCGCCCGCGAGAGTATCAGGATGCCTGTCATCGCCGAATGTTGGGGTGGCCCTCTCATCGTCTACTCGACTAAATCCTTTCCTGGTCTAGCGGAGTCCACTGAACTCACAAAGGTATGCATAGATATCACGATCGTCCTGCTACACTGATTATTGCAGTATCTTTCGCGGCTCGGCGTGCCAGTCAATATCAGGCAAGGGGAGCGCAAGAAGAGGGCTCGACGCCGAGATGAGTCTCCGGAAGGTGGACCATCGGGCTGTGCGAGATGACTCAGCCTGGTATGACACGCCACAAAGCACCATATCCGCCGGTAGGACCCCGTCGTTTGCAGAATTGTGCGCTGTAGTCTCGCTATTAACAACCTGTCTCGCTTCCCGCAGTCCGTACTCCTACAGTTTTGCTCTCATCTACTTCTACACTGGGCTGTATGGTCCTAGTAGTGGTCGGCGATGGCACTCCTAGGAGTATTCATAGTACCGCATTCGTAGTGGATACTGTATGATCACAGGTGATTAACGTTGTGGGTTCCACTCAAGCCGTGTGCTGAATGGCGCCCTGATAAGTGCGGCGGTCGGTAAGTTATGTTGAGAGGCATGATCAGTGTCAGAGTCGCCGATCCTGAATCATCCACCTATCTGAGCAAGTCTCATACCATAGTATACTGTACATGTACTTAAGCCTGAGATTGCCTGAGGAAGTAACGGACCCCAGTACTTCCGGGTCTACCGGGCCGGGCTGCTGGGAAGACCTGGTGTGGAGGTCGTGCTCAACATACCCGACTGATCCTGCTCTCCTCCACGTATTTCTGCCTACGAACGAAAGCGCGAGCAACATACAACCGCAGTTCATGGTACTCGTTCCGTTTGGACCTCAGTATGTCCGACTCGAGACTCTCACACCACTCCAGCCGCCGCTCCCTGCGGGGGCGGCTCGCCATTCGCGAACGATCGCCTGTGATTAGTACCGTCCCATCCGCTCCCGAGGTCGGTGTAGAAACGCCCCTTGAACTAAACGACACGATCCTCGATCGCCAGCAGCACATCTCCGGCCAGGCTTCTAGCGATGGGCTCATGCGCCAGCCTGATCTTTGGTTCTCGGACGGCTCAATCGTGTTGCGCGCAGACAACACGATGTTCCGTGTGCATGTGTCCCAATTGTCGAGGCACTCCTCTGTCTTCTGCGACATGCTGTCTATGCCGCAGCCAACCTCTGTAGGCTCCGATGAACAGGGCCAAGGGGAGAGGATAGAGGGATGTCCGGTACTATACCTGCATGATAGGGCAGAAGACGTGATGCACCTGTTGCGCGCACTCTACGACGGCCCGTGAGTCTCGCATTCGCGGCATCTCAGCAGCACGTACATCTGATGCCTCATTGGACAACATGACTGCTCATACGTGAGCCTTACATAGGACCTTCGGTGACAACGGACGCGAGGACTTCCGAGCCGTCTCGGGCATCCTCAGGCTCGCAAACAAGTACGAGATCGATAAGTTGCGGCGCCACGCACTGGAACATCTCAGTATTGCATGGCCCACCACGCTCAAGAACTGGGATGCGCGGGAGGAACTCGCGCGAATGTACGAGCTTGAGAGTGGGATGCAGCAGGGCTTCCGATACCCGTCTCCTGTTGTGCGTGCCGTTCCTTCCTCGTTCTCAAAACCTTTCTAGTACGGCCCGCTCCTCCAAATCGTTCCTCCATTAAGCCGCGTGCTTCTTCCCTCGCGGCATGAACTTGGTCTGTGATTCGCAGCTCTTTTGAGCGACAAGGTTGGGCTCGCTAGGATAGTCCATGTCTTCGTACACGGTGACAGTGTTTATCTGATGCCGGACCACCCTCCTTCGTTCCAAATACCTGACTTTACAAATTATCGACTCATGTCATTGTCATCGAAGTCGGTTTGAATCTCCCTAACCATTTTTGTCCCACACAGGCCATCATTACTCTCGCATGTGAAGTTGACGCTCCCGAGCTGCTGCCCTCCGCATTCTACGACCTCTCGCGCTATCCCTATTCCCAAATATTTGGGTCCAGCGCAGGTGACGATGACCAAGATCCCCTCGCGAATCGTGGGGGAATGCTCTCACACTCTGACATCCAGAAGCTGACGTTAGGGAAGGAGGCCGCCTCGCATGCCGTGACTTGGCTCATCCAGAGCATGGCTCACGGGACGCACCGCGAGTCGCGGCACTTTAGCGTGGAGAGCGCGCCAGCTTTCTCGTACGGTTACTCGCACACGGAGACGCACAAGCGGCGGCGGTCGGCTGGGCTCGTGTGCACGTCCGCGAGCGAGTGCCGGAAGGACTTTGGGGAGCTCGTCGAACTTGCGACGCAGCACTACCTGTTCGACCGCGAGCGTGGCTGCGCGGACCCGCTCTACGTCGCAGAGGAGCTCGGCCAGCTAAAGGGCGCGGATTTCTCGGAGTGCAGAGCATGTGCGCGGAGCTTGGAGACGTGGGCCGCGAGGGAGAGGGAGAGGATGTGGAAGCTCATTCCGGCATGGTTCCGGCTCGCCTCGTGAGGCACGGTGGTTGGGGGACGGGCGTAAGACCCTGTTGATCTATTGATCGTGACCGATGGATTTGTTCGCATACATGTTTCAGCTGACACAAAACGGCGGTTCTCGATTTTTATGGCTTGTCATGGAGCTGTGCATCTAGAAGCCGACCCTTGCGTAGAAAGCAGCGCGATGTCACAGGGCACGTCATCGTACGCTCGAGGCCTGTAGTTGGCCCACTGGCACTGGTACCGTTATCGACTGTCTTTTGGCGACCCGAAATTGCAATGCACTTGCCTCTAGGCTCTGTGTAGCGCGACGCGAGTCGTAGCGTATCATTGATGCATTTCCAGGGGGAGTCATCGTCATCAATATTCCCTTCTATTTGCCCCCAGTGCTATCCTTGACTTGACAGCTGCTCGTCCTCAGAGCAATTCAAACCCTTTGTTACGTACCCCACCCCCCTTCCTTGTATTCTTGTTTGGTTGGCCCAAACCGTATATGCACTAACAAGGCAGCCTGCTGACCATCAGCTTAGATTATGTGCTGATTTGCGTGAACGCCCTTGCACTGACTTCCGTTCTCACTGGGATAGCTTGGGTTTAGGACTGATAGTGATGTACGTCTCACACCCCCCATCTATGAGTACCTGTTCTGACGGTGCGGCGCCCGAAACAGTTGCAGCAAATGATATCGAATATTATGTCGAAGATGGTGACGATGATCTAGCGTGTATGGGTCAGGGCGTGCTCATAAACCGCGATCGAGGTGAGGTATACGCACCGTCGCGATGACGCCCACGATGATCATGATGATGCTCGCGATGGCAGAGACCACGGCCTCAATGCCGCCTACGATGGCAGAAACGATGGTTCCCTATTCAAAGGGGCAACTATCAGCTCACTTCTAGCGGTACTCGACGAGGATTCTGAGTTTGTGCGTAAGATATGCACCATAATTTCGAGGTAGTATCTGAGTATAGAGTCGTGAAGGTCGTAACGTTACTGAGCAGAGTGGTCGCGGGCGCGGATAGGGGCGAGCGAGTCGGGACTAAAAGCAATTTGAGTGGCACAAGGTCTGCTCGTTTGTCTCAGAGCTCACCCAGGATCCGGAGGCTGAGAGGTGGGGCACCACCGGCGTCATACACGCTCAGATTAGCTCTTCATGACGTCCTTCAAGTTTTTAGTCTCACGTTGTCGGATCCAAGTCGCCGTGCAGTCATTTACCACCCTGTGGGCAAGCTGCCTATCCGGGGTGATAACGGTCCCAGGTCGGAGGGTGTTCGTCCCATCAGCCGGAGAAATCTCAAGGTGCTCTCTGGCGGGCACGACCCGCTTCCACCACTCAACAAAACACGACATGAGTGCCAGCTGATTCGTACTTCTTTTCTTCATCTAGAGGTCACCGCACCAGCCACTATTCGCGCCGGGCCCTGTCTTCGTGGATGTAGTAGTCTTAAGTAGTACCGTACGGGCCCGGCTGTACGTACATTACGCAGTCAATGTGAAGAATACAGTATGTATATCAGTATACATCCAATATACTCACCAAAGGCGCGATCACTAACTTGTAAGTGATTGCGTCCCCGCAGGCGCTGCGGCCGGCACCGACGGTATGGGCGCCGTCGGTGGCTATAGAACCGCCAACCAGCCGGGCCGGGATACACTCCTCCAGCTTGAACGAGCGGCGTCCTCGACCGTCGGCAACCTCCTCGTAGCATCGACCCAGGCGCATTGCTCTGTAGACACCACTTTCAACCACTTGCTTTGCTTGATTTTCCTTCGGTATTCGTCTAATATCTGCACATGGCGTCTTTGCGGCTGCTGCCACGTCGTGCGCCGCCTCGTCTCTCAACACGACCAGTAACCCCGCGCTTGCGCCAGGCTTCAACTACTTCGTCTACAGCCTCGTCACGACTCTTTTCACTTCGATCTGGGATCTATTCGTCGGTGCTTCTCGTGTCCGCTGGTTTGTTTGTCGCCTACTATGTCGATTCGCGTGCGGCCATGCATCGCTACGTCGTCATGCCGGTCTTGAGAACGCTCCTGGACGCTGAAGCTAGCCATAAGCTTGCCCTCCGAGTTCTCGCCAGTGGCCTTGGTCCTCGGGATACGCAGGAAGATGACACACGTTTGCGGACCAATGTACGTTGGGATCAGTCTGGTTGATGCGCTCCCAATTCACCACTGAAGCAGCTTTGGGGCGAGGAACTCAGCAATCCGGTTGGTATGGCAGCAGGATTTGACAAAGATGGGGAGGCGACAGATGGTGCGTTGTTGTACTGCCCTCACACCCTTCACGTGCTAAGAACGGGTTGCTAGGCCTCTTCAACCTTGGGTTCAGTTGGGTCGAGATCGGTAGTGTAACCCCCAGACCACAGGTCAGTCTTCTGCTTGTCTCGTCATAGGTCCAGCGCAAGAGATAGTTCTTTGCATGCTCTGCCGGAGTTGCGCTAGCACCTTACCATGGGATTCCTTGATGCTCTAGGGGTTCGTACACACCGCAACGTGTCTCACCTTTTTTTGCAGTAACTATATGCGCCGTTTTGCGCTGCAAGTGGTCTCTGCGGATTCTTCATCTATTCGGAGCTTCTTTGTGTGTCAATACATGACTGACCCCATCTCAGCCAGGCAATTCAAAACCACGAGTCTTTCGGCTCCCGTCGGAGGAAGCTATCATAAACCGCTATGGCTTCCCCTCAGACGGGCATACTGCCGTCTTGGCACGTCTACGGGCGCGACTGCCAGCCTTCTACGACCCTGAGACGGCAACGACGCACCACGCATCCTTACGCCCCGGTGCTCTACTCGCAGTTAACCTTGGGAAAAACAAGGCCTCTCCTGCAGATTCTATAGACGATTTCGTGCAAGGGGTGCACGCGTTCGGGCCTTATGCAGATGTGCTCGTGATCAATGTGTCGAGTCCAAACACTCCCGGTCTTCGGTGGGTACTCACAAGCCTGCTTCTCCGTCCCCCCTTATGCTTGGCGAGATGATTCTCCATACATTGGTGGGGCTATGCGCGCCAGAGAGCGTTCTGCGAAGTCATACTACAACACCAACCCATGATTGCTCCTGTATTGTTTTCAATGTGGTGTGTGCTACAGACTATGCTCGCTGCAGATGGCCTGCGTCTAGATAACACGAGGACGTACCGTCTCTCCACGAATGCATTCTGCGTGCTTCTGTGCCTGACCAATTGCTCCCTCCAGGTCTCTCCAGACGCGCGCGCACCTCGAACGCCTGCTTGATGGGGTTACCCGCGCTCGGGACGAGCTCCGGGTGCCTTCCGAAGCTCCCAGTGCCTCACCTTCGACGTCTCCCCTGAAGCCAAAGCTGGTTCTGAAGATCGCTCCGGATTTGGACGAGTCTGAGCTAGCTTCCATCGCCGCGGTTGTGCGCTCGAGCGGGGTCGACGGTGTGATTGTGAGCAACACAACTGTGCGTCGTCCAAAGGACCTGAGCGACCGTATGTGCTTCTATTTCGACGTCCATGTGCTCGACGCTTACTGCATTATTCGTGATTCACTGACTGCTATGGCGCACACCTGAACGTCATCGACTTTGATGTTTATGCGCCCGCCAATGTCCCTTTGACCTCATGACGATCGCTACCGCATGGGGATGCAGCGAACAAGCTCGAGAGTGGCGGGCTCTCAGGGCCACCCTTGAAGCCATACACGCTCACCACCCTCCGGACCTTGCGCGCGCTCCTGCCGGAGTCGATCCCCCTCATCGGGTGTGGCGGTATTTCTTCCGGCGCAGACGCGCTGGAGTACGCGCGGGCGGGCGCGGCGGCGGTGCAGGTGTACACTCGGTTCGCTTACGAGGGCGTCGGGACGTGCCGGAGGATTAAAGACGAGATCGCAGCGGCCCTCGCAGAGGAAAACACGACATGGTCGGAGGTCGTGCGGAAGGCGGTCGCGGAGAAGGCCCTACGGGACAGCGCCGTCGGCGGCGCGGGAAGCCCGGGCGTGGTGGGCGAGGGCGTGGAACAGCTGAGACGGGAGGCGGAGGAACTGATGCGCTTGGCAGACGAACTGGGGAGGCGCATGGACTCGCAAGGGTCGGACACCTCGGCGACGCAGGCCGTGAATGTGGACGATGCTTCGAAGGCGGTACTGCCGTTGGTGGCATAGCCCTGCCGATTATCGGCGAGCTCATCAGGTATCCGCGTGGGGTGAAAAGTGCGTCTTCCTGGTCCTGTCTGACGTTCAGGTCGAGTCTCATATCGCGTTTGCTCTCGCCATCGGCAGAAACATCTCGTACTTACTGTTAGTAGGTTGGTGGATCTAAAAATAGGATTCAGACTACGGCGTTGACGAATGCAATTACGAGTCTAGGGACAAAGAGCAGAGAGATAACCCTGGTTCAACGATATTCCGACTTGCCTAATGTTCATTCGGTTGAGCCACGGTCCTTCAACGCTCCGACTGCTAACCACATTTCGTCACGCGACACTTACCGCTTGCACATTTGCACATCGATGCTCGACGCCGTACAGTATGGTACCTGAGTCTATCTGTCGACAACTCTACATGGCGAGCCGCCACCATCATCGCGGATGATTCTGTACCATCATTTATGTCGCGAGACGGAGCTTCCGAAGATAAGAAGCCGTGTGTTGCCTGAGGCAAGTTTGGTACCTCAGAGAGCCGGGACGGCGTCGGTGAGTCTGACACACAAATTGGAGCGGTTGCGCCTGGAGCATATTGTCGGCGGGAGGTTTGTGCCGTCCGGAGATCCAGATGTGTTCAGCCAGATCTGCTGCAGCATATGCCCGATCTACTGGGCGATCAATGTGTATGCTCGCGCTGATGGCTCCATTGTGGCTTGAGCTCCCCTGAGCACACTGACTGCGCAGGACAAATTCGCGTTCAAAATCGTGAGCAAATAATTCGTTCAAGGGGAAGCGTTTGATCGCGCAGCAGCTAGGGCGGGGTGTGGAGGGGCCAATCGCTGATGCGGAGCCCGCGCAGGCCTCTACAGACACTTCCTGGTCGCGTGCGTGCAGCGCGGAAGCAGAGCGGGGTTCCATCACAAGGTTGCAAGCTTATCGCCTCCAGTGCCAAGAGCCGGCGGCATCCGCGGTAAGTCCCTGGCTGCACCCGCTGGTGATCAGCTCATTCTAACGCACCGGCGAAGCATGAGGGTTGCGACATATCAGCGACGCAGCCACATGGTCCTTCCAGCTTACTGCCCATTTTGGAGACGTTCCTAGCACCCGCGAGGGGCAAGTGGAACAGTGCTCCGTGACGCCTTCTGAACTCACGACCAGCGGTATGCATATAATACGCCACTGCTGAGAAGAACATCCCCGCGACCGCTGTTTCGCGTCCCGAAGCCTCGAGCCCTCGCTCCGCACTGATTCTCGCTCTCAGTTGCGTCTAGCTTGTTCGCCATGGCACGTCAAGACCTCGAGCTCGCGTCGCCCATCGAGGCGCGCGAGGCGGCCGACATCGTCGACCAGCTTCCGCATTACAGCCACTCCCAGGATGCGTTCGACGAGAAGCTCGCGCACAAGGAGTCTTCGGCGACGACCCAGTCCGTCGAGGTCGACGAGCTTGAGGGCGCGGTCTACGACGAGAAGGGTAACGAGAAGGTCCTCGAGACCGCTGCGGATTTCTCCCGGGCACTCGTCAGCGGTGAAGACGACCCCACGCTTCCGATCCACACGTTCCGCATGTGGTTCACTGGACTCGGACTCGCCGTCTTCGGCGCTGTCCTTGGCATGCTCTTCGTGGGTACACATCACATACGGTCGCCCGTCAGCGCTGATTTGCCTTTGTAGCAATTCCGCCCGCAGGTTATCGACGTCTCGGCGCTGTTCCTACAGCTGCTCGCGTACATGCTGGGACGCCTCCTTGAGGTGATCATCCCCGGCCCCGACTCTCGCTTCCACAAGGGCAACTGGCTTTGGAATTTCCTCAACCCCGGCCCGTTCAGTAAGCCTGTGCCCAAGCTCCCATCATTGCGTCAATTCTGATGTTCTCTACAACCGTAGACCTGAAAGAGCACGTCGCTGCGCAGATCATGGCAAATACTGCAGCCACTGCTGCGCAGGCCTGTTTCGTGTTTGCGTCGGATGACCTCTTCTACGGCATCCACGTGAACGTACGTTCCCTCGTACTATTCCGTCAGGCTAACAGCGCTGATACGTGATAAACGTAGCCCGGTAATGCCATCTTCACCCTCTTGGCCTCGCAACTCATTGGTTACGGCTTCGCTGGTTTGTTCCGTGAGTACAGACCCTTTACGCACGAGCCGTCATGTTGACACCCAGTCGTTAGGCGCCTTCCTGGTGTATCCCACCGTCATGCTTTACCCGCAAAATCTCATTTACGTCAACTTGTTTGATGTGCTCCATCGTTCCAAGGGTGAAGTACTCCAGGGCAAGCGTTTCAGATTCTTCTGGATCATGACTGGCGCCATCTTCGTATACGAGTGGTTCCCTGAGTGGATTGCTCCTTTGCTCGGCTCTTTCAACATTGTCTGCTTGTGCGCCCGAAACTCCGATTGGGTGTCGTACATCTTTGGAGGGGCTGAGGGTAACGAAGGCATGGGTCTTTTGGGTTTCGGTGTTGACTGGGCGAACATTGGCTCTAGTCCCTTCTACGCTCCGCTCTCGACGCAGATATCCAACTATGTCGGCTGGTCGATCAACTACTTCCTCCTTCCGGCCATCTTCGCAGGCAACGTCTGGCATTCGCAGAACTTCCCCTTCATCTCCCAGAACTTGTTCTATGAGAACGGCACTATCTACGACCAGACGCTTATCCTCAACCCGGACTACTCGCTCAACAAGACTGCCTACGAGATCTACGGCCAGCCGTGGCAGAGCGGTTCCACTGTTATCTATAACCTTGGTGTCAACATGTCCATCGGCGCGACGTTTGTCCACATCGCTCTCTGGCACGGCAAAGACATCTGGGATGCGTTCATGGACTATATTCACCGGCGCCCTATCGACGACTACCACTACAAGCACATGCAGGTCTATCGGGAGGTGCCCATGTGGTGGTATGGAGGCGTCAGCATAGCTGCATTCGTCACTGCGATGGTCTGTGCGTACACAGAGAAGTCCGGTTTGCCCTGGTGGGCCCTCATTGTTGCGATGCTCATCGCCATCTTCTGCCTTCCTTTCTACGGTGCCATGTGGGCTGTTGCGGCTTTCAAGCCCGTCATCCAAAACATGTTCCAGATGCTGGGCTCTGCGCTTATCCCGGGATCTTCCCAAGCGAACATGTACTTTGAGCTGTACTCAAGCCAGTCGCTCAAGCAAGCCGCTTCTATGCTTGGTGACCTCAAGCTCGGCCAGTACACCAAACGTACGTTTGCGGCGATCTTCCTACCCGCTGCTTCTAAACATGCCCGCAGTGCCTCCTCGGACTACGTTCTCGGTGCAGATGGCGGGTACCGTTGTCGGCGCTCTCCTCAATTGTGCGTAGCTTCACTCGCATTGCCGACCGTATCGCGTGTTAATACCGGATGTCTTAGACGTCATCATGCAGACCGTCGTTTCCAACGAGCGGGAGATCTTGGTACACTCACTCTACTTCCACACTGGCATGTGCTCATAGTTCGTTGTAGCTGAGTAACGAAGGCACTCGTGTATGGAGCGGGCAGCAGGTACAGTCATACAACGCGAATGCCATTCTCTGGGGTGCCCTCGGCAAGGAAATATGTGAGTTTTGTCATAGAACCGTGCCCAGCCTTGCTGACCAATATACTACAGACGGACCTAACGGGCCATACTTCATCGTTCCGCTTGGTATCGTCATTGGACTTGGCCTCCCTATTATTCCGTGGCTCCTCTACAAGAAGTACCGGTGGCACTGGCTCACCCTCGTCAATACCGCCGTCCTTGCATGTGAGTGTCATCTTGGATATTATATGCCATGGTGTCGCTTATGATTCGGACTAGACAACATTGGTGATCTCGCTGGTGGCACAAACGGCTACATCAACACCTGGATGGTCATTGGCCTCACGTCGCACTTCTACATACGGAAGTACCGCGCAGGCTGGTTCAGGAAGTACAACGTACGTGCCGTGCACTCTCATTCAACCGCAACCTGAGAGACTCACATTATCGGGTTCACAGTACCTGTTTGGTGCTGCCGTCGACGGTGGCGCTCAGATCTTCGTGTTCATCTTCTCGTTCGCGCTTGCAGGCGCAGGTGGCGTCACTGTCAATTTCCCCACTTGGGCTCTCAACCCCGCGGGTAACGCGGTAAGTACATCTCCTGTGTGTCGTTACTGACTGAGAAACTGATGTAGTCTCTTTCAGGATTACTGTAAGGTGACAGGCTCGGAATAGATGTGCAGTGTTGCCGGTTGTAGATCTGTACACGTATCATCAGATGTTTTTGTAGACTACCATGCCGGTAATGACGGGGTTGACGAGCCTAATGATGGAAATGTATCACTATTCCACCTCGTATCTGCTGCGATGCGACCGCTGCTGTTGGCCGCATGGCGACCAACATGATGTCTTTGCCCCCTTCCGATGCGAAGCTAGTCCTGCTAGCGCAAGTTGCGGGTGCTGCTATCGTGACGACACTGCTTTGAATTTACACGTTCGTGGTGCCCAGAGTCACCGGCTTTATGATCTTCTTGAACTATGCGGTCAAGCGGTGCACGATTGAACGCTAAGCATGGACAAAGGAGAGTCAAATATTGACGCTGGGACAAGGGCCCAGACTGGCCGCTTTGCGTCCCTCAACAAAGAGGTCATGCGATTGTGGAAGCTCGCAAAGCCTGAATGGCTTTGCCAAGCGCAATTTCGTTAAGGGCGGCGGTAAGAACATAATGGCAGTAATGATGTGGTCATTGTCCAGCCTGGTTCGGCGCATGGCAGCCCAGATATTGCAATTGAATGTTCGCCGGGAAAGTCTATTTTTGTACAACCAGAGAAGGGATACACCCGCATCTGCATGGTAGAGAGACTGATCATTGACCTTGGTTTCACATTGCCAAGACAACTGCAAGCGTGACAGCAGTATCTAAAATGTTGTTTGCCAACTCAGATCTCAGCTATACACACAAACCAGTAGCTATGGGTCAACATGAATATGATGTCAAGTAGAGAAATCGGGCCCTTACGAAGTGTCGCGATACACCCGTTGGACTGCCAGCCTCTACTAGCAATAGTAGTCAGAGTAGTGCGTCAGCTGGTACGGCGCATAGGGATTCACTAGGCGTCTAGAGAAGCGGTACCGCTCTTGATGCCGTGCACAATCGGGCGAAGCTATTTTGTGCAAGGTTTCACCGACATACGCGATGTTTGACATTGCCTTGAGTAAGTAGTAGCGACCGGGAGCTGCAAGTGTCGATACCTGATAGAGATTCCATGCACCCTTGCGACACATATATTGCTTTCGCTCCATCCTCTTGATCCCCTTCTCAGCGAAGAAGCATGGACCTCGAAGCAGTAGGCCGGAGCAAATATTAGAAACCTTGCGATCGAGCACGCTACTTGGTAGCTTCGGGCAAGCCTCGGGCATACGTCTCGGGCGCTTACAATGTTCGTCGACACTTGTGGTCTTCCTCCACTCTCCCCGAACGCATTTTCCGGCCTATTCACTCAGGAAGATACCAAAGAAAAGCAAAAATGATGAGAGTGGGATTCGAACCCACGCCCTTTCGGACCAGATTACGTAATCAAAGTGGGTTCGAATCCCACTCTAATTGACTACACCTTAGTCTGGCGCCTTAGACCGCTCGGCCATCTCACCATGGATTGTCTATGATTTTTATATTGTATCAACGGCTCATATTCCACATCAACAGCTCATTCAATAACAATGACTCCTTGGCTATTGTATTAGTCGCTTTGACGCATAGCTCGGGAAGCAAAACAAGGCAAAGGCTTCAGCAAATCCAACGACCACGTCTTCGTTCACGCGATCTTGGAGCCTTTCCCTTGGCTCCACGAGGCGACAATGGTTGCCAGGTGACCGGTCGCTCATTCGTCCCGCTTGTTTGTGTTGTTGCCATTGTCTTCATGTGGCCGCCGCGGTCCCGCTTTGCACTCCACATGGACGAATATCACCGGATGCTTCCTTTATGCAAATGCGCCCAGCACAATAAAAAGGTTTCCTCCTCCGCCTCGTCGTCCCCACATCTCGCCCTCTCCCTCCCTCTCCTTTCTCTCGACGTCGCGTTGCACGCTCCCGAGCTGCGCTCGCCACTGTTTCTCCAGGCTTCACTCTTTCTAGTCCCGCGTCCAAGTCCGGCACTGTCTTTCCTTTGCTGCTAGTCAAGCACTACACATTCTTTCCGTCGTCCTTCAGTGACACATAACGTCTTCCATCATGGCCCGCATCTTCAACCCTATTCTCATCGCCCTTGTGGCCGTCGCCGTCAACGTACATGGCTTGCCGCTCGAAAAGCGCATTGCTCAGACCATCTCCGACTCTACCAAGAAGTGGGAGGCAGCTTGTGTACGCATGGTTCTACTTTGTTTCTCATATTGACATCTGATTTGCCGCATAGGATGCCGCAGGCGGTGGTTCCCAGTGCAATACGATTGCTGTCAATGCCTTTGGCAACTTGCTCGCCGCCGCTGATGCTTGTGGACAGCAGGACGCTGCTGATCAAATGATCGATCTCGCAAAGCAACTGAACAGCGACGCTGCCATGATCTCGGCAGCCCAGATCTTTGCCCAGCAACCCCGCAACACGGTGCGTCATCCCTACCTCTCTTGACTCTCAGTGCCGATCCTCATTGCTTCCGCCCATTATAGCCGACCTCGCAGGCAGTGCCATACTGCCAAAGCGCACCCAAGAACGCCGAGCTCGACGGGCTCTTTCAGTGCCAGTTCGCGGGCGCCGACGAGACCACGTTCGTCGGCGGTCTCGCAGTCGGTTCCGCGGGCACCATTCCTTTCGGCATGACCACAGCCGTCTCCCCCGCCGGATCCTGTCCTGCCCACCCTGACGGCCCGGTTCCCGACGGCGAGCAGCTCTCCGATCTCGTGAGCAGCCCCGGCACCGCCTCGTCCGGAAGTGCCTCTGCCTCCGCTTCGGGCGTGGCTTCGACGACAGCCGCCGCCGCCACCTCAATCGTGGCTACCAGCGCTGCGGCCCCCACCGAGTCTGCGAGTGCCTCCGATACCGGCTCGTGCGTCATTGTCACTGTGACGGCCACCGACGCCGCCGCGACCGCGACTGCGTCGGGTGCTGCTTCTGCGACCGCGACCGGTACTGACTCCAGCTCTGTCTCCAGCTCCAGCTCCGGTTCCAATAGCTCCAGCTCAAGCTTCCTCCAGTCGAATGGCGAAGAGGCTCAACAGCAGAATGCCCAGTTCGCCACGCTGGCCGCGAGCTCTTCTTGCGATGGTACGTCGCTCGCTGTCTTCGTTCGGATGAGCACTGTTGCTGACATTGTAGACAGAGGGCACCAACGCTTGCGTCCAGGGAGAGTTTGCCCAATGCGTCAACGGCGCCTATACGCTCCAGAGCTGTGGATCCGGTCTAAGCTGCTTCGCCCTTCCCCTCGTCAACAAGGCCGGCACTTCCATTACCTGCACTACCGAGGCTGATGCAGCGGCGCGCATTGCTGCTACTGGCGTCTCAGGCGGTGTTACCGGTAGCGGCGACAACTCAACCAGCTCGACCGGTACCTCGTCTTCGTCGGCATCTGCATCTGGTGCCTTGTCTTCCGACGTAGCGACCGCTACGGCCAACACTGCGGTCGCCGTCGCCACCACGGCTGTTGCCTCCACGTCTGCTGCCTCGACCTCGGCCTCGAGCACCTCGAGCAGTGGTTTCCTCCTCTCGAACGGCCAGAAGGCCCAGCAGCAGAACGCGCAGTTCGCCACCCTCACCGCTAATGACTCTTGCGATGGTGCGTGCTCCCGCAGCACCTTCCTTCCCGCGCGCTCACCTTCTCGTGTCTGTTTCCAGAGGGCTCTGAGGCGTGTGTAGGTTCGGACTTCGCGCAGTGCGTCGACGGCCAGTGGGTGACGCAGAGCTGTGGCTCGACGCTCCAGTGCTTTGCGCTGCCCCTCGTGAGCAAGGCGGGCACATCAATCACGTGCACGACCGAGTCCGACGCTGCGTCGCGAATCGCGAACACGGGCGCGACGGGCGGTGTCACCGGTAGCGGCAACTGAGCTCCGTCTCGAATTACGAGCAAAGTCCCTTGCCCCGTGCGATGGGAATCTACTGGGTGTGAATATTGCGATGATCTTTCCGCTGGATGTGTTGGATCTCATACGATGTATCGATAGCGCTCTCTCTTTTCATCACAACGTTATGGTTTATCAGCTTTTACTCTTTCATGAACGCGGGCACGATGCGAGTAGCCGGTCAATCTGGAGTTTACATTAGCTTAGCAGTTTATGGCAATGGAGTGTTGCGAGACACGCTTCGTCATATGTCACTGTGCTTTCGCGCTCGACTGAATGTCTGGAAGACTTGCGCGCCGAGTTGCTCCTGCCGCCGACGCTTGTGTGTCTCTGTTCAATCGGGTTTGCCTTTGGGCGGTTGCAACCACTGGCGTTGAGCGCGATCGGCGCTCGAGGTCGCCTCCCGTGAACCGCAATTACTCTTATCGGGGTCTCAGTGAGATGCCGTCCTGTGGATAACACGATGGGCCCCAGTTCTCTCCGCGGCCTTGGCGGCGTGAAGTCGGCTACCTCTCAAAGGTGTATGGGTGAATGGATGACCATCCAAGGTGGCTTCAAACGCCTGTACCTTACACGATCTTAATTGTGCACTTGCCATGCTGCAAGGCCCTGGATAACTCCCCGTTTTGAACAGATAGACGTGAGTGGGTGTTCGTTTCAAATTGGGGGTCCGTACCAGCGATCATTCACCGAATGGCGGCAAGTAGCTTGACAATCGGCACCAGAATTCCCAGATATGCATGGATCTTGACATGAAGCCTCGCTCGAACACCAGCTTCATATCGCCCGGCCACCTGGGAAAGTTAGAAAATATCCGCGCATTCAGTCGAACATGGCAGCTGCGCGGAATGTCCTAAGGCACGAATGGTCTGGTGGGTGCATCCGAGTCATGCAGAGACAGCTCTGTGAAGTTCAGGCTGAAGTTGTCGTCCGCACGCCAGAGCTAGGCACAACGACTGTGCTTGAATTGACACGAGCGTGCCACATCTGCCACAAGCCTTTGTGCACAGTGTGATCACCTATGTCAGGAGTGGGGAGGCGAGCATAGATGTGGTACACTCACTGGTCTCGGGGAGAACTCGTTGAACGCTATGAACGTTCTTCGGCGCACGACCGTCCCAGCGACTCAGGTGGCAATCTCTCTGAGACAAGTTGACTAGTCGTGAACAGCGCTGAGTGATGCGAGGATGATCAGAAGTGAGTGTATGCGCGTTCTGGCCACTTGAGCGTCAGACTCTCTGATACAGGGTGATTACGGCAGCACTCCAACCTACCATCTGGCCTCTATGCGCGGCTACCAACTATTCTGCCTGAAGGACTCTCAAGTAGCCAACTAGCGCACAACTGAGAAGGGTTGACAGCCCGCGCATATGGAAACGGCTGCTGGCGTACCTGTCCCTCGAAGTTGATCGGTCGAATATTCACTTTCCCGCAGCTGTGTGTCCCTCTCCGCTTGCATCCACTTCATTGAAGGCTCGGTCGGGGATTTCCCGTATGCCGGTCTGAAAGAAGACGCCCGCAGCTCTTCGTAGCCCTTGCATGACGCCTGGCTCTTCACAATTTTGATGTCGGTCGTCCAAAGTTATTGTATGCGTTGAGAATGACGGAGTCCATCGACACGCAGGAGTCCTCAAGCGTCTATATGCGTGTAGATTGCGCCCCTGCGCAGGGATACAGTACGAGGGTATATGCACTCGTCAGCAAGCTCAACAGAGCGGTGATAGCAAAAATATCGACTTGACAGAAGACATGCCTGCAAATCCGGACGGCGGTACGTGCCATATTGATCATCTGCAGCAGTCACCTGTGGCGATATTACTAGACTAGCGCATGAAGTTGAACAACCTCCTGCAAGCATGTCCGGCGTTGGGGAAGGCGTCCTACACGGTATCTCCAGCCCAGGGAACAGCGCACCAAGCTCCTTCGACGGCTGATGTTACCAGTGAGTGCCCATGTACTATACCAGCGCGCGCTTAGCACTCAGTCTCTGCAATACTAGTCGACGGCGTCGAGCGCGGCCAGGGCGAATGCAAGAGTCAGGGTGCCGCGAGAGAAGCTGCGGCTCGGAAGGCCTACAGCGCAATATCAGAACTGCTTCATTAGCGTGGGCAGTTATTTGACCATACAAATCGACCTACTCACGAAGTGAGCGTAGCCAGTTGTCCCGATGTGAGACCTCTTCCTTCATGCCGGTCGTACGTACATCAGATCCCTGCCAATATCAGTAGCCTTATAAAATTACACAGAGAAAACGGAGGGTATAATACCTGGTACATGAGCGGATTATATTGCGCCGCGAAAAAAGTTTACTCATTTGAGGCTTGCAATCAGTTGAAAGGACTCGTACACGATTTCAGCAGAGCACGGGAAAAGTATCGTCCAATGCTTGGTGTCTTCATTGCCAGAAGCCATGCCCGCAGCCCAGAGTTATTCCTGCAGAGACTTCTATGAGAGGACGATGGGAAGTTAAGACGACAGACGGTACGGCGTCCGAGTCGCCGCCGTCGCAGTGCAGTACTAGTGAGCTATTGGGTACAGGCGTCTAACTAAGGGAAATAGGATTACATAAGCTATAGGAGTATGCTGTCGCAAGGACTCTTTGACTTGCGCACCGAGTCGGCGATATACATCCTGTCTTCTGTTCTACGGCGAGTGCCAACGTCTGCTTTCTAACACTGTAGAACATGTACCTCCCCAAATCTTTCGTTTGGAAGACAGATGGCCGTGAGTTCGCTGCGCAGAGGAAGACGTGTGCTATACTGACTTGTCATTCCAGATCCCAGTCGCGGACCGGAGACACTGCTTATGTAGACAACGTTCTATACAGCCCTCGGAGTCTCTCATGCAACGAAATCTACTGAATGCCAATAGCAGCTAGCTTTCCTGAAACTGAGTCGTACATCCGCTCCTCCGCTTGACGTTTGTGCCACGTCGCCACTCACCGTATCGAATCCCGCGAACATAGGGCTGACTAAAGCAGCCCGGATGTGTTTCATCATGTATGCGAATCTAAGATTTGGGATAGAGCCTCAGTAGGAGAAATAGGCTTTCATACCGGCGATCAGAGTATTTCCCGCTGAAAATCCAGGGGCTTCGAAAGTTCGGTAGGAGACACATTGAGGCTCTTCGTGCGTGTATGAATGCTTCCTGATCCTTCGATTGCCAGCGATATACGGCCAATCCACTGTGCGGATCGTAGCCACGCAACCGCCAGCTTCGCCGGCGCTGCTTCGAGCTCCTGGCAGATACGTTCACCCCCTCCACACTCAAAGCTCGCTACATAGTTTACTATGGCGAGTCTACAGTGATCGAACTGCAGCCCAGAGGCGACCGTGCAGGCTCCAGACCATGTCGAGGACGTCGAGAATCAAGGCCGGCAACCTTAATACATACCGAGGGCTCTATGGTTCGTGAGCGTGGACACATTCATGCTTCCATCGATTGGTAGCGACACGTCACCGGGACATACGTGCAAATCGCGGCTACTCAAATAATAGGCACTATGGGAGGATGCCGGCTCAGTTGGTACCGGATGCAAACCATTGCTCGTAGGTTGAGCCAGAGATCGTTTCGTGGGGCTCCGCGGAGCTCGAAGGTACGTACAGTCTCGACGATAAGCCGACGAGTCCAGCGCTGTGCGCGCTTCTGGGCAACCATAGTGTGGGCGTGTTGAGTTTGGCATACGTTCAGGAGTCGCTCGTGTATTGATAGCTTGGTGACTGAAGGACGGTGGGTCATTCACGGACTAATCGTTTTAGACCGACTCTAATGGGCGGAGAAGGCCAATCCCCAAGAGTGCGGGCCCCGCTGAGAGCCTGAGCAGGCGGGACGATACATGCGCTCGGTGTACACCCAAAGTTGACACGACTGAAAGCATGGGTGCTCGACTGTGGCGCGACGCGCTAGCAATTCAACTTCCCGTATCTCGACTGTCCTGTTATCTCGGCATTCGCATATACGCCCAAGCGTTTGCGTTTTTGAACTCTGGGCGCCCTTGTTGTCAGTGAAGCCGCTGGCAATAAGGGCCGCGCTGTACAAGACAGCAGTGGAGACCTTCGCGAGAACTCAACATTACTAAGTTGGGCCAATCACTGCTCCGCTGGCGTGCAGGATAACGCGCACCTGCGAGGCACTGTCGGTGAGTAATCATGAGCCGAACATACAGAACCGCGACTTCGTGCTCACTAGCTCCTCGACGCCCGGACACTCTGGCAGCCCTATTCTTCGCATTACGAAGTACTGGTATCTCATTTTCCTCGGATGCACGGGGCAAGCGCACTGCCGACGACGCCCAGGTGGCTCTGAGCGTCGCAACATGAAGCAAGCTCGTCCCATCGCTGGTATAAAACCCTTGGGAGAGTCTATGTCTTCCAGCAAGCTCGACAGGGAAGCATTCGCACCAGGTCCAATAGCACAGACAGTATGACACCCGCCCCCAACACCGAAGAGCGTGCGTTTCTCGTTGTACCCAATGTAACGTTAACTCACAACTATACTTCACAGACTGGCGCATGGAGTTGAACAACATACTGCAGAAGAACAAGGCGCTGGGATCGTTGAAATACACGACGTCTCCGGCCCCAGGTACCCAGCACCAAGGTCCCTGGACGGCCGTTGCTACTGGTAAGGGGCACTCTATCATACTCGTGAAGGCAGCGGGCTTACAAGATGAATAATGACAGTCAACGGAGTTGAATACGGTCGGGGCCAGGGAAATAGCATAGCTGCTGCAAAGGAAGCTGCGGCTCAGCAGGCCTACGAAGCAGTCGTCGAAAGGCTCAACGGGAATTGAGGTAAGATTATTGACTCGCACACCCACGTAGACGAACAAGCTAATATTCACTGCCGTAGTATGAATTAGCCGTGCGCCGTCGGCGAAGATGCTGGAGAAAGGGGTTCAAATTGTATGCGACTTAATAGAGAACAGAGAGTAATTGTCATGCTAGCAGGCTGTAGTCATCTATCGCTCGCGTCGTAACAAATATGCATCCCTCGCCAACCCAAGCTTGGAGACTCTGTCTTGTCTTGATACACTGCGGCCGTGTGCAGCACGTGTACTTATGAGTACTATGTGATTTGTCCGCGAGTACAGGTATGTTGGACGAGCAAGTAACTCACTGCAATCACGTACTTACGAGAGCAACCCTCCTGACGGAGATTCGCGACGTGGCTGGCTCAGCGATTAGTGCGCGTGCTGTGCAATGACGGCGTCGTCCGACGATATGTGTAGGCAGGCACGAGCTGCGACATGGAAGAACCGACTTCCTAGCTGCTTCCGGCCTACGGCGAGGGGCCGGGCTTATTGCTCGTGTACCATTGTTCATAAGTACCGTTTGCCTGAAGGCGCGCCAATTTCCACACAGCAAAGACATCGCGTATGCCGGTGCGCTATGCCGTTGTGTATACATTCCATTCCTCTTCAAGTCTGGATGCAACGCGTAGCGAGTCTTTTCCTGCTAGCCCATACCTTTGTGCCGCCGTAACAGGCAGTGGAAGAAGCGTTACTACCTCGTCGTCAGCGAAAGCACTAAATAGATGGAAACTCTTGGAGGATGCCGAGAAACAAGGCCTGCCAAAGTGATATACGATGATGTTGCGGCAATAGTATACTGTTGTAGAGTGGTAGTAAGGTACAGTGGTCGTAAACGAGCATTAAGACTGTGGAGATAGCATATATCGACGAAAGCAATATAGATCATGGATGGTATACGTGTCGGGGGAGAGCATCAGGAAGTGTGCGCGGGCTGCGTTGCTGGAGATGGAGCCCTTGTTATCTCAGGTAGACTTGTAGCAGATATCGGCGCCGGGACAGACGGATGACCATTGGCTACGCCCAGTTGGGAATGCATCGGGTCGTACAAACTGTTCACCTGGCCCTGATACGCCGGCACGGGAGTGTTGACCATAGGGCTCCGGTATGAATGAGCAGATAGCGAATGCGAAGACCAGAACGCATCGTATGTCAGCGTCGGATTGGGCGGGGCAAGCTGTTGTGCGGGTGTCGCAACGCGGAACGAGTCCGACCGTCGTGATTGGACTTGCGGAGGCTGTAGTGGCCCTGAGGATGGCTGCGACTGTGCTGCTACCTGAGACTGCGAGGACGGAATATTTTGGTGCGGCTGCGATGCGAAAGCAGTAGCCTGCGGCGGTGTATGGTAGTAAAATTCGTAGTGATAAGGATACGAGGGGTAGAACTGAGCCTGCGCGGGTGGGTATACAGAGCCATTCCCACCATACGATGCACCAGTCGGTTGAAAGTATACAGGCGTGCCACCGTTTGGCGCTGACGGATACTTCCGGTCGGGCAGCGGCGGCGAGGGTACCAGCTCGTTGGAGCTTGATGATATGGACCCATGATTGGGTGGACTGGGCTGCGCAGTGAACATCGAGGCCGCTGCTTGCTCGAGCGTGCTCGAATCGGGGCCATTGACAACGCTCTGGGACAATAGTGGCTCAGTGGCTGGAGGCGTGTACATCTCCATCGAAGTATGAAGGTGAGTGGACGTCAAGACGGCGGGGGATGGAGAGAAGGATACTGTGAGTGATCGTTTGTGGCCCGCTGGTGTGCACAATACCAAGAATAGACGCACCACTGACATTGCTGACTGCAACACCGCCATTCTCAGCTACCAACTCCGAGCCAACCTTCCTGCTAAAGGTTTCGTTCTTCTGCTCTCCCGAGTCGATGTCTTGGGAATGGTGTGCATTAACTGGAAAGAGCATGTTCGGCGTATACCGTGCTGAGCTTGCGACCGTTGCCTGGTGCCTATTCTGTTTTGGGGTTGCTACCGGACGTTGCTTATGCATATGCCTAAAGTACAGATTCTCAACTTCATTGAGGTTCTGCCGTTGCTACGAACAAGGTCATGTCAATCACATGAGTGGCCGAGCATTTTCAGGACACTCACCCATCCGTGCTCGACCTTGAGCTTGGCATATTGTAACCGAAGCCGCAACTGGCCACATAGCTATACGCGGGCAAGGCTGAGCAGTGAGTGACGCGGATATATGACAGCAACAGGGGGAAAACCACTGTACGGACATAGTTCGCTTTCGTCCGCTCCGGGGTGACTTTGCGACGTTTGTGGTCCACATGGAAAACGTTAACACCAGTGTGCGGCGGAACCTCAGCCATCGGGCTTGAAGACGGCCACAAGGCTTGCTCGGCAACACCTCCTCGTCCGTCGTAGAATGTTCGTGCTGTGTGTAAACAATACCGCCCAGGATGCGAGACGATTCCTTGAACCTGCAGAAGCTGCCGCCGCGGTTTCTATGAGGCGCCATTAAGCAGCGTTGCACATGTGATGCCCAATTGTTTTTATGCTGATATTTAAATTTGTATTTGTATCATTTGTGGCTCAATGGTCTAGTCGTATGATTCGCGCTTCGGGTACCCGCGAGCGTACGTGAATGTGCGCGAGGTCCCGGGTTCAATTCCCGGTTGAGCCCTTTTTGCTGCCTTTGCCTCCAGTTTGGAGCAGGCCTACAAATGAGCTGGCGGGTCAGTCTGTTTTACATACACACGCAGCGCAGCCGGGCAGGTACATTCGATGCCATGAGTGAAAGCCTGCGCGTCATGCCATTGCCCTGACGTCATCCATCACACATGCGCGCTCGCGCTCTCCTCGATGTCAATTTGGACCATTTGCTGTTCTGCCCGACTCCATAACGTCAACTCTTCGACTTGCTGTTCCTAGTGCCCACTCAATACCGCTGTGCCGCCCGATGGAGGGAGTACTGCAACCTACGAACGTGAAGACCCAGCCCACTGCCGAGACCACCGCGTCGCTGCCCTGCGCGATGTACGTCCCCTCCTTACCTATCTCAACCCTTGGACTCGCGTTCTCAATGCTAACAGTTGTCGGCGGCAGTTTTCCAAGTATACGTGCCCGCACTGCAACATCCCCTACTGTTCGCTGACATGCTATCGTTCCGAGGTGCGTGATCTGCCCTCAGATGCTAATAGGGTTGCTCTTAATGAAAGTAGGCCCATGCAAATTGCTCAGAGACGTTCTATCGCAAGGAGCTCGAGTCTGACATACGCGGAGACAAGTCCAAGTCGGCGGAAGAGCGACAGAAGACGTTGGAGATGCTCAAGCGGTTCGAGGAGGACTCCATGAACGACGAACTGGTTGGCCTGGATGAGGCCGATGAAGATGAAGATGGCAATGACCTGGAGAGCAGACTTGGTGGGCTCGACATAGGTATGTTCGCCTTTTCCCTCAGTCGCCAGAATACACTCTTATCCTTATGCCGTTCACGGGAAGACGCTGCGTCGTACGAAGACCTCTGGGCCGCCCTCACCCCCGCCGAACGCGAAAGGTTCACCAAAGCGCTCCAAGACCCCAACAGCGAGCTAGCCCAACAGCTTCTCTCCAGCGAGGAGCTCGAGAAAGTACGCGTCGAGCCGTGGTGGGAAGCTCCGCAAGATGCAGCAGAGGCAGGTCCCAGCTCGGTATGGCGCGAGCAGAAGAGGTATGGCAAGAGGCCAGCTATGATGGAAATACCTGAGCGTATGGCCGCGGCGCCGCCAGCCCCCGGAAAGCTGCCGCTACTGCTGTATAACATCTGTGCGATCATGTGCGTGCATGTTTTTGCCTCATGGTTTCTTGATGTTCATACTTGTGCAGGGTCACGTATGCGTACATCACGCGTTATTTCGCGACCTCTCCCCTGGAGGACCTCGAGCCGTCGGAACGCGAAGAAGCCCGACGGATTGTCTCGCAACTCGTGCCACTTCTCACAGATCATCTGTCCAAAACGGTGCACCCCACGCTCTCGGCTGCCGTTACAGACCTACTTTCACGATTCGAACCTGTATGTGCATTTGTCACTCGTCGTCCCACAGCGTCGGATTGATAGACACATCCGTGATAGGGGGCCATGCCCTTATCATTCTTCTCCGCGCTCTTGAAGGATGCAGCGGCGCTCTTACGGCCGTCGACTGTAGTCGCGCTGCCTGAAGAATCAACAGCACCCCGAGTGCAATCAACTTCGGAGACGCCTTCTGCTTCCTCCAGTTCAAAGGCACCTGCTACCTATTCCAATGACCCGTCATGCCATCCGAGTGCACATGCGCTGCTCGCGCTCTCCGACCTGTCCACGCTCTTCACTGCCGACTCTCCGGCTGCGTCGCGTCCCGGGGTGGCTGGCAAGGCGAAGCCGAACCACGTAGCGCACAAACTGACGTTCTACGCCGCATATATCCTTGGTGTTCCCCCGGTCTTGCTGCGTACGCTCGTTGCGGAGCTCGCTGAGCGCGCAGAGATCATCGCAAGGGAGGTTGCTGGCTCGGTGGGTGAAAAGGCTAGTGCGAGAGCGGCGCCTGGGCCCGAAGGACGAAGTCGCGTTCCGGACATTGTGGAGTTGAGCTGAGGCAAGTGCAGGGGTCCTTCAGGCTTGGTACTCGGAGTGGATTACTAGTACAACCTGTATATGTACGTTGTACTAGTAAGCAAGGCTGTAAGCCGAGTCGAACGCATGGATCGGTACCGATCGCGTTGGTGGCGTGCGAAACGACGCCTGTGGCACGAGCTTCCTCCGCGATAGCCAGGAGTGGGCTCCACTGGCAGGAGAGGTATTTCATCGACATATATAGCAATTACTGACCACATTCATCTGGGATTCGCCCTCTACACTCTACCCATCATGGCATTGAACTGCTCTGCATCTCAGCCTTCAGCCCTCTATACGAGGCTGCGCGAACTCGCCCTTGCCCACGCCCAACCAGACTCCGTTGAGCACATCCTCTCCATTCGGCACCCGCGCGCCGTCCACGCCTGGGGCCACAACCATCTCGTCCACCACAATCCTGGCCTACAGGATCGCATGGACAACGCGGCGTTCGCGGCGCACCTCGCGTCCACTGGACGCTACATTACCGGCGCGCCCCCCGGAGTGCAGGTGCACGACGTCGTGGTAGACGAGTGGAAGAGGGTGGCTGCGGTGAGGATGAGCTACTACTTGAGGGCAAGAAAGGCGAGTGGGAGGGCGGACGAGGCGGGAGAGGTGGTGGAGAACGATCTGATCTGGATACTCCAGTTCACACAAGACGTGGAGCAGGAGACCGGCGGGATCGATGGCGTACGGATTATGGAAAGTGTAGAGTACATCGACGCCAGTGCGAGTGCAAGACTGGGCACGTTGGTGCGGGCGGAGATTGGCGGAGAGGTGGGAGATGACGTGAGAGGTGGGATCGTGCTGAAGGAGTGAACGATTGCGCATGGATATTTCTCAGCACGTCCATGGAAGATGTGAAGGCTGCTCGTGTCACGCGTACCGCTGCTGAATGAAGGTATATTGTCGTGAGGAATAGGCAGGATCGGTCACCTTTGCTATCGCTTCGTGGTAACTTTGACCACGTGCACATATACATGCAGGTTGATGGATGTCGGTGAATATCGTAGCACGGAAACATGTGTAATGTCACTGCACGTATACTGGGATCAACTAGTCCTTGATGTACAGACTATATCCATAGACCGATTAGCAGGAGTAACGTCAGATCCTCTGCGGATTGAAATCACTCGGTTGTCGCCGTGCCAGATGCTCTCAACCCATAGGTCTGAGAATGTGAGCTTGCTATTGAGCGTGTGTGGAGTAACCGTATACGGCTTCACCACGAGATGTGAACCTCCGTCAAGCTTCCCGAAAGATGCGCTGCGTGCCTATCCACGAGCCACATCTCGCCTCGCTCTTACTACCCGGACGGCGGCCTAGGCACTCGTGCATTCCGGGCAGCGGCATCGCCCGGGGGTGGAGATGGATCCACGGAGAGATGTTATCCAGAGACTATGGTTGGGAAGAGGGAACGGGTCGACCTGCGGGTGGACGTGAGGCGCCGCAAAGCCACGCCCAGAAAGCGCCGATACCGACCCGACCAGATGACGAAGAGCTGCTACAGATCGCCCGCTGACGAAGAACATTTTGGGCGTGCACACAGCTGGTCGATCATGAGGCTACGTCCTCCCTCGCATACAGCCAAGGACTTTTGCGCCGATCACAGTCTTTCGAGGCGAGATGGGCGCAAGGAACCGACGGACAGTTGTCCGGACGACGTGCCAGTATAGCCAGCTGTGGACCTGATTCGCTGTATACTCCTTGTTATGGCGCCGAAAGAAGCAGTGACCGAATCCGAGTGCGGCGGCGGAGCATGCTATGTTCAGCCGCGACCCTCTCTTCGACGGACCAAGGGCAGCCTGGTTGGTCGATTGTCGTCTGCGGCGCGTCACGCGGGAATCAGCCTGCCGCTGGTACCTTCGCGGTACCGACGTCGAGCATCGCCGGGAGATGCTTTCCGCTCGATCAGGGCGGGACGGGGCAGGCCAACGCCCAGCGCGGCGATTGTAGTTCCTGGACCAGGCAGTATCAGTATACTTCTATGACTGGGGAGTCAACAGGATAGCCATGCGCGGCTCAGGGTGATTCAGTGGATGACGGACGGTGGGATGCCTACCGGTCAGAGCGAGGCCCCCTGCCAGCGGCCGCCCTTTGCGTTCTGTCAAGTTTGCGTTTATGAGTCCTACGGCCCCGCCGCTGGTCGTGTGCCCGTCCCTTCCCCAGAAGCACTGTAAGAATAGCCAGGATGACCGGACGCAGCGTCATGTTCCTTCAGCGGCATTCTGAGCGCAGAGCGTCCTCTCTTCTCTGCGGATCTGGCCCCTGATACTCTCGCCTCGTACCGGTGACTTCGCATTCGGGGCCTGGGGTGGTGCAGTATGATGCGGAGGCGTGATGAGATCCGTGTGCGAGTGTGTGATATGGAGTGGGACGCTGTCACTGCGCGGGTGCGTGCGGAGGTGATTTGGCGGGAGAGAGCCGGGCGCTGGGAGATCGCTCCGCGAACGTTGAACCTAGAATGAGTGATGAGCCATGCGGCGCTGGTTTCGTGCCTTGGAACAGCTCACCGTACGTTTGTGAGTCTCTAGGCAGCGTTTTGTCCTGAGTTGACCGACAGTCATGACCATATGACCGTCCCAAAGTGCAGTGCCAAGGCGGCGGCATGGTAGCCCTTATTCGATGCCTTCCAATGGCTGCGCTGTCTTTTGAGTACGGTGTACGCCATATGGTGTACCAGAAGAACACACGATTCACTGTCCAAGGCTCCGCGCTCATCGCAAGAAGACTGGCTGCAACATATGTTGGTGGCTACTTATGGCTGAAAGCCATTTTTATCAACCCGGTGTGGTCTCGAACCCTGACTATGCCGGCACTTTCTGCCTGTCGGCATGCAATATGGTGCCCCAATTCCGGTGCGGTAGTCGGATGGTGCCTCGATGGCGCAAAGCGCTGCAGCGATATGTGGAATGCTGGCTCGACGAGGAGATAGAAGGTGTGCTTAGTGGTAGCACACACGGTTGAGTGACGTTTGATGAAAGGACATACCGCGATTATGCCGCAGCTAAGCCGACGAGAGGCAACTGTATAGCTGGATGCACTGCCAGGACGGCCGGCCGAGCAGCGAGAGTGGCGGAGGCAAATGGCCGGGAAATGCTCGGGAAACGCCGAGGCGTATGGTTGCTGGGTGGCGACCGCGACGGTACTCTGTCCACGTGACCGAAAAAACTGCAAAAGGAGGGACTGTGATTGGCTGATGGGAGACGAGTACCGTCGCGGTGGTGTGGCGGCAGGGTGCGAGGACTGAAAGAGGGCAGCCGGGGGTGGCGGGTGGTCCGCCTCGGTGTCACCGTGCAGTACCGTCTCAGTCACTCTCCTTCCCGCGTCCACCTTGCCCCCTCCCTCCTGCCGCCCGCCATATAATCCGCCATCTCCCCCTCTTTCCCCGCTCGCCCCGAGTCACCTCCTCAAGTAGGCAGTAGTAGTCTCCCGAAGCCGACGCCAAGTCTTTTCGACTTCACTACCAGCAACCATGCGTTCCTACCGACTGCACGCCCGAGATGACGGGGACGATTGCGGCGCCGCCAACAACCCGCATACCTACACCGGCCTCCGGATCGCCTCCATCTTCATCATCCTTGTCACCTCTCTTTTCGGAGCCCTCTTCCCCGTCCTTGCCCGCCGCTCGCGGGTCCTCACGCTCTTCGTCCCGGAGCGGGCATTCAAGGTTGCAAAATACTTCGGTAGCGGTGTTATCGTGAGTCCTTTCGTTTTCGCGTGCCAACAGCATCGCTCACCGTTCTACTCAGATTGCGACGGCATTCGTCCACCTTCTGAGCCCTGGGTACGACGAGCTCAGCTCTCCATGCTTGGCCCCCGGATGGCAAGATTACGTGAGTTCCACTGCCCTGCTATCGATCCTCCCGCCAATTGACGCCAATGCCCTCAGCCCTACGCCATGGCGATCTGCCTCGGCAGCATATTCATGATATTCATTGTCGAGCTCATCGCTTTCCGATGGGGGACTGCCGTGCTCGCAAAGGTCGGCCTCAAGCACGATCCGCACGGCCACGGCCTCGCCACCGGGGCCCACTCTGCCCATGGCCCGGAGACACGCGCACGCGATGGAAGGGACTCCGAGAACGCCATCGAATATGATGACAACGAGAAGATTCCGGCTGACCTCGAGAAGAGTGGCACGCAAGTGCACGAGCACGGCGTCATGTCCGACTCCGCCATCGCTCAGATCATCGGCGTTGCGATCCTTGAGTTCGGTGTGTTGCTGCACAGGTAGGCTCCCAGATCTGTTCCGCATGCATGGAGTCGTGCTGACTATGCGTCGCTCACAGCGTGTTTGTCGGTCTCACCCTCGCCGTCGACGAGCAGTTCATCATTCTCTTCATCGTCATCATCTTCCACCGTACGTCATCCCACACGTTCATTAGTGGGTTATCATCTCACGCGTACCATTTTTCCAGAGACGTTTGAGGGCCTCGGTGTAGGTTCACGGCTGGCGTACATGGAGCTGCCTAAGAAGTACGCATACGTGCCCCATCTAGGCGCGATCCTCTTCGGCATCACGACGCCCATCGGGATTGCGGCCGGGCTCGGTGTGCGCACAACGTACAACCCAGACAGCACCACCGCGAGCATCGTCTCCGGCGTGCTCGACTCGTTCAGCGCGGGCATCCTGATCTACACCGCGCTCGTAGAGGTGAGTACCGGGCTCTCCGCTCCGTACGAACGCGCGCTGACCGGTGGCGCGACGACAGCTGCTCGCGCACGAGTTCATCTTCAACAAGGACATGATGGAGGGCAGCATCTACGAGCTCGTCTTCGCGATCGGGTGCATGATGCTCGGCACAGGCCTCATGGCGCTCCTCGGCCGGTGGGCGTAGGCTCGTCTTCGCTCGCCCGCCCGCCCGCTCGCTGGCGTCTCCGCGCGTCCAATTGTCACGACGTGTGCCCGTTTTGGGTCTTCACGACGCCCCAGCTGTATCCAAAATGCGCATCATGTATCGATCGCCTTGTACGACTGCCGTGCTGCTTTGTCTTCCTCGTCATGTCGCGCTCGTTCCCGAGCACACCGCAACTTCCGAGCCTTGGCTGGGTCACCCCCTCTCTCTCCCGCGCCTGTTGATCATACCACGCTTGTTTCTTGATGATGCCTATTCTGCTAGCTGTGAGTGGCGGCGCACCTACACTGGCCCCTACACCCGTGTCTCCATCTTGTTTTGTGTCTCTGTCTGCATGCGAACTCTCGCGATGGCTGTTTCTTGCATAGCTAACGACTGTAATATCCGTGCATGTCTGCTATTAGATTGTGTCTGTGCATGTACCCGAGCTACTACTAACCAGGTGACGGAGTGTAGGCTGACTGGTAATGGAAAAGAGACCGTGCTGTGCTGTGTTGTGGTGCGCTGTGGTGTTTTGTGCGTGCTAGTATTTTGCGCTATGTGAACGCGGGGTGCCCGCCTTATTCAACTCTAGCCTCGTGAAACTACGTTGACCGGCCCGGGCTACGTACGGCCACCACTAGCTCTCTAAGTCACATGAGATTACTGGGTCGAGGTTCAACTCGCAGCTTGACTACGAATCTACTCCTACACTAGTAATTCGTCCGACTGGACGCTATATGTAGGCGAATAAGGTGATGCATATAATGAATATGCTGAGGTTGGTCGTACATAGCCTCGCTTCCTGCACAATCCAGCTATGATGATGATGATGAACTCTGCATTTATATCCCGCTACAAGCACAATCCAGCTAAGGTCTGCAGACCGCCGAAAGGCGGAGTCCCGTGATCTTCACACATATAACTCAACAGCGTACGACGGAATCGCCATTGGAAGAATAAGCCATAACCAGATCTGTGTCGCATATCATTTGGTTTTAACTATTATCCCGCCGCATGACGGCCTTACAAGTCATCAACGAGACTCAAACGAAAGACATTCTCGCTACATCATGCTTCCATCCCAATTCGCCGCAATCAGCTACAGGCTCTATACCACCTAGGCCCCATCGACAGGGACCTGCTTGATGACGAAGAGCGCGTCCTGCCCAGGTGCTGCAGAGATGTGGATCTTGACACGCTCCTTATTCTTGCCCTCAAACGTCTCCGAGGAGAGGATGGAGGTGCCAGTGGACGACGCGGCCTCATACGCAGCCTTGGCGCTCTTGGAGGCGATAACGCTCGCCTTGTAGGAGCCCGCGGCTGGGGCGGTCCAGCCCTGTAGACATCGGTCAATCTCTGCTGCCAGTGGGAAGCTAGGAGGACGCGGACGGCGCACTTACAAGGGCGAAGTCGAAGAAGTGTTTGTCGTCCAATGAGAGGCGGAACGCGGTGCCGCCGGTCGCGCCGGTGAGGATGGTGTTGTCGCCGTTGCAGCACGAGAACGTCGCTTGGGAGAACTTGTCGAACCCGCCGGGCGGGGTCCAGTAGCGCCCCGAGTCGAAGTAAGAGCTCTCGAGGAGGACGTCGAACTGCGTCTCGTTCTTGATGGTGCACTTGATCCAGCGGAACTTGTCCTTCAGCTCCTTCGGCGTCTCGGGAATCAGTTTCGAGGCGACCTGTAGACAAAGAGCAGTAAGTCAACCGAGCGAAAAAAGGACAGCTCGGTGTACTTACCTCACCGGCCTTCACGGCGAGCTCAGCGCCGGAGATGATAGTTGTGAGGATGGGAATGATAGACATTGTGAAGAGGACTGGATGAAGCTGCTTGGGCGGTCTCGAGAGGGCTTTGCTAGGCTGAGGATTCACGGTACAACTCGTCTTGCTTTTATCCACGGTAAGAGCGCTTACAATGTCCGCGGGATTGTGTGTCTTGCGGAGCGTTGCAACGAAGTGTGGTCTCCTGACAACCCATACTTTCGCTTCTGCGTGGTAAATACGGCGACGCTAATCCCCCGGCAATTGAGAGTAGGGTCGCAAGAATGTACCTTGGGGTCCGGACTGGGCCGTAGACTACTGCGGATATCCGTACGCCCTGTGTGTGCAGTAGTACCTGAGAGGCGGTCGATCTGACATATACACGTAAAGCTGATTATGGCGAACCTGCGCCTTCAATACCCCTTGACTCACAAAAAGTTGTGGTTCTATGCTATGTTAGCTGCTTCATGAAAGGCCTTCGGTGAGTACGAGCTTCCTGTATGTACTCCTTAGCAAGGGATGGGAGGTCACGGGAACAGAAAGGGAACAGACGCACAGGTACGTCGATCAATGGACCGTTGTTGTTCCGTCGCGCCCAGCTAACCGGAATAGGAGTTGGCTTCAAGTGAGTTGACAACACGTATGGAGGCTGTCAGGAAGTGAGGATAATTCCGCCCCGCGTCCCTGCCTTCAGCGAAACACGAGTTCATGGCATCAGTAGACTCAATGCTAGAGCGCTGTACTAAATGGCACGCAAAGCCGCGGGTGGAATTACTCGCAGAGTACAAACTCAGGTCCATCTTGCCCACCGTAACTCTGAGAATGCAGGAACGTCTAGCTACGGTGCCAATCCCGCTATGAAATCGAGGGGCAGGTCCTACATAGATAGAGCAAGAGCTTCCGACCTGTGCAACTTGGGGATAGGCAGCGCATTTTGATGTGGTCAAAGGGTAGCCAAAACCACGCGGAAGGCACGAGCGGCTGCAAAGCATCTGAACGAGGAGTGCAGTGCCATGATGCGATGTACGGCACATAAACACGATTCCAAGCATGGAGCATGTTACGCGGAACGCGCCCTGAGCGGCACCTCAGCTTGTAACGTCTGCTGCTCCTCGGTGTGCTGTCCGCCAGCTCATACGAATTCCATGATAGGTTGCACTGCACAAGCATGGCGAAGATCGACTAGACAGCGAGCAGCGCTTGAGATCGCATCTGCACAATGAGCGATGGGCATATAGCAGCACCCTGGATTCGGAACAGGATTAGTTCAGGCATGTCGTAGAACGGGGAAGTCATCACCAGGGAGGCTCGCTGGCGTATTCCAGAGCAATGTGAGTCAACGACAGCGATTGTCGATGATGCGTTATCGCTGCACCGAAAACACACAGTTTCCTGATCAGATATTTCGCCTCTGAGGAAGTTCGCTGGACTCGCTGTCTGAATTTATACGCGACTGATACCCACAAGGTGTTGACTGGATGAGCATCTATGAGGATGCCACAAAAGGTTGTATCCAGAGACTGACATCTTAAGCAGGTAAGAATTACACCGACACCGAGTGAAATCCCGGAGAAGCTAAGGTTGACGGTCAATTCTAACTACGGGACATCCGTTGTTCATAGTAGCATTACTCACCTTCCGTGCCCGGTTTTGCTGACAGCGATGTCTCCGGCATCGCCGAACAGAGAATCAGAGAGCATCTACGCCAAGAGAAGCCTCGTTATTGAAGCCACGGGATGACGGCGGACGAAGAATCCTTGGGCAATCAAAATCAATAGTGTGCGGTAGGTACCAAGACTGCCAGACTCCGTGGTAGGTTGGGGCGAGCCCGCCGACACCGACTGCCGGGTATCATTTTCAGTGAATCAAAGGCATCTCCGCCGTCCCGGCTCTGGATTATGGCCCAGAAATGTCTGTGATCTACAGCGGGTTACTAGTAAGGGACTGCTTCAGCGCGGAAGTCGCTGAAGTAGGCAAGCCACACGAGAGTCGACACACCCCAATATCTGCCAGCCTCCAAGGCTCCGTCCTCCACGCAATTGCCATCTCGACATCTTTCTATGGCAGATAGGTTGGGTGCAGTGGGATATCCTCCAGAGTGCGAGATGATCAACGATATGAATTGAGCTGAGCAAGAGCCCGGAGCGCGCGCGAGCCTCGAGGGGAGCGGACACATGTCTTGTCATTCCTTATAAGGCGATTATGTCTTTCGAATTTGCAACCCGTCTACTTGGTTTGGTCGCTTCGTTGCTTCTGCTCTTCTTGCGAGTCCAGTTAACATAATTCTTAGTGCATTTATGTTTAAATGATTTCTTCATGCAAGTGAATTCACCATTGACAGCTCGATGACGCCCACGTTCTCAGATCTCTGGCTTCCTAGCTGATGACGTCATGGCTTCCGACGCAGGCGTCGCCACGTCGGACACTGAGAGCACTAATTGCAGACGGATGCTTCTAGATGGAACACGGGCATCTGAATCTGCGATGCGGTGGGGACAATATTGACTGGCTGAGTAAGTTGTACGAGACCTGTGCCACAGTTTCCGAGGCCTCGGTATTTGCTTACAACGCCCAAATGAAAAGAGTTTATAACAACCACTGAGCGCAAGAAACGCTACAACCCAAACAGAGCATCTCCCCGCACATACCACACCTGATCACATTAGTCTACACCACCATGTCTGCTCAGAAACCCACTGTTCTCGTCATCGGCGCCACTGGACGCACCGGCCAGAGAGTGATCGACGGCCTTCTCGAGTCTGGCCAATATGTGAGCACGTTTTGTATCACCCGTCAATCCTCCACTGACCCCGATGTTAGAATGTTGCCGCCCTGACGCGCCCATCCTCCGCTTCCAAGCCGGACATAACCGCCCTGCGCTCGCGTGGAGTCGAGATCCGCGTCGGGGACTACACGTCAGACCCGCCCGCCAAGATCGCTGAGTACCTCAAGGGCGTCGACATCCTCCTGAGCACTATCACAGCAGAGGCTATTCTCAACCAGAAGCCGATCTTCAAGGCCGCCGTGGACGTGGGCGTGAAGCGCATCATCCCCTGCGACTTCGGAACCCCTGGCGCGAAGGGCGTGCGGAGCTTGCACGATCTCGTACGTCGTATTCTTCAGCTAAGTTCGCATTGAGTTGCTCACGCTGACATGACGCACGTCGTAGAAACTCGAGATCAGAGAGTACCTCCAGCAACTTACCGCTGCCTCCAACGGACGCTCCGCATACACCTTCATCGACATCGGTTGGTGGGCACAGCTCGCGGTCCCCAGCACGGCGACGACGCCCTCGATGCTCGGCCCGCTCGCAGACGAGTATTACACGTCTGATGACAAGCCGATGCTGCTCACGAATGTGGACCACATCGGCCCCTGGGTCGCGCGCATCATCGGCGACCCGCGTACTGCGAACCAGTACGTCATCGTCTGGGAGGACGAACTGACCCTGCGGGAGTCGCGGGAGATTGCGGAGGCGGCGAGCGGGGAGGCGGAGACCCTTCGGGCGAGACGCATCGTGGTGAGTTCCTCGGCGGCCTTCTAGATCGATTGTTGCAGCATTCTGACGGGCCTCCGCGCACAGCTCGACAAGGATGCGCTGCTAAAGCGCGCTGCAGAGTCCAAAGCGAAGTATGCTGAGACTAAGGACTTCATGTCGCACGCCGCATGGACGTTCTCGGAGTATATGGTCAGCATCCACTTCCTTGGCGAGAACTCCCTCGCCACCGCGAAGAAGCTGGGCGCGTTGGACGCGAAGGAGCTGTATCCCGATCTCGTCCAGACGCCGTTCAAGGAGTACGCGAAGAACTTCTACGCGAAGGGCACAGCCCAATAAGCGGTCTGAATCTCAATGATGCTGTATTTATCGGACTTTGATCGTTGAGGATCTGTTAAATAATATCAGAGAGTGCATAATAGAGTCAATCGTGTACTACCTGGTAGAGCATGGCAAATTTGGCTTCTCTGGAGTCTGCGTGAGAGAAAGGAGGCGCGAGGAATGGTGCTTGCGAGCGCATACATAGGGTCATAAGTAGAGTTTTCCTTCCAAGAGTTGACCAAGGCTATCTGTCAACATCAGAATGTACGCGCTGTTTTGTACCCATGGGTTCAAGACGCCTATGACTTGGGTGCTGAGTCTGACGTCGCTGGTAGGCAACGCGATCACGTGAATGTAGGTACAACCTGTCCAGCTCCGAGAATCCCGGGGTTGGGCCCGAGAAGAGCGGCTCAGGTTCAGCGGGGACTAGCCAAGTCCCAACGTGGCTGGGTGCCCCCATTTCAGCACACCCTGTCCCCATCGCTCGTCCTTACGGCCGTGATGGATTAGTTCTGGATGATTGCTCCCCGCAGAAACCGACTCCGCAGGTTTCACTTCTCGAAGGCAGGAAGCACCGCGATCTTGCCTATATAAACACACTTGCACAGAGCAAGGCGGAGTCACTTTCCCCATCATCTGGCTTTTTTGAAGGCGCAAGATTATTGTCGATAAGCTTCAGCCATCGAACAACATGTGCGAATTAGCTTCGTACAGACTATTAGGCAAGAGCGGTCTTCGTGTTTCTGTGCCGATTGTGAGTGCCATTCGATTCCTTGACACGTTGGCGATGCTAGGAGACTAACGCTGAATGAAGCTAGGAGGTATGTCACTTGGAGACCCGAGATGGGTAGTGAGTCTTCTCCTGTCCCACTAGGTCATCCATGATGTTCAGATGTTTGCAGCCCTGGGTTCTGCCGGAGGAGAAGGTGATATCATGCTCTGCCTAGTGATATGGCATCAGTTGAACTCAGATATGTAGGCATTGGACCTTTTGAAGGCAGCCTGGGACAACGGGATCAACACCATTGATACTGCCAATGCATACTCCAACGGCGAATCAGAAAGGGTGATCGCTAAGTTCATGAAACAGGTAACAGGACCTTCACGCACTATTCATGCTTGACAGGCCCCTGATTCGTTCCCACAGAACAACATCCCGAGAGAGAACGTCGTCATCCTCAACAAAATCTACTTCCCAGTAGCCTCCGATGTCGCCACCTTCACCTTCAGGGACCCAACGCTCGGGAATACGCGCAACTACGTGAACCGCACAGGCCTCTCGCGCGCAGCGATTTTCAACGAGGTCGAGGCATCGCTCCGGCGGCTCGACATGACATACATAGACCTGCTCCAGATCCGTGTGTTCGACCCGGACGTACCGCTCGATGAGACGATGCGCGCGCTGCACGACCTCGTCGTGCTAGGCAAGGTGCGCTACATCGGCGCGTGCAACCTCCGCGCGTGGCAGCTCGCGGAGGCGAACCGTGTCGCGGAGCTGCATGGCTGGACGCCTTTCACGAGCGTGCAAGTAGAGCACTCCCTGCTCTACCGGACACAGGTGAGCTGCAATCCGACACTCTGCCATCTTGACAGTGACATACTGGTGGCACCCGGGGCAGGAAGTGGAGATGCTCACGTACTGCGCGTACAAGGGCATCGGCGTTATCTCGTATTCCCCGCTCATGGACGGCCATCTCGCGCGCCCCATAGAAACGGAGACGGACCGCACGAAGTGCAATTCTGGTGGTCCGTTTGACAAGCAGCGACGCCCGAGCGACCTTGAGATAATCAAACGCGTCCAAGAGCTCGCGAACAAGCACGGCTGGACCATGGCGCAGGTCGCGCTGGCATGGTCCGGCACGAAAGTGTCCAGTCCTATCGTGGGCGCGAATTCGGTGAGTACAAGCGGTCTGCGGAGCGAATATAATGTGCTTACTGCGCATACATGTACACTGAAGCCCGATCGTCTGAAGCAATGCATCACGACGGACAAAGTTCTGACAGTCGACGAAATTGCCTACCTCGAGGAACCGTATGTGTCACCATGTTGATCGATGGAATCATACCCTAACTCCGTCATATCAGGTATGAGCCCCAACCATACAGGTGGTGATATCGATCCCGTTGATTATATAGCGAACATGTACTTAGGCTGAGAAATATCTTCATCTGTCATGATGCAATGATTGGGACCTTGGGATGTGATACAGAAATCTGACTGAGTGATATGACGGGGGAAAGTAGTCAATACAACAGAACTGATGTGAGACAGTAACCATCTTCATGATTCTTCTTTCTTGATATTGAACCCCTCCGTGACCCATGATGCCGACAGAGAAGGAGCACTGGAGCTAGTGGGCGCGGGAGATGTGCCCTTCTTCAAGTCGAATGGGAGCGCCTTTGGAGGCGCAGGGGGCGCGATGCTCGGCAGTGGACCCCAATTGAAAGTCGGAGCAGCCGGAGGCGTGGGTGACGCAGATTTCTTCAGGTGTATCGGTGGCTGATGAAGCTTTGCGTTCTTTGCTCGGCGCTGCGCGTGTGGCGAGTAGTCATCACCCGGGCTGAAGGAATCGTCCAGACGTTCTTTGATGGCTACTCCCATCAGCACAGAAAGAGGTTGACGAAAGACGATACGCACTCAAAGCAGGCGGAGTCGCAGGCTCCTCCTTTCCTGGGAGCACATAATCCTGCGCAACAGGCATCTTCTTGGCCGCTTCAGTATTCAACATCGGCTCCTTGCGTGCGGCGAGGAGGGCGCGCTTCAGCTTGTTCGCCGACATTTCTGCGTTCAACGCTGCAGCGGTCGAAACTGCGAAGTTCGGCGTTGCCTCCGCGCGTTGCTTTGTGTCGTCGTTCGCAGTACGTTGATCCCATTTCGGTCTGCGCGGCGCGAGCTCCAGGCTTAAATGAGCAGCGCGCTTGCTCAACTTTTCGACGACATCCTCATTCTGCTCGATAGCCTCTTCGAGGTGATTACAAGTGCCATTGATGAGTGCCAAGGAGGGTGGCCTAGGCGAACGTTAGCAACATTGGCGAAGGGAGAGGACTTTTTTGTGACCCCTTACCTTACAGCCGCTTTTCCTGATTTGATGTGTGAGAGTTTCTTCTTCGCCTCCTGCATATATCCTTCGAGCTGCTGAAGCCTCTCGCGAACAGCCTTCAATAGGAAGTGAGCCTAAATGATGATATCGAAAAACGTGGCCTTACCCTAATCTCTCGGCGCAGCTGACTTTGCGCCTCTAGGTGTTCGGGACCTAAGGTACGAGCTTTCAGCATTCGCGCGAACTCCGGATCCTTGGACGCCTTGTCGAAGCGGATAATCTCCTCCTTCCTTGTGTTCGCTGCAGAAAGCAGTCAGATAGGACCTAGAACCGAGCTTGTCGGCTTACCCTTCAACAGCTGCGACTCGATGTCGGTGATAGCCGACATGTACGACTGGAACAGCTGCTTCACTTCAGCAAGGTCACTTTCCGCGACACGCATCAGCTGTTCAATCCGCGGCAAGTCGCTGATGCGCCAGCCTTCTGCGTTGTGTATGTCGGTCATGTTCAAGCCAGTCTTGTACATCTCCACCCTCCGCTTAGCCGCCAATTGGGTTAGAGGCAGCAGCTGATAGAATTTTGGTTATATCAACGACAAAGACCGTGAGCTGTGGAGATGCTTGGGACTGCTTACCTTAGTGAATTCCCCAGCGAGATACGTCACAAGAAACTCGCATTCCGCCTGCATGTCTTTGATCTCAGGAAATTCATCGACAGGGATGGGTGGGACGAGCGTAGGTCTATGGATGAGCACAGAAGGGGTCCCCTTGGGGGTGGTAGACTGGCCAGCCGCCGGTGTCCCTGTTGGCATGGAAGGCGTGGTACTGAGCCCTACGGGTTTGGCAGTAGAAGTAGACGGAGAGGGCGCAAGTGTGAATGCTCCAGGTTTTGGAGGTGTGATGGTAGGAATCGTTGTTGCGGGGGCGGACGTACCAGGCTTGCTAAACGTGAAGGGGGGCAGTGTCTGGGGAGGCGTGAGAGAGACAGTCTTTGAGGATGTGGACTCTCCGGGTTTCGCTGGAGACACGAGAGAGAAAGGCAATGTTGCGGGAGCCGTCGAAGTTTTGATAGTCGACAGCAAAGGAGGCGTCTTCGGCCGGGTCTCCTGCGTACCTGGTTCTGCACGCTGCTTGCCCTTCGCATTGGAGGGTGGGGTGGTGGGTGGTGACTGACCACTGTCAGATCCGGAATCATCTCCAGTGATAGGCTTGCTGGCGAGAGGCGAGCTACGGATAGGGCGAGTAGTCCCTCTGGCTCCGCCAACGGCTGGTCCGGTGACCGAAACAAGGGGCGGCGGGACAAGGCTGGCCTGTTTGGCAGGAGGAGTAGAGGTACTCTTTGTAGCCAGAGGGGATCCAGGGGGCGTAGTGCTGCCCTCACGTTTGGTCCCCGTTGTCGGTGCACTCTTCTGCTCGGCAGTAACAGCTGGGCCTAGACGACTGAGCAGAGAAGGTAACTTGGCGCTCTCAGAATCAGTTTTTGCCTTTGCTGCGTTCGCGGTGTGGGTGCCGCCTTCGTCCTCATCCTCATCCTCATCCTCTTCCTCCTCCTCCTCCTCCTCCTCCTCCTCCTCCTCTTCATCATCATCATCATCATCTTCGTCCTCCTCTTCGACGTGCGCCGTTTTATCCGCATCCCCTGCCTGTTCATCATCATCGATGTCGGATTCTTCTTCAGATTCGGATAGGAAGTCAGCGCTGTCGTCATCTTCGTCGCCAAAAGACAAAGCATCGTCATCGTCATCGCCACTTGCGGCCTTCTTATCCTTTCCTGTGTCTGGATATATATCACGCTGTCATCAGTGCCATCACAATGCAGCCATAGCGTTCAAACAAACCAGATAGCTTAGGGAGATTGGCGAATGCAGATATTGGCTTCGCGTCAGGCGTCTTCGGCGTGTGGGCCGGCGCGATTAGCACCTGGCCACTCTTGTCACGAAGCATCTCACTGAAGGACTTGCCTCCACCCGATGCAGCGCCGAAGGGTGACTTGGTGTTGCTGAACGCGGCGAACCCCCCACTGGGAGGCGTCGTCACCGGTGTCGTCGTCGTTGCCGATTTAGCATTTGGCGAGGTGGGTTGGCCGAACACGGACTTCGCACCAAATGCTGAAGGCGCGCCGAACACAGGCGTGCTAGATCCCGCCGCCGGAGCAGGAGACGACGTCCCGAACACCGATTTACTGCCCAGGGCCGACGGGGTACCGAATGCTGGGGTGGTCGAGCCAGCGGCAATGGGCGTTGATGTTGACGCACCGAAGGCAGAGGTTCCAGCGGCGAAGGCCGGCGTGCGGGGGGTCTCAATAGGTTTCGCTGCTGCCTTGAAGAAGGGCGAAGACGTATTCGACACGGCACCGCCGAACGCACCAAATCCAGAGTCCACCTTTCCAAAACCGTACGCAGACGTCTTCAGTTGACTGAACGCCCCGCCCATCGGCTTCACGGGCGACTCCGCAGAGGGCGCGGTCGCCTGAGGGGTGGTCGCACCGGGTGCGTCGTCGTCGGAGTCAGAGTCGGAAGGACTAGATACGGCCGTCGATGAGGGCGAGGAAGACCTGGATGCCGAGCGTGGCGGCGTTTGCTTGGGTTTCATAGTAGGTTTAGGCTGCACACGCGTGGGAGTAGCTGGGGCGGAGGGAGGGGTTGGAGGAGCGAAGGCAGACTTGGTCTCTTCTCTCGGCGTAGTAGGCGCGTCTTCCTTCTTCGCCGTCGAAGCAGGCTTTGCATCCGCATTCGCAGTAGTACTCCCAAAAGCACTCGTCCCTGCCTGAGAAAACACGCCAAACGCGCTGGTGGCTGGTGTAGAAGGCTTATTAGCAGCACCAAAAGCAGACGTCGCCTGACTGAAAGCGGACTGTCCAAACGCAGGCTGGCCAAAACTCGTCTGTCCGAACGTAGGAGCAGCAGGTTTTGTCTCTGCCTTCGGCGCCTCTGGCGTGGCAGAGGAATTGTTATCGGTTGTTGAAGCCCACGCGGGTTTCGCGTCCGCCTTTGGCTGATTCGTACCGAAAGCACTAGTGCCTGTCTGCGCAAATGCACCGAATCCGACGCCAGGTGTAACGGACGATTGGCTAGCGCTAGCCGCAGGTTGTCCGAAGCTCGACTGCCCGAACGCAAGTGGCGTTTGCTTGGATGTTTCCGCAGCATTGGATGACTTGTCGTCGTTCGCCACAGCCCATGCGGGTTTCGAGTCTTGCTTGGACAGAGAGGCGCCGAAACCAGTTGGACCCGCTTGTGCGAACGCACCAAATCCACCGCCCGGCGCCGGTGTCGGATGAGTAGCACCAGCTGCAGGTTGCCCAAAACCGGACTGCCCAAAGGCAGACTTCCCCAAGGCAGATTGCCCGAACGCAGGTTGTCCAAAGGAGGATTGTCCAAACGCGGACTGCCCAGGCGTCGATGTCTGATTAGATGCAGATTGCCCGAGCGTAGACGTCTGGCCGAAGGCCGACTGCCCGGGCGTTGAAGTCTGTCCAAAAGCTGACTGTCCGGGGGTAGAAGTCTGCCCGAAGGCAGACCCGCCGAACGCGCCCGAGCCCTGGCCGCCAAATGTACCGAAGCCACTCGTGGATTTGAGGCCACCGAACGCACCGCCCGAGGAAGGAGAAGAGGTGCTGGTAGATGTGTTGGAGAATGCAGAAGACGCGCCGAACCCTCCTGTGCTCTGGCCGCCGAATGCACCGAACCCAGTAGCAGGCTTGAGTCCGCTGAAGGCGCCTCCCGACGACCCACCAAAGGCAGAGGATGGCTGGGTCCCACTCGCCGACGGGGCGCCAAAAGAACCAAAGACGGACGACGTCTTGTTCTTACTCGCATCGTCGCTGCTGTCACCTAGCGATAGCCCGCCAAAGCCGGCACCAGACCCCGCGTCGTTGTCAGAGTCCATGGCCGCCTCTTCCGGAGACGGTGGTCTCTGCGAGGGCATAGGCGACGCCAACGCAGGTGCGGACGCCGCCGCGTTCCCGGTGTTGCCGCTGTTGAATGCACCAAAACCCGACTGCCCAAACTTGCTCGCGCCCCCCGCGAATCCTCCGAAGCCGAATCCAGACGCGGTCGCCCCTCCAGTCGGCGTCGCTGCCATGGGTGATGCAACAGCGGGCGACGCGGCGCCGAACGAGGTTGATATCTCCATCGCAGGCGCCTGCATCGCGCCTGCAGGCCTAGCGGCGGTTGTCGACGTGGGCTCGGCGTCCATTCCACCTCCAGAAGGCGCGAGCGCGGTCACTGGTGCTGGCGTAACCATCCCAGGGTAGGCAACGCCATTCGTGTTCACGACATGCCAGCCGACGAGAGTGCCATCGCTCGCGTACGCGTATAGCACCGGCGGGGCCGGGACGTCCGTCTCCTCACCAGATGCCGTAGTGAAGCGGAAAGGCTCCGTCCCGGTGAGATCGCACTCGAGGCCGACCAATACAGTGTCGTTCATGTCCTTATCGAGCGGGACCGTAGGCTGGGAGGTCTCTTCAAGGGAAAGGTTGGTCCAGTGGTTGTGGAGGGTCGTCCCAATCTCCCCGATTGCTGCCAGGACACCAATGTCGGACGACGCGCTGTCGCCGACGAACGCGAGGATCCGCGCCGTGTCCCATGAACGGAAGAGCACGATGAACTGATTTGACGCGCGGAGCCCTGGAAACGGTAGGGCAGGCGGGTTTACCTTGACCTCAACAAACAAGTTCGCCTTTGGATTGAACTCAGTGACATAGTGCGTATGTTCGGCGTCCGGTGAAGGGGGTCCGGGTGGCGTGTAGACGCTGTAAAACTCGGTATTGGACATCCATGTTGTAGAGATGATGGTGCCCTCGCTGAGACCCTGGACCTTCGGGACAACGGTCTTCACCGTAGAGGGTGCGGTTGGGCTAAAAGCTTCAATGTCACCGCTTGCAAGGCCCAGAGCAAGCAGTTTGCCCTTGGCAGACCATGAAACTATCGAGGGATCAGCTCATGGGATGCGTATTAAACTGGGCATAACGCACATGCTGTTGGCTTCGTGCTCCGAGTCGTACCGGCTCGCCAGCCACATATCGAGCGCATGTTCTGAACGTCGTATATCTCAACAGCCACAACATCAGTCCGATCTCCGACGTCGCGGAGCACAGCTACCAGCTCGGCCATATCTCCTGGGTTTGGTGCCAGCTTGCGGAAAGTTGCACCTGGGCTCCCAGGAAAGACGTGCAGTGGATTGACCGGGGTGTTACCGAGGAGAGATTGGGCATCGTACACTGCAAGGGAGCCATCTGCAAGCGCAATCACAATGCGCGACTCGTTGAGTGCATAAGCAATGAAGCTGGCTGGCGTGGGAATTGGGTGCTTTGACTGGGCCGCGAAGGTGATCTCGCTGCTCTGAGTAGACGATGTAAACGTTGAACGGAGTTGCGATAGTGGCGCAGACGTGATGTCTACCAAGCGTAGTCAGTATCAAAGCACTGCAGGGTGTATATATGCGTGGACAAAGACTCACACCACGTTGAGTTTGAGTCTCGAGCCACCGCAGCGAAACAGCCCCCGGAGTTTGCTACGGCGAATAGTCTTGCCTGGCCCGGAAGAGGATCAAGGTCTAGTTGCTCAGGCGAGAGCCGTACACGAGCGCGTTTGTTCAAGAGACGCAACGCCAGAAACTGGGACATTTCGTCAGAAATTCGAGCGACAACGAGGAATCACGCACGTTTGCCTCGGCCTCTCCCGCGTCCTTTGCGACTCTTTCTGAGATCTGCGGCAAAGTAGGTGGTTGCAGCTGAGTAGCGGTCATCATGCAGGTCGTCAAGATGAGATTGACGAAACGAGCATGCGGTTCGAGAGAGGGCCAGACTGGCGGCGGGAAAGCAAGTGCGGCCTCTTCGCCGTCGCGCGAACACTGGAACAAGGCGTTCAGCCTGCGTCACATGATCCCGACGCGCTACCGCTGTGGCGTCGGGCGCCTGCAACCATAGTACGAGTCATGATCAGGCTTCACTAGTACGCAGGGCAACTCGAGGTAATCCGGAGCGGCACTTAAACGCATGCTGATTCAAATTTCTAGATGAATACGCCATTCCACATCCATTGATGTCGTCCTGAGCTTGAATGGAACCCCGGTGTCTCCGAGCATCCCTGTCCTGTCGGCGCACCGTGCCACAAGCCTCTGTCTGCGGGTGTACTATCAGTCCGGTCGAGCATGTATTTACGTCCGGCGGAAGTTGGACAAAGCCATTTCGGAAACATATCGTTACGAGATAGAAGAAAGCAGAGTTGCTTTAGAGCCACCGTGCCTCCCATTGAGTGCATGGTATCAGGCATTACTGTTCCAGTGTCCAGGCTAACATATATGGAGTCATGCTTTTCAGACTGCTCGTCGTATCATATTTTACATACATTCTATAGTCGTTTCAGACCAAACGGTTGAGAATGAACACGTTCACGTCGATCAAACAGTGTGAGTCCCAAATACACCATCGACGACATTTTCCTTCGGCTGTAAAGGGTGATTAATCATTCAGGGCCGTGAATGAGGTCAACACGAATACGCCGCGTACCATGTCCCTGGAGGCAAGCGACACCGGCTCGGCTACACCGCTCACCATGCTCTCACTGAAGCCACGGAACTCCAATGATGCTAGGTTTCCACCCGGGCGTGTTTCGCCTGTCGCAGTCTCCGCAAGGCCCTTCCCGCGAATAGACTGCCGGATGTTGAGGCTGCAGGAAGTATGAGCCACGCCACGTCGTATAGCCCATATGTAATCTATGATTTACACTCACGTTGCCATGAATGTGTTCATATAGGCTGAAGGGATATATGGCTGTCAATGTAAAGCCACAAGGTTTTTATATGCGAGGCACGCACACTTCGTTATGAGCGCTTCGAAGACCTCGAACGCGAGGATCGTCGGAGCGACTTCATACTTGTGGCAGTTGAGTATGTAGTCACTCTTACTGATTTATAACGTACTGAGATCAGCTCAGCTATACAAATCATGCTGTTTCATTTCATTCGAGTTCAGTGATGGCAGCTCTTCAATAGTAAGACGTACGCAGGTATCAAACCGGTTGTGATAGTGTACAATGTGAGCAGGTGAATCATCCTCTCTGTTCTAATCAACACAATTAGCTAGCTTTGTCATGAAAAATAATGCAGTTTAAACAGTACTTGGCTAGGCCTGTCCGGTTGCGGTAGAGTTCGAAGCATATGGTGCACGTAATCACGATGTCGATGAATGCCGCCAGCGCATTTCCCAGAATGACAGACCACTATGCTGCAGATAAGTACACATGCCGATGGAGATATTCATGATGCTCACGGATTTGGCCTCTTGCACTACTGCGAAAGACGGATGTACCATACTACGAAGGACACAATCAGTGTCTGTCGATTGTGTCTCCATGCCTTCCAATACATACGCTTTCCCTGCGGCATCTAGGAGCCGCAATCAGCCTCGTTTGGTGAGTTTGGATGAACGATCAAGCGTACACATAGACAACGCTGATCGTCTCCGGAAATAAACGACATGCACGTGACGTTAAAAGACTTGTAGGGACTCACCGCATGAGAACGCAGACAGGAAGGCCTATATGCATCAGGGTTAGTTATAGTACATAGATGTGATGAGAAAGCCCTTGACAGACCAAGAACAGGGCCAGAGGCGCGAACTTCCTATTCACTGTTTTTATGGCGGCAGGCTTCAGTACTAATACGATCACCCAATGCTCGACAGAACACAGACGTACGGGACCATATCCGATACACAAGGAACCTAGGCTCGGATATATTGGCAATGGTTCTGGTGGAGAAAGGAGATGTTCTACATACTCGTGCACGACAAATGCAATTGTGGCCTGCGAGGTTTTCAGCCCTAGGGAGAGCTCACTTTCTGTCGAGGATGCTCACCGCACAGAAGGGTTCAGACTGCCGTGGTTCATCAATTTTGCTTCAGTTACGTATATCAAATAGGGCGCTTACTCCGTAGAAACTGCGACTCGGAGTGCTCATTAGAACAGACACCTGTATCAACCTGCCGCACGAAGTTACGCACCGATTAACCGTTTCAAGCGCTGAAGGATCCATGTAATCGATAATGAGGTACGTATATACGCCGTACGAGATCATGACCAATGAGAGGCCGTCTAGCATCCTGTGTTTCTCAGTCGTCAGTAGATATGTCAGCGTACTGGACTGCATGGATCATTTACCACAGAAATGCAACCTATGTAGCGAGTGCAAGGGGTGAGTACCGTATCGATCTGCAAGACAAGACCACCCACGAGTGTCTTATACGGGATATTGTCCCTAGGATACGTTGCATACTGGCAATGATTTGAGTGAGTAAAGGCAGAGATGTTGCACGAGCAAGACTCACGTAGAAAAGCGTCTGGAGTGTAGTGATGCCATAAAATCTAGTGTAGGCTGCATGAAGATCAGCCGGTTTGGTGGCAGTTGATGGGGAATACTCACACCGCAGCAACAACGACAGCTACAAACATAGCACCTAATGTGGGGCTCAAGTTAAGATCCAGTGCAGAGGCAGCCATCATATTGTGGCTAGGGTAGCAGATCCTGCAGCAGTAACTGGGCACCGGGAGTCCTTATATGAAGCGCGCTCACAGCTAAGGACTTCAGGCACAGAAACACGATATAGCATGACACCGATGGAAACCTCTTAGGGACATTTGATCTGTGATTCACGGCGCTACTTTCGAGATGACATATCATACCTTCAGAAGTTGACAGGCTTCTTTGATCTACCGAGATCATCCCAACTTGGACGCGCGAGTCGTAGTTATCGCATACCTTGAGAGCCCGAGTATGATCGTCTCAAGTTTATGTATCGGTGGCTTTCACGAGGGTTCTGCACGCATGCCATCGTATGCAACATGTATCACTGGTTCGAAACGGGCAACCTATATTGAATCCAGCATGGGAAAAGGTGCTAACTCGAATCTGTCACTGGGGACATCCGCCCCTACCTGGATCACTTTCTCGCGGACAAACGCAAGCTGAATAAGGCACTCACAGAAACCCCATTTGTGCTCGCATCGACTATCTTGAGAGCCTCCGAGTCATGTGCGAAGACCATGCGATACGTATTGCTTTCCAGCTGCGAACTCTCTTGATCTTTTCTTGTTGACCCCCCAAAGTCACGATTTCTTGTTACCCCAGTGCCCACCCTCGTTGACCAACAATGAGGGGTTCAAACATTCCCGGAATGCACGCAAATCCAAGTATACTGCGTCTAATAGTTGCGTGTGGGTACATCGAAAGACTAAGTGACTGATGTTGGACGGCTCACTGTTCCCGAAACTGGGCAAAACGGGCTTCGTAATCAACTCGTATCCGTCTCCATGGCTCCTAGCATAGCCAAAGGGAGTTAGCAGCGCTGAAAGACTCACGACGTGTAGGCGAACTTCGTTCGCCGGTGGCTACGAAGAAAGTCAATAGATCGACACCGCGGAAAGCGCCCAAGGTGAGCGTCCCGCAGTGACTCTAGAGGAGCGCACGCGCCTAATGAAGACATGACGACTGATGCACATCACAACCGCGGTGGAACGGAATCTTGGAGCATTGTGTGAGCCTCCTCTCCTGCGGCTCGTCATGAATTGCACTCACCTCAGAATACTTGAATGCAGCAGACGAATCATGTAGTCATCGTGACCGATCGTCTGTCAAGCGACAAACGGCACAAGGATGATACATACATACAAGCTATGAATACAGTTCCATGTCTATCGGTACAGCACGAGCCGTCCCCTCCGAGCGCGTCACGAGCCTTCATACGACGGCGCACCATGACCGGCAAGGACCATCTCGTCCACAATCTCGTCGTGCTCTGTGCGCTTGTACGTCCGGATCGTCTCGCCGTAGTCCGAGACATCATATACTCGGAATCGGCGGTCGAAGCCAATCTTCCCATAACCCGAGTACGAACTAGATGGTGAGTGAAGTCAGTATATCTCAGTGCATGAATGAAGACACAACAACGCACCCTCCACCGCCGAAGCACAGCCAGACGCCTTTCACTCGTCGGCAATTCTCTGTGACTGCGCAAGTGGTTCAGACGCCATTGTAGCAGTAGATTGCTAGCAAGACTCACCATGACAGTGACCATTCGAAACGACCTTGACTTCACGTGCGTTTCCAGCAGCGCGATGATCACTCTCCATGGCTTGTAGCAGGCCTTTGTGGAAGAATCCGTCCTGTTTCTTCGCAGAGCCCTGCCCTTCAAGATCATGCAAACCAACATCAAGGGGCTTGCCCGTGACGGGATCTGTGTCCGCAGCTGCATAACTCTCCTCACTAGAGCGCGTACTCAGAGACTGTGGCTGCAGCGGATATGACAGGCAATGACGTACAGAGGAATGTGGAAGAACATGAGTGCATTGGGCTTCGCCAACCGCTTAGAAATTGGCGCAACCTGGCCTTCGACCTGGCGCTCCCAAATACCACCAATGTCTTTGGCTGTGTCGGGAGTGAAGGGACGTTCTATTGCATCGATGGAGGCTGCAAGGATTCAACTTCAATGACATGAAGGGATAGCGCTGGAAACCTACAAGATTCTTGCAAGAACCAGTCAATTTGATCCTAGACAACGATTCGCGTAAGTGAGAACCTATGATACATGATTGGAATACCTACTTGATGAATCCAGTCATACTCCGTCGGTATGAAGAAGCCAAACCAGTTCATGAAGCCCTTGGAGTACGCGCCCGAGTCCAGGAAGTACATCGTCAAGAGGTGCGTCATGGAGCTAGACGAGGCTATATTAGTACATCCTCGTGGCGCCGCGGTACTATGAGAGCACGTACGCGTCAGCACTCTTCACTTTAATCACGTAGTTTCCTACACCGTGGATATCCTTGGGTCCCTGTTCGACCATACTATAGGGTAAACCCTGCATATACTTGATCTGCTGTTCCCGGCTTGCATCGCCATCCTCGTCATCATGATTTCCGAATACAGCGGCCCACGGGATACCACGCTGTGTGACCGCTTTCGCAAACTTGGCGAGGACCGAGCGTGCGTCCCAGGATGTGCCCTGACCGTTTAGCTGGTCACCCGAGAATACAACGAAATCAGGTTTCTCTGCATCAAGCATCCGGCCCAAGAGGGTGTTCGTCAAGTTATCCGAGTTGCTGCAGGGTGCGAGGGGCGTGTCTCGACAGGACCCTGCCGAAACCGAGTAATGCAAGTCCGCAATTTGCATGATCTTGAAACGGCCGTCGCGACTGAAGTGCAGGGGAGGTGGGCGAGGAGGTGCTAGGAGAAAGATTGTGAGACGAGAGTAAGGGTGAAAGTGAACTGTGACATACGGTGCACACCACGACGATATGTAAGCCAAACGCTCTCCCGTTGGATGATGATCTGACTTTCCTGCACCGGTGGGTTGATCTTCTCGAACCCATACCACGGATCATCGTCCCCGAAGAGTACGTCAAGCTCAGTGATGAGTTGTTGCTGACGTTGGTTCGCAGTCATCTGAGCGAGTGTCCTATCGGTCTTGTACCAGACAAACAGTTTATCGCCGGAGGGACTGATGGACCGCGAGACCTTGTGCCAAGCATCGCTTAGTGGGATGGGCGTTTCCGATGCAGGGAGGACGCGCAGATCAGTGACTAGAGGGATGTCATGACGGCGAGTACGACGATAGTATATGTTCTATATGATATGAGCATCAGCTCTCGAACTCGAATAAGGTAGATATAGGGTGAGGGGCCCCAGCATAACCGCACGCTCCTATGAGGCTTGCCCTGGTGGCCAATGACTGGACATAAGTAGTGAACAAAGGAGTCTGAATGCATGCAGACTGTCCTGCAGACATTGGAATCTCTAATCGTATAAGTCGATGGCAGCAGTGAGTGCCGACAAGCGCGAAGGAATGTGCGGGCTGAAATGTAGCGGTCGTCTCCTTCACGGAAGGGTGTATACGTACCAGGTTCATGAGACCACTCTGCATATTCAGATTGCGAGGTATGCGGACCCATTTCCCCTTGTAGGCATCGTCCTCCTTGGTGGTAGCTGGCGCGCAGAGGTCACCGGCGATGGACTCTGCATACCAGGGATCCACGAAACAGCGCGTTATCTCGATTTCGGATACTTTAGTCGCATGTTAGCTACATTGAGTATTGAATATGGTAGACGCGTACGGCCGGTATCGTGAGGGAGCATAGGGTCCCATACATCCAGAGGTAGACTCGCGGAGTCAAGTGTAGGCCGTTCTGTGGTCACATTCCACCAGTCTACCCCATCTGCTTGCGAGGGAGTCCCAACAGCCGAGGGTCCTGCATTTCCATTCGTGCTCGCGCCAGGGACCTCGTTGACAATTTCCCAAGCTTGCCAACCGACCCGCTGCTTTGCACCGGGACCGACGTTAGGTTGATAGAGCACGAAGAGGAAAGTAAGAAGACAACTAAATCCCACAAACGCTGCTAGAGGAGAGAATATGGATCTGAGAAATCGTCCGAAGCGGAAGAGGGAGAACGCCATTGCGAGGCGCAGGAGCGTAGTGGACGACCTGCGCAATGTCGGACGTGCGAGTCGGTGCAACGAGATGGAGGCGCTTCGCCACTGGGAGCAAATACCGACAAATAACCTTCCTCTTCTAGCTCGCCAATACTTGCCAGCGACGGGACGAGCGACAAACACATCGCAGTGCGCGGCGAGCTCGACATGCAGGCTTCCCTCCGCCGCCTCTATGCTGCCATACCAGATGCCGCCGCCGTAGCCCGTACGGTCTCTACTCCTCGCTCCGTCCGACTTCGTCGGCTTCGTATCAAGAAAACCAAACACCCCAACCTCCCTGTCGTGTCCGATGCGACCCCCGAAGGCCTCACGCCGACCGAGTTCGCGCGTTACAAGAGGGCCTCTGCAAAGGGAGAGCTGTTGCGGGAGGATGGGGAGAATCTCAGCGCGACAGAGTGGCTCCAGCAGCTGAACGCGAAGCGGAATCGGATCCGCGGCGTGCGCGAGGTCGTGAACGAGGCGGGGGAGACCGAGGAGCAGGTCATCGGGCAAAAGGTTTACTTCCCGAACATCACCATTGCGCTCGTTCGCAACTACACACCGCCCGGGCAGCCGTACAACCCATATGAAGCCACGTTCCGTATACCGCCGTCCATGACGAAGACCGATCTCCGCTCGTATCTCTCCGCGGTCTACGGTGTTCAGACGACCTACATACGCACCGACAACTATATTTCCCCCATCCGCCGTGACCCCACGACATTGTCCCGTGTCCGGAATATCTCACAGAAAACCTACAAGCGTGCGGTCGTCGGCCTCGTGGAGCCGTTTTACTACCCTCTGGCCGTGGAGGACATGTCCGCCGCGGAACGTAAAGAGAGGGAAGAGTGGCTCGAAGAGAACTTCCAGATCAAGGAGTACAACGACATGATGCGTGCAGAGCAATTGTGGCTACAGCGGACGGCTCCCAGCAGGTCACCAAAGTCGAGCATCCGGGAGCATATCACCACCAAAGTAAATGTGCCGAAGAGCAGGACTGGAATTCTGCAGCATCTCGCTGAGAGAAGGGCGGCGCGCGACAAGGCTATTGCAGAGGTGAAGGAGGAGATGCGGAGTGGAAGGACGGCTGTGCAGCCTGAGGCTACAGCATGATGCGTACCATAGTCGCTTCGTAATGATTTGTGTGCAGATTCCTGTCCCTGGCGAAAAGCGTACTACATGGTCTACAGCGCATGATCCGACGAACCACGACGATGGGTGGAATACCAAAAACAAGCATACACGCAGTGCGAGGTTTGCGAGGAAAACGAGGATCAAGACTGTATGTGCTAGCACTATATAAGGCATAAGCGAACCAGTAGCCAGGGCGGTCATGTCGTGTTGTCAGGCATGATCAGTGAAGGAGGAAAGAACATATCCTGCTGCGTGGGGATGTTGAGAGACGGTGAATCGAATGGCGAGGCCTCCTGTCCGTCGACGGCAAAGCCTGATGATGGGTGAGCACTCTCCTGAACCTCATGCTGGTTTGTTTGAGGGGGCGGGACAGAGACTAACGCGCACTCGAGGCAGTTTGAACAGGTATCGCCATCGGGTCTCGAACACGACGTGGAACTATGATGGGCAGTGTTGCTGTGCTCGGGGCATCCCGGACAGCCGCAACCTACACCACACTCGCAGAGAGAAAGATTGTCGAGTGTCCATGACGACGGAGGTGGTGGCCCAGGGTCGTGGATTGGTGTAGGAGGGGAAAACATGGTAAGCCACTCGCTGAGGTCCGGAGTGTATGCGTGTGGGTCGGAAGACGCAGATGTCACCCTTGAGAGGTGGCCCTCTTGCGGTGTGGCGGGCGCAATGAATGGGGGCGCGTTTCCAACTCCCCCAAGAGTCGGTGACGGTGGGCCAGAGCAACACGAGCGCGGAGGGGGAGGGTGATCTAGCTGAAGGCTGGATCCCGAAGCATGACTGGGAGGAAATCCCGGAGTGGCCGGCACGAATATGTGGTGCTGGTGCATGGGTTTGGGAAGTAGTGGTCGTTGTCCGTTGGCTAGTGCTGCACCCACAAAGTCTACCGGGATTGTGGGAGGAGTATGAGATTGATTTCGTTCTGGCGTTACACTCGCGGTAGAACCACGTGGCTGCTTGGGCTTGCGTCCGGAGTACGGGGTGCGGATCGTGCAGCAATGGCATTCACCCGTTTGGTCGCATTTGCATGCGGATCCTGAATCATCGCCTGTATTCAAGCATCAGCATGATTCTATGACCATCGCGAAGCAAAGTCGACTGCAGTTTCAACCCAAGACCTCGCGGTTTCCCGCAATGCAGACGAAAGTTAACTTAGCGGTGAGCTTGTCGGAGATCACCAACCTTCCTCAGAGCTTCGTAGAGCACAGTTGCACCTGACGTGGACCTGTTTTGTCTTGCGTAGGTCCCTACAATGCTGGCACTGCGAGACCGGACGGCCCTTCCGCTTGACCTCGAACAGCGGACGGTCGGCATGCTGGCATACCGAGGCTCTATGACCCTTGATACACGCTTCGCTATACAAATGTTAGTGTTAGTATTAATGGGGATAGGCACTTGTATAACCGTGACGCGGGACCCACCATGCATACTTCTTGTCAGCAATCAGCACCTACGCTCGACTCGTTAGTAGAAGGCAAACGCAAGCTACGGCTCGGCATACCATCGCAACTTGCCTGGGTCCGTGCTAGGGCTGTTCTCCTCGAATGAGCGTCGTGGGCAATGTAAGCAGAAGAATACTGTACCGAGAAGGTGCTCCGATCACGTGTAGTATTACGTACGCCGCCATTCTGAATGTTGACGTGGTCTACCATCCTAGTAGTAGTACTGCCGCCAAAGTACTGTTAACGTTATACGCCGCAATTAAATACAGAACTTGCCCCGCTTCTGGGAGCGCGAAACCTGGCTGTCGTTTGATTGCGGAGAGAGTCTGATTTCTTGCTCCATGCGTGCCCTATAGGTCACGCTTACGTTTACAACACTACCCACGATTTAAGATTCACAATGTAGTAGATTACCAAGGTAAACGCGCTGGGCGACGGGCGCCGTGCCGCAAGTGCGCGCTGGGCCGGTTATATCGCAGCTCTACCTGATCAGTCTCCCATAACGGCGATCGAACTTTACCTGACGGCCTGCTAGAGCAAAGTGTAATCCAAACCCTAATGCTTGCAACGCAACGGTGCGTACTGTCACATCACGTCATACAACGTACATTTCGGATATGCTTCACGATCGGTAGACTGAGAAGTGGCGGTAAGGCCGCTGAGGCGGCATCTCTACTAGTAAGCAGGGCCAACGGTGTTAGCAGAAGCTTCAAGCTCGAAGTTTGCCACGAGTCATCCGGTGGCATTTGAGTGATTAGCGCACAGTTACTGTCATACTAGCTCAGGCTTTGATTGCGCGATGTACCACTTGACATAGGCTCTTGCTATCGACGGCAAATCACAATATGCGCAACGCGTCGTCTCGAAATTCCAATACTGCTACGCGCCTGCCACGTAGTCCAAGGAATCTAAACGTTGCTGCGAGTCCACTTGATAAGGCAGATAGCATGAGGTCGGACGAGTGTGGGCCGCATCGTTATGGCCCCCACAATTTCGTGACTTCAGATAAGAAGTAATTCAGCAGATCTGTTCATCGGGTGTCGCTGCTGCTCACTCCGAGGAGAAGTACATGTGCGCGAGGGTATTTGCTTATTGATACAGAGTACAAGACCGCATGGCCATACACGAAATTCCCGATGACAACAACATCACAATGAGGACACACAAACAGCAGCGACTGAACTCTACCACAAAACGAGAGGTGAATAGCCTTCAGATGGTCCTCTACAATGCAAGTCAGCAAGCGGCCGACTATATAACTCCGTCATCCCAACATACCTTGACAGATGCCCATTCAATAACCGCACACGCCACCCGATCCCTCAAGGCAAGGCTGCATTTTGTGCACTTCAAGTCCTGCTGGAGCGGCGCTAGCGACGCTTGCAATAGACTTGTAGATAAACCTATGCGCGGCGATTAGTACCCACGTCCGCGCACCTGGCCTCTCGCCGGAGGAGACACAACTCACTTGGTCCCGCATCTCGCAGAACATCCACGGCGGTCAGCGCCCACGCGTGCGTCAGACGCTCCTGGTCAGCAGTCGAACAGTCCGGAGTGTCAGAGTGTCTGCTTGGTGGCTGGATCATCACGCGCTTGAGCGCGTCCATCCTGCCCAGGTGCAGGAAGAACAACTTCTTGAGGTAGATGGGACCCATGCGCACCGCGTGCTCGTCAGAGAGCGTCGGTAGGGAGAACGAAAGCAGGTGAGCGGACGCGGTGGCTGCGACGTCCGCAAGATCGTGCGCCGCGGCGAGAGCGTAGGTATCCATGGGGAAGTTCGGGGCGCAGGAGACCACTAGAGGGTACAACGGTTGCCCCACGGCTGCGTATAGCTTTGCAGACAGGCCGTACCGCGGGAATGTGTCGAGGATGGAGGATATGATCTCGAAGGAGGGGCAGTACCTGAGTGCATCCATGCCATAGATGGCGTGAAGAATGATGTTGAGGATAATTGATGACTCCGGAACGACGACAGTCGGAGGCCGTGTGTCGTATCCGGAGAAGCTGAGTTCCAGCGGCGCCTGGCAGAGCATGGCGAAGGCGTTGTCGGATGCAGAGAGTAGCCGGTAGTGGTGTACATGGAACAGGACATGATCGAGCGACTTGAGGATGAGGTCGGGAGAAAAACCGTCGGGAGCAAGATATGGATGGAATGTATACGATGTGTATCCCGAACTGTGGCCTGACTCCTTCTCGCCAGACTTCCTTAGCGGTGTCCCGATCTCCCACTAAGCATAGGCGACCGCCCGATCAACGTGAAGATGGATGACTCACGGGTGAAGACGCTACCAGCGTCCCCTTAGAGCCGGTGTCCGACCACTGGTCCGGCAGCTGGAAATCAAACTTGAAATAGTCTGCCATAGGAGCGAGGTGTTTCCTGGGAGAGAGAAGGATGGGCTAACTTACAAGGGCGGTGGGAGTCTCATCGCATCCATGCACTTATGGCACACAGCCAGCATCATGTGCTAGGGAGACGGCGGTATGCAGCGGCGAGCAGACATTGGTGAACAAAATCCGGGTCTGTGGCTGGGTCGCGTATGATATCTTCCGTATTGGAGCGCCGATAGCATGTAGGGCCATTCGAGCGGAAGGAGTCGTTGACTTGTTGTGCAGCCTGAGTAGAGTGCTCGAGATCACCAAGCACGACACTTGTCCACCACTGTCAGTTGGGATGGTCGAGTTAATGAGGTCAACACAAGGAGCAAGAGGTAGGTAAGCAATGAGGAGCGGCAGAAGACTTCACAATAATGATGTACTACCGTTTGAGTTCTGTCATAGGCGGACCCATGTAAGTGCGGATAGTGCGGATCTGGTAATAGTCAGATTCTTCTCTGCAAGATCCGGGGGACATGCATACAAACTGACATACTCCACTCTTCCTCAGGGGCTGGCACCCAATAGTGATTTCCACGGCCAAGGCATCTGCACAGAGTCTTCACTCACACGCAGGGACGATGGGGACTTGATGATACTGCAGGATATTGACCATCAAGAGGCGTATCTGAGCGCACTTATGAGTCGGTAGCTGCGCTGTTTATCGCAAGTTGAACGAGACAGTAACATGAAAGGGGGAAATAGAGGACGTCTTGGGCTTATCTCGGTATCCTGGACGATGCAACACGGCCGCCATACTGAGTTGAAAGGAAGGCGCTGAGACTTGTACCGCGGCCACCAATGAAATTTACACTTGGGGCGAGCTCTAGACTTGCGGTATCCACGATCAGCTGATCTTGACCTTTGCCTCACGAAAACCTCGATTCGGGAGCACTTTCCAGCCGCGTTCATCAGAGAAGGGTTCAATTGCGCATTGACGACGGGCGAACGAAATGCGAAGGTTTTGACCGGATGAGGATGTTGGACTCACTGAGCCCCACTCTAAGCAGCAACACAACACAACAACATGCACTCACCTAGCAACAGCTCCCCTCAAGACCGTCCATACGTTCATGCTGCGCTAGCGTCGAAACCAAGGAATGGGGAAGACTTGTATATGTACATCGACGACTTCGCCGCCCGAGTGCTTCGGGTTCAGCTTCTGACGCCTGCTTAACTTCACTTGTATTGAAATTGGAAATTTAATACCAAACCTTACTGTAACCACGTGGGGTCCCGAACATTCATACGCATCTTACACCAACCAGTCCAGGCAGCCCGAACGAGCAGGCATGGGTGCGGCCCACTAAGAACGCGTGTGAAAGTTCGGTGGCGCACTCCTCTGCAGGACTATCGAGCCCGTCCATATTGATACACGACACGACGTTACAACGGATGCGTGTTACTGATGGATTCTGCGGATTGCAATGCCCACGACTGGATCTCATCCATTGGGATTTCACCCCATTTCGACTCAAGCTGTGAAAGCGTGAAATCCGGAGTGCATGTATCGCTAGCAGACAGCGGCTCACCTCGAACAGAAGGTCTAATAATTGCGACGCCTCCACATCGACCTCTTCACGGGCCTGTACATTCTTCCGCATCTCGCTCTGCAGGCGCCTGTTCTCCGTGTCCAGCTGGGTGGAACTCTGCTTAAAGCATAGTAGATATGGAAGATATAGAGAACATACTGATTGAAGTTCAGCGCGGAGGCGCTCGCGCTCTTTCTCTAACACAGGAACCGTTCGGGCGCGGACTGCGGCCGCCGGAGGGAGGTCTTCTCGCCATACGTCGTGGCCGTCGTAGCCAGCTTGTTTCCTTGCACGAGCGTCCGTTACTACCGCATGGAGGCTGTCGAGATTCTCTCGTACGCCGTACTGCTTCAACAATTGCTCGCAGGCTTCCTGCGGGGTGTTGAGCGGCCCATTGCAAACATGACAGGGCAATAGACTCACAGTTATCGAGTCCTCCATGTGGCGCGAGACCGTTGTGAAGATCCGCGGAGCGTTCTCTGGCTGCTCCTCGCACCAGATAGCGAAGCACTCCGTAAAGTCCTCATACCTAGCGAGGGGGTGAGTCGCTGCTGCCGAGAGGGTGCGGAGAGACTCACGTCCATTTGTGGGCGGCGCGTTGGATGGCTAGCTGGAGGGCAGAGTGGAAGTAGGACCACCGCTTGCTCGGGGGCTGGGACGGCGGCGGCGCTGGGTGGGATTCGGTCGACATGGTCGCCGCGCTCGGTGAAGGCGCGTGGCGGAGTTTCGCGTCTGTGGCACGAACGCCCGCCGCTCGGGCATCGGCCGGTCTTCCTCCGCCTGCCACCGTTGCTGCCCATGTCCACCGCCACTGCAGGCCCCAGCTCATGCGAGCCTACACAACGTCGTCTGAAGACCAAGCCCACTCCTTCTGCTGTGCTCTGGGGTCATCTGCTCGCCAGCAACGATGCCAAGATAGACAGTGACCGCCGGGGAGGCCACACCAGCGCATCACTCTCGACCATCGCACCCGTTGACAAAACTGGGACGTCCTTGCGCATCCTCCTGCACGATACCCAGGCCAACCTAGAAAAGTTCTCCGAGCGGGTCGGCAAGCTCACCAGCGACATCGACGAGAGCAAGCGCGAGATCGGGGCGGTCAAGTCGCTCTTGCAGCAGGATCATGAAAAGACGGTGGAGGAGATCGTTCATCTCGGTTAGTGGCCCGCATATATACCCGTAACTCTGAACGTGCTGCCACTGGTTCATACACTTACCTCCTCTTGGTCATGGATGCAGTCAATAGGTGCCAGCTGGAGGTACAACGCTCCGTCAGAGCGCCTGCCCAAGCTGAGAGAGTGGAGGGCGTCTGCTCAGATCTTGTCAGAGTTGATAGTCGGCTCACAGCACTGGAGGGCAAGATGGATATGTTGCAAATGGTACTATTTGCACTTGTATGCGCGCGTAGAGGCAGGTTGACCCTCGTAAAGCTGCACCACACTCAGCTGCAGGCCCTCCAAACGGTGCAGGATCAACAAGGCAAACTGATAGCTGCCCTCTCTCCGGTCCTCCCTCTATTGCAAAACATTGCACCGCATCTAGAGAACGTTAGGCGGGATATCTCCGACGGCTTCCGCGAAGTGAAGTCGATCTACGCAGGCGAGAGTCGAAACGTTGCTACTGCAACTCAAGGCGCTCCCTTAGCCCAGTCTCCTCGTGGCACGCCGCCGTCTAGGTCGACCCCTGGGGATTCATCCGATCCCGCAAGACGGAAGAAGCGCAAGATGGGCCATGACAGCAGCTATTCCGTAAGAACGCCGAAGAGCTCTGGCCTCCCAGATAGCGTCAGACCTCCGGATACCTCCGCCACTGGATTGACGACGAATGCTCTTGCTCCCCGTACTAGACTACTGGCACCTTCTGCTTCTCCTGATGTCCCCCTGCGACTGGTACCTCCAACGCAGACGACTTACCGAACTCCCCGTCGACCGCCGCTCGTCGACTTGCTCAACCTGAACGCAACACCAGGACGATCTCGCACTCCGCTGGCTTCTACTGCTCAGAGCGGCAACTCCACGCAAGCTGCTGATCCAGCACCTTCGAGCGTTTCTACGCGGGCTCCCCCGACTCTTGAGGGCGCTCTCAATCTGGTGATCGACAACAGTGGTGCGCCAATCGCGTCGAAGGCGCCTCTCGCGCATGGGACACCCAAAAACGCAGATTCACTAGCTTCGACTACTAGTACTCTGTCTCAGTCTTCTATCGCGCGGGATGGCAGTGAAAGGAAAGTCACCTGCGATTCCTCGACATCAGGCGTGCAGAGCAAGGCCGTGGCCGCCAGGCTCCCTATCTCCGCGATGCCTCCCTCTGGTCTGGATGCCACCTCGGCTCATCAGAAGCCACCACGTAGTCTCGCCATGTCGGGTGTCGCCGTTCTCTCAGCGCAGAATGGCTCCGCTACCCCGGTAATGAACAAGCCGTTAAGCATTAAAGACGTCCGTGCCCTCACTGCCACGCCCGCGTTCGTGAGTGTCGTGGATACCCGCGCTTCTGTTGTCACTGAATCAACCTCACGCCCTCTCAGCGCCATGAGGGGAAGCGGTTCATTCCGCTCGACGATGACGACGACGATCTGGTGGAGTGACCGGGTCGGGCCGTGCGTTCGATGCGAAGGTAGTTGTCAATTTGGCATGACTATTGCCTCCAGATCTTCAGACGCTTTGGGCCGCACTCGCGCTGCTCCACAGGACCTGAGATCCTCTCCTCACTCTGTGCGATGATGCTTGGGGGAATAGAGGTGACGGACCACGGACGACTGATGTTTTCGGGATGATGTACGCGGACAGCGAGCGCAACGCATGCAGACACAGGGCTTCTTTCCTCCAGCACTGCGGTTATTGTTGACGGAACTGCCCAAACATAATTGTTGATCCTGTCAGTTCTCGAGATCAAAGGTGATATGCGGGCCCGTGAACGAATTCTGCTGATGCCGACAGAGAGGCTGAAGCTACTAGACTTGTTCCTGGTGCGTGATGTGTCCCACATACGATGAGATGCGGATGCAATGTCAAGCCAATGGGAAAGTTGTGGTTGTCACGTGTGTTATCTTGCTAACCCCCTATGGCTCCTTTCTTTTTATCGCCAGTGCATGCTCAGGCCAAGTAGATGTCAGTCTGTGAGTCTTCTTCGTGCAGAGCTGAAGTTCGTTGGGTGCTGACCTTCTTGACACGGACCGATCCTAGGTCGCGCTAGATTGATGGACTATGATGCTGATAGGTGATATGCTAAGTATGGCTACAGGCAGCTGCTGGTACTCTGGATCTGAAGATACACCTGTTGCAAGGGGCTGATGTTGTACACTCCTGCGGCGAAATAATAACCAGCATAAAGCAACAAACCTGACCCGTGCTGAATGCTGGGGGAGACATTGCACTGTCAATAACATTCTCAATCAATAGGGTCTGTCCATGGACCCTCGAGAGTAAGTATATACCCGGATTGCATGGACTCGCACAACAGAATCGTATACCTCAGCGACAGTGTGCATGGTTATTCATTCGTGTATGCAGGTAGCCAACGACAGAGTGCGAGACAGCAAAAAAGTAGGAGGCGGGGAATTTCTAGGAGATGAGAGGGAGACGGCGACGAGAGTGAGGATGCAGGCAACATGTATGTGTGTGCAAAATGGACAATTCGAGAGGAGACAGGCATAAGTGGGGCAGAGCAGTATCCAGGGACTTGACTCGTCAAACAGAATTGAACAGAGGACAACAAAAATGGGATAGTGAGAACGACAGACACATACACCGGGGTGCCAGACAGATCAGAGCGCGACAGGAAAACTCAGAAGGGACACAAAATCATGGGTGGAAAAGGAGAAGGACAGCGGAGTCAGTGTATGTGTGCGTGAGGAGGCCCAAGCTGCCGGCGATGGGGATCGGCAGAACAACGTAAGTCATAAGGGCATCAGGTATACAGAACATGAGAGGACAGACGGGGCTCCACCCCGCCTTCATGTCATCGTGCCCGCATTGATCCAGGACGAAGACAGGCGCATTGATCGTTGATAATCTGAGAGCAAAACTGTAACATCGACAGAGGCAGGGGCGAGAGAGGAAGATTTGCTGGAGAAAGGCCGCCCGCGAGCCGTCATGTATGGGCGCAGAAGCCACCTCCTCGTTTACATTGGCGTCGTGTATGTGTATATTGCTTGCGGTATCGTGGGGCTCGTGTATCTGCTCATAAGAGCCCGAAGCTCCCTAGCAAAGTTTAGTGTCAAGGAGCATAGATGTTGACCTCAGTGGTGGCGTCGTCGACAGCCGTGGCTGCCGGTGCGTCGTGGGGCGAGGTGCAGACTGTCCTGGGAGAGGCCGGGATGGACGCAAGGGGGGATACTGGGAAGGCGTCCGGGCGGGCGTCCAGCGGTGATCTGTCAGCTGGGAGATTTGTCAGGAAATCATGGGAGGAGACGGGGATATCAGCTTGGCCGCCTCCGTCTTCCTGCACCAGCTGGCTATCGGCGACGATGGTCGCCCTGACCTCGGGGTCCTCAGTAGCAACCAGGGCCGGTAAATCCACCTGCGTGTTCTCCGTGGAGGTGATGAGCCTCGCCGCAGGTTGGTCAGGAACGTCATACAGAGCGATCTTCTCGTCGTCATCGTCGTCGCGTTCCTCCGAACTGCCGACGACGGTCTCGTCGCTCTCCCGTCTCTCCAAGCTCTTCGGGCGCGGAATCTCAGCTGCAGCGGACAGTGGGAGGCTCTGCTGTAGGACAGTGTATATTTGCATCATGTCCACCAGCTCAGGCCCCGTGAATATGCGTCTCGAGATGTGAACCTCGTTCGCACCTGGCTGCGAATCCCTGGTTCCCTCCGAGCGCAGACCTAGCTCCTTCTCACGCTGGATAAGCCGTTTCCTCACAAGGCTCGGCGGGACGGGCGGCTCGCCGAAGCGCAGTCTGTGGTAGGTCTGACTATGCACCCTCTGTGCGCCGGGGGCCATCACCCATGTGTGGCCCGGCGCGAGGGTGAACGGCGAGCCCGCCGTGACAGATAGGTTCGGGAGGCTCGCACTGACTGGGAACCCCGCCCAGCTGGAGACGCTTCCGTGTCCGTAAGCACCGAGGGCGATATGGCCGTAGGGATGGGGAAGGTCGTCGTGAGCAGACGGGGGCGCTACGGGGCAGGGGATGGATACGCTTGGAAAGGGGTATTCAAAGCGCGGGGAGCGATCGAAGGGGGTAGCGACGATCGCAAAGGAGGGCGAATGCAGCGAGAGCGCGCCGAGAGAGACGCGTGGCTTGCGCGAGGGCGAAGAGGTCGGCGAGGGTTGGCGAGAAGTGTACGAGCCCGAGAAAGGAACAACTAAAGCGAGAGCGCGGGGAGGCTCGGAGTCGGTCTAAGCACAACAATGTCATTAGCAGGGTGTCAAAGAGTGTGTAGGCAACATCAACAGCATGCAGTGTGAGGTATGCGCCGCCGCCGGCGATCAGCCCAATAAGGCGGCGCGGAACGAACAGCTAAGGGATGGGCCCTCACCTCTGTCACTGCGTCGCTGTTATCACCGGGCGCGATCCCAAAGTCTTCGACATCCGGGTCGGGGGTGGGGCCAGAGGCTGCGTCATCACACTCGCGGTCGAGGAAAGAGTCGACCGGGATTGAAGGATGAGTGGGGACATGATCGTAGGCAGAATTAGAGACGAACGTCGAAGGAACGGTGGGCATCGAATGAATCTTTGTTAAAGGTGTAGAGAGGGGTGGTCTCGTCAACGGCTATCTCGCAGACAAGCTCGCTCGCTTTGGAATCTGGAGAGGACGGGGGAGAGACTGAGTCGGGCGATCGTCGTCCAAACGCTGAAGTCCCTGTCCTGATCCTGGCGCGAAAGCAGGGGCGGGGTGGTAGACGGAAGCACGGGTGGGGTCCAGCACGGTGCTTGACTGGACAGGATATAGGGGACCACCTCCAGCGAAAAGGCCATTTTGCGAGATTCTGCCCCTCGCATGCATGCGCACACAACAGCGCGCGCACAGGAAGAATTCTATAGCCGTGGGGAGTCTCCTCGCCCTCGGCGCATCAAGCTCTGGCTATCCCCGCCGGCTAGCTTTGCCCGTACTTACTGGTCGTAATCTATGACGGAATACTCTGTCTTTCACATGCCGGTACCCAACTCGTGCCCGGACACCGACCTCGACAACACGTTGATCGTACATACACCGATGCGTACACCAACCTCTTGACTCTATGGTGGGAACCAATGTGTGCTGTGCGGGTGGCTACTCCGCTGGAGAAGCCTGGACGAGACGAGCAGGAAACGATTGTCTCGCTTTCGTACATCTCTCACCCATGCTTCATCCTCGGCGGCCTCTCCCACGATCTCGTCCTCGCCTCGGTTGACCAAATTCTCTTCTACGTGCACCATATTCGTGTACTCTGCGTCTCACAAAGGTTTCGTGCATCTCCTCTCATCACCCTTCTCATTTACACCGGACACGCCGTTCCCAACAGTGCCCGTCCCCCAATCCGCAGACATCCTAAACATGATCCTTCACACCATCTACAACATGTCCGCGATCGCATTCTGTCCTGCCTTGGAGACCATCTCTTCTGCGCTCGATGCGTTCATCGGGTACGGGCTCGATCCAAAGCAGCCCGCGAAGGTAGGTCAGCCTCTCTACGACTGTGCGCCCCCATGCCCGATTGAGACCCGGTACGCGCTCGCGGGCGCGCATGACCTCGCGGACGTCGCAGTGGCCACGTCCGCGCACCTGCTCTCGTTCCCGAGACGCTATTGGACTCGCTCGCGGGCGCGGCCTACCTCAAGAAGCTCTTCTTCCTGCACTTCGGCAGGACGGACGCACTCAAGCGCGTGCTGATCAAATCACCGAGCACGCACAGCGAGACAGCCAACTGTTCGCTGGCCCAGCAGAAGTGCTTGACACGTGCCAGTGCGTGGGCGCGCCGCGGCGCATGTATTGCGGGACGCGAGCTCGAGGCCAAGTAAGTGCGCCGCTTGACTGGCCTGGAAGAAATCACGTACGCGTTGCTGGGATATTTCTCGACGCATTTGTTGCATGCTGCCCTCTCACCACTTGTGCGAGAGGTGAAGTGTCCGAAATGTCAGCTCGTGTTGCGGGAAAGGATAGCCTGCGCGGTGATTGAGTGGGCATCCGTGAAGGTGTGCCGCGTCTTCAACGTCGATACGACTCTCACTGATGTGCTGGTTAGCGTACTATATCAATGGAGAGAAACGCGGAAAACCCCTGCAGGGTGGAAGCTGTCCTTCGTACTACCGTCGGTCTACTCGCTTCTGGATGTCTGAAGAGTGTATTGCAGACTCATTTATCTACTTTCAGCGGGCCCGTTGTGCATCGTGGTATTCTTGGCAGTCCTAAATTGACATAGTCGGAGGAAATTATGCATCACGAGACTGGCGGCGCGTGCCCATGCCCACTGAACATCAAAGAGTATGCGGAACACTGTCGCGGAACATGTCATGAAGATATATCCTCACGTTACGTCTACCCTTGAGAGCCCTATGCCACTTGCGGTCGAGTCAAGAGATGGTATCGGCGCCGAACTGTGCGACTACCCACTACGCAGCACGTATAGAGTCATTCGCAGCGATCTAGTCGAGGCTCACGCTGAACCCTATCTGAAGATGGCCGTGATGTATGTTAACAGCTACAAGCTACCCACGCTAGCAACGACCTCCAACATTGAGGCGGCGTTGTCTTCGATGGAGCCGTACGACATCAGCTTCGCTTTCTCCCTTCGCTTCGATACCCTATCTTGCCCTACCCTACGCCTCGTACCACTCGTGCTCGCGCTACGTATCGGGAAATACTGGACTCACGTCAAGTCACCCGTCGCGGAGCTCTTCGAATTCTACGCCTTCTGCCCGCTATCCCGACCTCGTCTCGTTCTTCGAACGCTTCCGCGGGAACCCAGAGTGTATCATGTTCGCGGTGCTCGACTGCACACGCGGGAACGCGTTCGCAGGAGCATCCGCCGCGTGCAGTAGTGCGCAAACCCGAGCAATGTCAAGTGGGTCGGCCTTGCGCGGCGGATGGGTTGCAAGGATGAGGGCGTGCACAGGTGAATGTACGTGTCAAGCCCTTATCTGCCCGAGGAGATACTGTCGGTCCCAGCGGTGAAAAGGGGGACGGTGGAGGGGTGTGGGCGTTTCAGCACCCTCCTGAGTCATTGCTGGGATAACTGGGAGGAGGAGAGTCAGGGGGATCATTGTCCGAAGACATAACTCAGAAACAGACTCGGATCTGCATACTAGGAGACGGGCCCAACTGCCAATTTGAGTCGTATTTATTGCGAGCAGAGCGAGCATACATTGCTTAAGTTAGGCGTGTCCCACACTGGTGTTACATATTTGCTTGTCGCATCAACGCGGAAGACGAATGGCTTTGTACATCGTCGTAGATTCATGTACAAGTCGCAATACGCATACTAATTGTTTGACATTGTGAGTACAGGAACTTGGACGCTGCAATACTTGTAATGACTTTGTAGTAAATAGTGTATGTTGTTATCGAGAATAGTGCTATGTACTGTACTTGGATGCTACCACATGGTGAAAGGGAGTGTTTCTTTGTTGAATATTGATGCGAAAGATGCATCAGAATAATATTCCTCGCAAGAGAGCCAGTCAGCGCTGCTTACGCCCGCTCATTACCCCGGTCTCGTGTCTGACCAATTTGCCACTACAAGCGTACAAAACCTCGTCGTTCAGCACACCTATGCCTCCATTTTACACTTTGACTCCAAGCCCCGGCCATCCTGTGTCTTTTGCACTGTCGTCGTAATGACCCCAGTCGCGACCGACTCCGAGTCATCTCTCGCGACACCGCGCGCCTTCAAACGACAGCCTCCTCTTGTCTCAGACGGTATGACAACTATGGATGGCCGCCCGCCTCCGGAGCCCAAACATTCCTCGCCGCCGCAGGCGGTCGATGCGCCCGCGCGGACGGCATTCGCATTTGACGACATCGAGGACGCATTGGAGGCGTTCGGTCGGGGCGAGTTTCTTGTGGTCATGGACGATGAGGGTCGGGAGAACGAAGGCGACCTCATCATCGCCGCCAGCGAGGTCTCCACAGAGAAGATGGCGTGGATGATCAAGCATACAAGGTACGTCTTGGTCCTTCTCGAGGCCTTCCGCAGACTGACTGGTTCGAATAGTGGGTACATTTGCATAGCTCTTCCGGCTGAGCGCTTGGAGGAGCTGGACATCCCGATGATGGTCGCTGAGAACCAGGACCCGCACCGGACTGCATACACGGTCACAGTAGACTACATGCATGGTGCGTACTTCGTGCCCCAGTTATATGCGCATACATAGTGAGAAGGCACTCAAGGCACCACGACCGGCATTTCCGCTCACGACCGCGCTCTGACCGCTCGTGCACTCGCCTCACCCTCTTCCCAGCCGACTCAGTTCTCCCGCCCAGGACACATGGTGCCCTTGCGTGCTCGACCCGGCGGCGTGCTCGAGCGGCGCGGACACACCGAGACGGGCGTGGACCTGTGCGCACTCACGGGTCTTCCGCGCGCGGGTGTACTCTGCGAGCTAGTCGAAGACAACGAGACGGGAAGCATGATGCGTCGCGACGGCTGCCGACGCTTCGCAGACCGGTGGGGGCTCAAGATGATTAGCGTGGATATGCTGGCGGAGTGGAGACGAAAACGGGAGGCAGTGGGAAATGGAGACGCATAGAGGGGCAAACTCAGTAAGTGTACAACACGTGTATCTCATCCCGCACTAGATTCGCTGCTGGGCATTGGGCCATAACGAGAAGGAAGATGCACCTCTCATATAGACCACAAGCTCCCGTTGAGTACCAGGATCACGGGCGACTAGCATCTGGATGCACGGCCTGATTGATACATAATCAGGTGTGTACAGTGATTCGTGATAGTCAGTGTCGCCTGTTACACTCCCAGCACCTCAAAGACGCGATGATCACCGCATGTCATCATGTGGGTCTGTGTGGGCGTGTCCGCACACTTGGCTTGGAACGGACGTATTTCGGCCTCATCCCTGCATTATTACCCACCGCAAGACCAGTGTCGTGAACAATGTAGTGCATCCCCGGTGGACGCTCTCTGTATGCCATCCGTCTCCGACGCCAGAGATCACCTTGCGGCGTGTCACGGCGCTTATTCGACTTGTGTGCACCTTCCAAGTAGATGCGTCGTAGGGCGTATTCCTGTGCGCGGCGCCCCTTCTGCATCGTGCCGAGGCACCAATCGCACGGCACGGCTGCTGCGTTGAGATGTTTCCTGGCTTCCCTATCCTGTTAATGCCCACATCTGCGATGCTGTTATAGCCATCAAGAGCTACTGGGTTCGACCCGGCCAGCTAATCCACGGAGCTCACGCTTACATTGTGACCCTGCTACAGCATGGCATATGCACCGTACAATGTGTTCCTTGACGACAAGTCCCCCTTATTGTACTACTCACCGTCCAGAGGAGGTAACAGCGGATATATCGACATCGTTTCGGATCGCAGCTGCTGGTACACATCCAACACAACTGGAAGGGTAAGTTCTGGGCGCGTTATTCTGTGTGTTCGATGATAAGATATGATGTTTACAGGAGTCGTCCTACACTACCTACCTTCTCGATGCGTCGGTAGCTCTCCGGTGGACGGGAACAGCGGTGTGGTTATACGGCGAGGCGAACGCAACCTACACCATATCCAGGAGTTGGAATGTCGTCGACGTCACGGGAACGGGCGCCGAAGCTAGCGACGGCCTGTTATACAGCGAAAGGGATGTCGCATACGGCCTACACATGCTTACGCTCGTCGTTCAACAAGGGCCGGTCACGATAACAGGTGCAACCGTAACTGTAGGGATGGGCAAGGTCGGGTACGTAGGGCATCATTAGGTAGCCTGCTTGAAAACCTCGACTGACCCCCTATAACAAGATCGACCCTCACGGCAACCAACATATCAGCGCTGGACGTGGACGCAGTGCAGGCTTCGTCTCCGATCAACCCCTTCTTCACTGTCAGCCCGATCGACGCGTGGCACGCATACTCCGTATCCAGCGAGAACGGCGCGCAGGAGAACCTCGTCAACACCTATCTCCAGGGTGCCTACGTCACATTCGCCGTGAACTCGAGCCTCGGCTTCGCCATATACGGGGCCACCGCGCAGCCCGAGGGCGCCTACCTCGTGTACGTAGACCCGCCGGGCCGGTGCCGAACAGCCCCAATACCAGCTCTGAGTACCACTTCAATGCTACGAGCGCGTGGGTGTTTCCAGATGAACTCAAGTACCCGGTCACGGGGCTCGACAGGACGCAGAGCTACGAGGTCAAGATCGTCAACGCGGATGCTGGGAGGGACTTCAACTTGGGACAAGTAGTCTTGTTTGACGCAATCCCACCGTATGCGACAAGCCCTGCGTCAGAAAGCATTCGGATGATCAATTTAAGGCTGGTGTAGCGTGTCGACCGGCTCCCCCTCTAGCGATCCAACCGGCTCAAAACCCTCCGGTTCGCTTCACAGTGTCTTGCAGGCTGGAACTATAACTGGGATCTCGGTGTGTCAGATGGTCTATTACTGTGCACTCTGTTAGATCATCCTCGTTCTGCAGGTGGGTAGTGCAGTGGCGTTCTTGATCGCTGCCATTTCTGCTGTCTTGCTCTATCGTTACAGACGCAGGATGAATGCAGTGTCCACACGATTCAGCGGAGAGGCGATCCCTCGGTCTGAAGAAGGCGGGATATCACCTGCCGAGGTCGACAACTCGCTTCTCAGCCCCTGTGAGTGTGAGACTCGTGTTTGGGGAACATACACATCTTACATCGAAGCGGTTACGAAGTCATATATGGATTGCGTGCCTTCCAGATCTTTCGAGGTCCAGTCCGATGCTCGTCCTACCTCTATCATCAAGGGCGCGGGACAGATTCTCGAGACCCAATCTACCAGTGAGCCACCAGGCGGACAGAGTGCTCTGCATGCCGCATGCCGACCTTCCGTGCCCCTACGTGAGGAAGACGCAGGGCCAGTGCTAGATCGTCTGCCTCCAATGTACAATCCGAGATGGGGAGATAGTAGCCGGAGTGCTGCGACCAGCGATGCTCAAGCAATGTCTGGGATGGAAGGTGGAACCTTCATGCCCGCGATACGGTAGACACAGTATTACTACATGTATACAGCAGTACGAATTAGGGCGCTATTTATTGAGAGGCCAGCAACAACAATGTGACCGCAAGTCTTTATGGATTTTGGGCGCGTTCTTCATCCACAACATACCACGAAGGTTGTGGGTCGCGGCCTCCTCCAGAGTGAAGCTGGTCTCGTCCCCATCCGATCCCGATCGAGGAAGGTCGCAGTGAAGCGAGACACTGGGCGCCTCTGCGACCCGACGCGTTCCCCGACGGCGTTCGGCTGCTCACTAATACCTTCAACTTGGTCATCAAGTACGGGGTGCGTCCGGCCTCCTCTTGTCTCCAGACCACCACTTTCTTTGCCATGCCAGAACCAACGCCGACCGCGGGGAGCACCAAACCACTGCCTCCCGGCATGGTTCTCGGACCTGATGGCAAGCCCTGTAAAATATGTACCGCGTTCCGGAACTGGAAGCCTGCCAACGACAAGCAGAGACGCAAACAAGGCGACCCGAATCAACTTGCGACAGCAACGGCAGCAGTCGTGGCGGCGGGGACTGCGACAACCACTGCGGAACCTGACCCAGTTCGTCCCGACTATTGTCCACCAGACGTGGAACAGCTCGGCCGCGCGACATGGACGTTCCTCCATACTACCGCTGCATACTATCCAGAGAAGCCTACGCCAACACAGCGCGTGAACATGTTGACGCTGCTCCGCTCTCTGCCCGTGCTCTACCCCTGCTCGCATTGCGCCTCGCATCTGGGCGAAAACATAAAGGAGAATCCACCGGACGTCAGCGGGAGGGTGGCCCTGAGTAGGTGGCTGTGCGAGAGACATAACGAGGTGAATGTTAGGCTGGGCAAGGAAAAGTTTGACTGCTCGATAGAGAAGACGGATGAGCGGTGGAAGGACGGCCCGAGCGATGGCAGTTGCGATTAACTGGTGAGTATCGTGTTTGGGACAGGATATAGTACGACGCTCAGTATTGAAATTCTACGTATACAGTATTCTTGGCATATTAGTACTGCTTGCCGCGTGCATCCCAATGCATCCAACACCTACCATCCATTAGCTTGCAGAGTCTGCTACTCACGGTACGTTTATCGTGTGATAACTCCATCGTATGAGACTAGTCCTCCCCCATACAGAAATGGATTGCTCAGTCTACACACTGTGTTCATCTGGATCATCCACGTTGCCTACCAACATGCATCCTAATGCCGCACAAATCGTTGTCGACTAATTCTAACGCCATCGATGCTATTATTGCTCTCTTGCGGCGGTTCAAACTGTTCCTTCTACGTAAGTGTGCATCAGCCGAATCCACGGTGATCGTCAGATACCATGCTGTGCGTTCTCGTGCATGCCTGTCTTCCGCCTGTTGTCTTCAGGGTCGGACGTCCTTTGCCACTAATTGCCGTAGGCGTTGTTGCCCTCCTCTCCTCGTAACATAAATGCACACGGGACGTCTACCATCCCGAGACAGTCGGGGCGGGAGATGCTATGTATTCATAGTGAGTACCCCACAGATATCAGATGGAATTGTTGACGGCTTCCAGTGTACACATGCTGTTGTTGTTTGGCACCCGCACTTCAAGATAATTCATTTACAGAAGGCACTCACTTAGCACAGCAAAACCACGGGTATGTAGGGCATCGCAGCACCGTTGTAGTGCTTCAGGACCCTCATAACATTACTCTCTCTCGAAGGGCGGCTAGCTACGCTGCAATTCGCGTCCTCTACTATCCGAGTGCCTCTGTAACTCGCGCTGCTCAGTATGGCGTGGCAGTTATATAACATCTCGTTCGACGATAAATCAGCGCTGTTCTACTACGAGCCTTACCGAGGTGGGAGTGCAAACGGCTCCGATATTCATAGCTCCGCAGAACAATCTACATGGGTCGCGTACAATACTACTGGGAGGGTGCGCCTGGTATGCTTTACATTTCATTCTCTGATCGGTCCACAGGAGTCTTCGTACACAACGTCCTTCGGAGGGGCCTCAGTCACTCTGCAGTTGCCGGCTATGGTTTCGGCATTCTGGATCTACGGTGAATGTAATGCATCAGCCGTGACAATCCATAGGAGCTGGGATGGGGATGCTATACTCAACAACGCTACCGAAGATGATGGTGGCGTGATTTATAGCGAGGGCGGATTGACGCAGGATTTGAACGAGGTCACGCTCGTCGTAAACAACGGAAGTGGTCCAGTCACAATCGAGGGCGCTACTGTTGCAATAAAGATGGGTGCCGATGGGTGAGTGACACCAAATAATATCGACATGAGACCGGACTCATACCTTCAACAAGCTCAACTATTAAGGCAACAAACATATCCACCGTCATCGAGTCAATCCCTGCTCTCAATCCTTACTTCACTGTCAACGGCACTGGCTCGTCGTGGGAAGGAGAGCTAGCGTTTGGTCCAAACGGCGGACTGGAGGCCATCATAGGCACAAACACCTCCGGCGACTACGTCACGTTCTCAGTCAACTCCAGCGTTGCGTTCGCGGTATATGGAGCCAACGATCCATACCAAGGCACGTTTGTTGTGGACATCGACCCGCCCTTGCCGTATAACGCATATGCGTCCGCGACGTATAATTCGTCGTCTCCATGGACCACGATCGAGGAGATCAAGTATCTCGCTGCTGGACTCGACGACACGGAGACGTATATGGTGAATATAAGTAATGTAGAGTCTGGGAAGGGGTTCAACATGGGTCAGGTCATACTATACACTGCAATCCCTCCGTGCGCCATTCCGTCCTTTTGTAACAAGGCTCTGCATTCATCTCTTTGTTGTTACAGCGCCTCCTCCACGGCCTCAACATCTCGTGTACCATACTCTCATCACGCTCTCAGCAGCGGTGCTATTGCAGGGGCAACCGTGCGTAACTCTAAGATGTACATGGTGAACGAGGGCCTACTCACTCAATCAGCGGACGTAAATTGGAAGCGTGTCTGCAGCCGTGGTTCTAGCCTTCATAGCTGTTGTCTTCTTCCACCAGAGAAAGCGCCGTACTGGCCTTTCGCTATTCGAGATCGAACCAGAGGCAACACCAATCGATCCAATCGCCCCGCAGCTCCCAAACAGCACACATGAGGTATTCAGTCGGCAGCGTCTCTCTTCTATCGTTTCGCGGCCCTGTGAGTGGGGTGTTCAGTCGTGCCATAGCTCTAGCTCACTGTTTCATTGCTTCTCAGTCGTCAAGGCATATGCTGATCCAGCTGATGTCGCGTTAGACATGCCCACTCCGCAGGGTTCAGATATTACCGAGGTTCTGTACCCCAAGTCGGAGAACGTGACGCCAGAGCCCGACACAGCTGCTGTTGCCGGTCCCTCTACAGCCGCGTCTGTGTCGCCATTGCATATCATTGCGACCCACGCGGAAGATGCGGGACCTGTGCAGCATGAAGAGCTTCCTCCTGTATACAATCCCGAATGGAACAACAGTACGCCCAGGGTAACGTGAGGGATGGCTTAGACGAGAAAAGGGTATCTCGACGGAGCTTCCCTCAATGCTTCGTAGTTGGAATTTCTGGCATGTCCTTTTCTCTTACGGATTGACGTCTTGCTTTGTATCGCTGCTACGTGGTCATATTAGCCGCATTGGGTGGGTCTCGTATCCTCGATCCCTCGATCGTGAATTCTTCAATTGGCGGGGCCGCTGGTGGCTCCATCCAAGTCGAAGTTTACCGCCCACATCTTCCTGTATCTATGGTACTGTAGTTGTTTCTTTTCGACAAAATGGAGGCTCCCTGGTGATCCATCAGTGTCCTGCTGTCGGTGCGTCTGACTAGCTTTGACTTCTTGCAATATTCAAGTTAGCCAGCCTGGTCAGTGACAACCGAACAGCGACTTGAAGTTCGAAGTCCGCCGCGGCGTCTGCCGTACTGCTATCGACGAGCCGACAGTTGGCACGCTGTGACTGCTTCCTCTAACATACTCGAGAAGTGCCTACCTGCTGTCACGGTATCCCAGAGAGAACGCATCGAGAGGCTAGAAGGGTGGACAATTATCATCAAGCATGAGTGAAAATGGGGTAAAAGACATTGTATTGTTGCACTGAAGCTCATATAGGCTGTAAACCACTCAGCGTGGCCATGATAGATAAGATGGGTGAGCGATAGAAGGACGGACCGAGCGAGGGTAGCTCTAACTCGATGAATATGACAGATGAGTACGATGCTCCAATACACCTCTGCACGTACTCAGAGAGCCCGATGAAATAGGAGCTACAGTTTAGACTATAAGCTTAGAGCATCAGCGTTTGCACAGCTGACTTGATGCAGATCCCGTCTCTGACGGTACAGGCGGGGAAGCGGGAGTTGGCGCGAAACAGCTCACAGCGGTGTACCGAGATCTCGTGAAGAGAAACCTGACGTTATCTTTCAGCGTAGTAAGTCGATACCATTGTGCCAGTAACATCTACTAACGTACCTCTTCGTGATCAGCTAGAGTGCACCACATCCAGCACCGCTTGCTATTCAAGGACTGCCTCGCTCGAAGGACTTTGCAATAGCCCACTAGCCGTGCGCCGTGAAGCCCGTCCTTCCCATCAACACGCGCCGCGTGATACGTTACATGTGGCTTCCTGATGCGAGGATGAGAACGAGGACGAGAGTGGCACCTTAATGAATTTCGGTACACACCGGCACGCGAAACGAGTGACCCCGATAGGCATCCAATTGCTATGTGTAAGTATATATGCATGCTTTCGGAACAATACTATACAGGTGAGCACTCCGGATGGGAACCGCGTGGAGCGTCACTCTCGATGCAAAGTATGTTCCTCTTAGAGCTACTTGCAATGCATGGGCTTCTGGTATTGCGCTCTTGATTCTCGGACCGCCCAAGGAACTATCGCGACAACTGCCGCACGGAGAGCTAGGTCATCGAAACACCCGCCGTCGGGTGCCACGGCAGCATTCTCTATAGTCCGCTGTAGAGATCGACCTCCCAGAAAGCAGGTATCCTCCCCTCCCCTCCGGAGACACCCATACTGCATTCTTCGACATGATACACCAGCCTTACAACATCTCCATTGATGACAAGTCGCCGCTATTGTACTATTGGCCATATCGAGGCGGATCTTGGAATGGAACCGACCCCGTAGACGGTGGTACGGACCAGGATACGTGGTACGCCGTCAATACTACAGGTGGCAGGGTGCGTAAGATCTATCTTCTTTGAGCTCAATTGACGTCCGTTATAGGAGGCATCTTTCACAACGTACTCGATGGGCGCTTCTGTTGCTCTTCAGTGGACTGGTACTGCGATCTCGGTATACGGCGAGGCTAACGCATCAGCCGTAGTGGTCAAGCGAAGTTGGGATGACACAGTTGTCTACAATGACGCTACAGACGTAGGGGGAGGTGTCTTGTATAGCGAAAACGGTATACAGTATGGGTTGAATACGCTCACACTCGTTGTCGCAAGTGGGCCCGTGACCATGCACGGTGCAACTATCACAGTTGGAATGGGTGCGCCTGAGTGAGTCATCCTGCACTTTATATATATGAAGCTAACCCAGTGCGTGAGCAAGCACCACAATCAAGACGAGCAACGTATCTGCCCTGATAGGCTCCATCTCTGCACTCAACCCATCGTTCAGTGTTGACTCGCTCAACTCTTGGACCGGTGATCTAGCGCTTGGCCCAAACAACGAACCAGAGCCAATCATTGTCACGAACATCACGGGAGCGTGGGTCGCCTTCCCTGTCAACTCCAGCGTCGGCTTCGCGCTGTATGGCGCCAACGACATTGATCAGGGCAACTTTATTGTGGATATTGACCCCGCAGTGCCGAATGTACCAAATAGCAGCACCACGTACCTATTCAACGCAATGACACCATGGGTGGCGACCAACCAGCTCCGGTACCTTGCCACTGGACTTGATAGGACTCAGTACTATACCGTGCGGGTGACGAATGCGGAGGCTGGGAAGCAGTTCAACATGGGCGAGGTAATGCTCTTTGATGCTGTTCCAGCGTACGCGCTTTCTATACTCTGTCAACTCGCGGGGGAGACCATGATGTTTGTTCTGCAGTGTTTCGTCATCTTCGATGTCTGCCACCCCGACTACTACAGCAGCCAAGCCGGTGGATGGCGACAGGCTGGGTCGCGGAGCCATTGCAGGCACTGTAGTGCGTCATATATCCAGTTCCATGTCTCGCCTGTACTGACATAGTGATTTTTACTCGCGAAGATAGGGAGTATTGCGGGCGCCCTCCTAGTCACATTCGCAGTTTTTCTGCTATTCCTTCGAGTTAAACGCCCGGCGGGCGCATATATTAAGCAAGAGATACCAACAGTTACTCCAAGTCCCGATGACGAGATGGAACAAACGTCTCTCCATCAAGGCGCGCTAGTGATGTCACAGCCTTGTACGCCTAGCTTTCCTCGTCACTATACGAAAGCTAATCTCGAACACTGTGCCCACATAGATACGAAAGCATACGTCGACCCCGCAAGTTCTGTGCCCACTGATGGGGATGCTGGGGTTGGGCCATCTACCAGTGCCTTGACCACGGTTTCTGCGACCTTTCCGGTTCACGCTGAAGATGCTGGGCCAGTGCCAGAAGAGCTTCCTCCCATATACAACCCAGATTGGAACCTCGATCCCGCCGACATCTCGTGACAACGAGCGCGCATCAGCTATGTACGAGGTCGGACCCTCCACCATGTGTACGTCGTCCTTCAGTCCCATACCTCTTGCCTGATAGTACAGACCGGTCGAGTCGAGTATTTGCACACCCTGGTCCCCTCGTATATGAGCTGCGAATACTCAGAGAACTGATCAGTCGAGTCCTTGGTGAGTTGCGGTCTAGATCTTCGCTAACGTTGACTTGTTGATTTCCACTTCAATTCAGTGGTGTTCATTCCGTTATGTTGCATGTGTCTAAAATCGCATGAGATTTATTGTGGCTGGCTCCTCCGCAGCGGATGCCTGAATAGTGCGGGCTTGAGCTACTGATGGCCACGTGGTAGGTCCAGGAGCACGTTTCTCTGCTCAATGTCCGCCGAGGCGTTGTCAGTGACGCATCCATATGCTTTGTTCGGCAAGAAGCTGGGAAATAACTACAGCTCTTATTAACCACTAACGAGCAAGTTACGTGTCGGCACAACTCAGCTGAAACAACGGCATATACTCAGGCGTCTACAAATGCTCATGGTCGACGGCTCGTGGATCCCACGCCCTCTCCATGCTAGAGTGCTACACCTAGATCCTCGTTGATCACTATACTGACATGTGCCTTCGGTATGCTCTCGGAGTGGCTTGCGCCTTTGTCTCTTGGAGACTGTCGACTGTCTGCGGTCACGTTGCATAGCACGCCTTCGGAGTGGCACTGAGTCCTACTCCTTCATAAGTACTTGCTCTTTGGCTTTAGTCTTCATACAAGGCCTCTCTACTTGGCCACCACGGAACACCGACTTCGCATGCGACGCCCTCCCGACGCACTGCTCTCTCTGCGGACCCTAGCCTCATACGTCGTAGCACGACACTCTCCATCTTCTACTCTGCCCTTGATACATTGGTATGCATTTCTCCCTCTTGATAGGCCGTAACTGTTGGATATTGATGTGTTTATATGGTCAGCTCTCCATTCACTGAGCCACGATGACATCCTGTGCATTCCCAATGGAGGTGCTTCACGGCATCTTCGATTGTTTGCAAGACGACCAGGCCGCGTTGAGCGCATGCAGCCTGACTTGCCATGCCTGGATGCCCACATGCCGCCCACGGCTCTTCCGCAAGGTGAAGTTGGACTACAAAGGCGACTCGTGCGAGAGGTTCCTTTATGCCCTTCACTCCTCCACATCTACAGACGTCCCGATCGCTGAATGTGTTCGCGAGGTCAAGGTTGGTACCAGTAACCTTACCTTCGGCGTCGGACACAACGATGCACAAGGCCATCACTCGATGGTAGGGAACTGGACACCGGGTCCGATCACGCTACCGAACGGCGCCGTTGTCACTCTTGGCGACCAAGGCCCTTTATCTATGGCGCTGGGTCCGGTATTGCAGAGCCTTCCTCACTTGAAACGTCTGTGCATCAGCTCATTCAACTGGAACGACTTCGCACCCATGACGAACCTGGAGACCGCGACGGGCGAGACATACATCAGCGCCCCTTTATCCCTATTTGCGGGCCTAGCCTGCGTCAAATCTATCACACTCACGTTAGCGGTGTTCAACTCGCCGTCAGAAGTCATGCAACTATTGACGCAGTTCCATAACCTGGAAGACCTTGAACTCGCGGCAGTGCTGATGGATCCGTTTGGCACTCGGCTCCCGGTGTGCGATACGCCGTGGGGCGCAAGCTTGAGGGGTCCCATCCGTCTCCAGAAGCTCAACATCGACGGCGCCAGCATGGAGGTAGCGCGCGTAATCCAAGGGCTGCTCAACCCACCGTTTTCAATAGCGCTTCGTGAGATCTCCATCGTCAGCAATGGTGCCTGCGACTGTGACGCGGCGGCGCAGCTACTCAGTGTGGCTTGTGCAACGATCGAGACCATCCATCTCAACTTCTCGGTGTCCGCTCGCATGGAGAGTACGTCAACGAATACCTGTCTTCAACCGACATGCACTGAGACACTCTCCCCCACAGAGCTGTTGGAGCTTGTCAATATCTCGCGGTTCACGAACCTCCGCGTCTTCGAGCTGAAGTACGAATATGCAGTATGGGAGTTCGACCTACCCGGCCTCGGACGAATGCGAAGCGAGGCGGGCCACATCCGTCATCTCCCCGTCTTCCTAAGCAACCTGCCCGAGAGCACGGAGAAGCTCATCTTTCGCTTCAGAACTTCGATGACGATCACGAACGGTGTCGCGTCCGCGCACTTGGACTTCACCGACTGGGACATGCTGGACCGCGTGTTGGTCAGACTGCACACCAGGGTCCCGTCCTTGTGCGCTACATTCAGCTTTAGGTTCGCTTCCTGCAATCCGCAGGGCCTACGTAGCGCCACCCCGAGTGTGCTACCTGACGTCGCAGGAGCCATGTGCATGCGTCTACGTCGGACCCTCGCATGCGACAAGCTTTGTCGCATCGTGCGCTTCGATGCTTGTCATGACGATGCCTAGGGTCCATACTTCTCGCTACAGAGAGAATGACGCCTCTGTACGATGTCTCCACTCCTTGCGTACTGTGTAACATCAGTTTCTTGTCCGAAACTTCTTCAGCTCTGAAATCCTCCTTCCCAATCATACAACCTTGACTGTAATTGACCACGTCAGTTCATAGATCGCGAACACCTTGTCTCACAGGCTGCCTACATATAATGATGTTGTGGAATGCGGAACCGCTTATTTCTTGATAAAAAGTATATTCGGCCAGTGTGACCAACTGCGGAGTCGCATTGAAGCCATGCCATATGAACGACTGGGAGCACGGTGATCACGGTGCAGGAGATGTGCTACTGATTAGTAAGAACGCTCGCGTTGTGCAGTGGAACCCTAACCCCGGATGCACTTAGTTTCACATCATCGCCCATGACACGGCGACCGTCCGTGTCGCATTCCGGCCAGTGTCTCGACGATTCAAGCTCTTGTCTGCGATCGCATACCAGCTCCGGTGTTCGGGCTATGTGCCATGGTCGTATCCGAAGTATCGGTATCTGCTGAGGAAATATCTGGCCCCGGGCGAGCATAAAACAGTGTCCACAACGAACGCTTGTACTGTGTGATCTTTCAGCAACTCCCGAACGCTGTCTCGTGAAATGTCCTCTCAGAAACTAACCGTCCTCGTCATCGGTGCTACCGGACGCACCGGTCGAAGCGTCATCAACGGCCTGCTCGAATGTGGCCAATACGTGAGCACACACACACCATCCTAGGTCGTTCTTTCCTTAATCGCCTTGTCACACAGAATGTCGTCGCCCTGACGCGTCCATCGTCCGTGTCCAAACCAGCCGTCGACGATCTACGCTCCCGCGGGGTCGAAATTCGCGTCGGGGACTGCACCGCGGACCCGCCCGCGAAGCTCGCCGAGTATGTGCAAGGCGTCGACATCCTCCTGAGCACGATCAACGCCGAGGCCACGCTCGCGCAGAAGCCGATATTCAAGGCCGCCGTGGAGGCAGGCGTGCGGCGGCTCATCCCCTGCGACTTTGGGACACCCGGGGTAAAAGGCATACGATACCTGCACGACCAGGTACATCCCACTTGCCACAATATCAGTAGCATGCACCGAGCTCATACGTCTCGCAGAAATTGGAGATTAGGGAGTATTTGCAGCAGCTCACCGCCGCGTCGGACGGGCGCTCCGCCTACACGTTCATCGACATCGGGTGGTGGATGCAGCTCGCCGTGCCGGGTACGGCGGCGGCACCCACGCCCCTCGGCCCGCTGGCGGACGAGTACTACACCTCGGACGACAAGCCGTGCCTGCTCACGGACGTCGACCACATCGGCCCGTGGGTCGCGCGCATCATCAGCGACCCACGGACCGCGAACCAGTATGTGATCGTCTGGGAGGACGAGCTGACCCTGCGGGAGTCGAGGGAGATCGCGGAGGCGGAGAGCGGGGAGGCGCGGGCATTGCGGGAGAAACGGATCATGGTGAGTTGTTCCTTTGCGTAGTCGGATCGTCCTGACGGGGTGCTTTCATGCTCGTAGCTTCATAAGGATGCGCTGCTGCAACGTGCAGCGGAGCTGAGGGCCAAGTACGAGGCGACCAAGGACTTCATTGCCCTCGCGACGTTGATCATCACGGAGTACACGGTCAGCATACATTTCCTCGGCGAGAACTCACTTGCGAATGCGAAGAAATTGGGCGCTCTGGACGCGAAGGAGCTATATCCTGAAATCGTGCAGACCCCTTTTAGGGAGTACGCAAAGTCATTCTATGGGAGAGGCACTGCGCAGTAGGAACATGGTCGTAGGAGCGCGTCAGTTACATGTATATGATGACGTAAACATGCGCGGTTCTCGAAGTGTGTGGTCGGTTGAGTGAGAGCAGACAACCTCTTCGTCAACGCAACATAGGCGCATGATCTTTTGGCAGCCAGCACCGTGCGGCACCCTGCCGCAAAACCGAGCCGCATCTCTACTTTTTCTTCGCCTTTTCAGCAGCAGCGCTGCCCGCCCTCACAAGGCCGAGGACGCGGAAGCCCATATCGACGGTCATGAGCAAAGGGACAACAAGGAAGGGTACGTAGCTCGTGAGGAGCATAGTACGCTGTTCGGGAGTGACACTGACGCTCGCCGGGTCTGTCGATGCCACGGCCGTGACGGGCGTTGCGAGGATTGTAGTGAGGCAAGGCAATGTAGTCGTGACGGCGGAAGCGGCATAGGTGAGAAGCAAGACATAGATCGCGCGACTATCTGTTGTGAGGGCGCGATAGTAAGGAGCTGACATATGAGATGGAAAGAGGGATGTACCTTTGTACAACCCGCGCATGCCCAAGAGGAACACGGGCAGCTGCCACCAAGCCTCCATGATCACGAACGTGCGGAACCAGTTGAACGACTCGGCCTTTGCAGGGCCGAAGAAGCCCATAACGCCGCCTATGAGCGGGTCATTGTATGTCGTAAGATAGTAGTCGACGATCGCCTTCATGGAGGCAGGGATGAGATGAGGCGGGTATATTGCTTGCAGGTCAACGACCACGGTGGCGAAAGTGTGCATCTGTGAAAGGTATTGGAATACGTCGTGCAACGCATACACAGGGAGATGTAGTACTAACCAAGAAGAAGGCAAAGTAGACCAAATCCAATGGACGAGATGTGAGTGGTCTTGTCATTGTGAGTGTTTCGTCAAGGAGGCGTCCGAACCGTCTGAAGGGTGGCGTTAGTCGACTTCAGTGTCTACACTGACAACTTGGACCCACTAGTGATGTGTCGCGTAGTAGCTCAGGTAGCGACTGGCAGGATGAGGCGTAAGTACTGTGGTGCCAGTATATATGTTGTATGTTTTGTGACAATCGTACGATGAGGGGGCGTTCGAATAGGCAGCGTTCAATCGTGTCTAGACGTGCCGTCACCGTGCCAGGCGCGCAGAGATTAGGGTCACGTGCCCGTGTCGGGATATTCCAGTGTATTTTTTCATCATACTCGGAACCATCGTAGAGGCACATTCACATGAGTGCATACATGTTTTTTGTCTCCATTTGACGGCTTATGTGGGTGAACTGAGGAGAAAGTATCGACATAACAAAGCGTGGGAACCCAGAACCGGGGCTTGATGACTCCCGAAATGGCAAGTGCGCGTTTTCATGACTTCGTTGCCGCACACCCGACTTTTGCTCGGTCCCTCGCGGTCCGTAGTCTTAACAGGTCCTCATATCCAGGTCCTCGACTCAGGGTGAGTAGTTTGTTGGTTTCAATGTGAAACCTCTACTCAATATCCTCCTACCAGCAATGGTGATCTCATCCATTCCACCGCCAATCTCGCGGAGGAGGAGAAGCAGGCCGTCCTGAAGTCGGGCCCGATTCGCTGCGCGGCCGTTAACGCATCTTTCACCCACCTCGTAACCACCGGAGATGACAAAAAACTAAAAGTGTGGCAAATCGACGGGTTGAAGTCGCTCAGCACCCGGGAGCTGCCCAAAAAGCCCACAGAGATCGCGTTCACTCTTGATGGGCAGACTATTCTAGTGTCGGATAAATTTGGAGACGTCTTCAGGTACGTACATCCTTGCTCTTAACATGATTATCGTCACTAAACTATGTCTAGCTATCCCCTGCATCCCAAACCAAAAGCCCCAGAGGAGGAACCACGCACAGGCACCTCCAAGCGCGGCGCACTAACATCACACGAGAACCCCTCCGACGGCGAACTCGTCCTCGGCCATGTCTCCCTCCTCACCACTTTCCTGCTCACGGCCGACGAGAAGTACATCGTTACTGCTGACCGCGACGAACACATTCGCGTGAGTTGGTACCCCAAAGGCTACGTGATCGAGCGGTACTGTCTCGGGCACGAGAAGTACGTTGCCTCTCTCTCTCCTTGTCGATATTCGCTGAGTAAAGCGTTCAGGTTTGTTTCGACCATTCACATCCCCGCTTTCGCACAAGACATACTCGTGTCGGGCGGCGGTGACCCCACTCTCAAGCTCTGGGACTGGATGTCCGGCGAGCAGACCGCCGAGGTGCCCGTACTGGAGGCCGTCGAGCCCTACATCAAGGTGAAAGCACCGAAGAACCGGCGCGGTTGGAACGACGGAGAGGACGACGAGGGTGGGACGGCAGAGAACAGCGTTGCGAGGAGAAGGAAACGGGGCCGGAAGGGTAGGGGTAAGAGTATCGGCGCGGGGCAGAAGGAGGGTAGTGTGGAGGGTACGCCAGCAGCTGAGGATAAGGGCGTAGGCGAGGGCGAGGGCGATGCAGAGACGACTCCTGGGCCTGTTCAGTCGGAGGCAGGCACTGAGGAAACCGACAGGACGGTCCTCGTGATCCACAAGGTATCGTCTCTCGACTTGGGCGACCACGGAAGATACCTTGTGTTCAGTGCCATCGGGTGAGTGGTACCGTTCCATGCAACTCATCCTAATCTCAGATCTCCGCCCCGCCCCCTCCTCCCCAATGTCAGTGCCACGGCTCTCTTCTACTGTGCCTACCCCGTCGCAAACGCAAGCGAGCCTCCGAAGGTCTATGCTTTCAACTTCGATTATCCCATCATCGACTTCACTCTCGCTCCTGACAACTCTACGTGGGTACTCCTGGACATCTCAACAACGACAGACACGGACGCCTCAGAAGACAGGCCGTCACCCGTCGCCCTCTTATCATGGGCTTCAGGCAAAGTCAGTACTCTCCTTCCTACCGCCTACGCGACCCAGACTCACACATTCACCAGCCATCGCGAGTCGAGGCCGATGACGCGCCCGCCTTGCTCAAGTCCCTACAATCTCAATGCACCCTGCCCGCCACCCCCGCCGATCTCAAAGCACTCGATCTCTACGCCCCGCTCTCCTCCCTGCCAAAGAACGTCGACCCCGAGCACGACCCCCTCCGGCGGGACTTTCTCGGCGACATCGCGCTCGCTGAGGTGTCGACCCCGGAGCCGGATGCGGCAGCTCAAGGCCCGAAGAAAGAGCTGACGATGCGAGAGCAGGCGCGGCTGAGGAAGAAGCGCGCACTGGCGGCGAAGTTGTTGGAGGAGAAGAATAAGAGCGGGGCAGGGCCGCAGGGGCAGGTGCAGGTGGAGGAGGGCAAGGACGAGAGGGAGAGTAAGAGAGTCAGATCAGATAGCGAACATGTTGAAGGGGCGGGTGTTGCCTCCGCGGGCGAAGCAATGGATGAGTCATGAACCAACCTGTGTTGGCGCGGCGGGATGCTACCTTCCCTGTTGTGCAAGTCCGTCCATAGCAATGCGCGGAGATAATGGTACATATGCATTAGATGAGTCCGTACGCCTTCTTCTCCCAGTCTGTCCACTCGAAGACGGGTAGCGGGTGGGCCTCCGTGTTGAAGACCCATTGGTCCAGGGGTATAAGATCCTCGTCTGTGAACAGTAGATACAAGTACTTCAACCTACGACAATCTGTCAGGCCAAGGTCATTCGTTAAGAGCTGACACACGTACGTCTCTGCGAGGAAAAAGCTGCACATGTCCCGACTCAGACAGAATACGAGACCACCAGCCACACGTGACGCACCTCGGCATCTCATCCTTCACATTTCCATGCGGCTTCTCGACATTCAACAGGCTTGTGTAGCCGCTCTTCGTCTTTGCCTCGCGCTCAATCGCCTGGAACACGGCCCAACCACGTTCGCGCCAGACCTCGTCGCCAGTCGTGCGCCACATCAGGTAGAAGCTCTCCACCGTCTATATCGTCCTCATTGTCAACTCAGGATGTAGAAAACAGCACGGATGGACCCACCTCTGGTCGCAAGAGATAGGCTGCCCTCGTCGCGCGATAGTCGCGCTTCCCCTCGGGCATCGGCGGGCCCTCCCTCAGCCCAGGGGGGACGCCGCCGGGCTTGCCTGCCTCCTCCCACTGCTCGACCTGGTACAGCCACAGCCCGCCATACGGGTTGTCCTCATTGCGGGGGACGGGCTCCATGCGCATCACATCCGGCCCCAGGCCGGTCTCGTGGTCCGCATAGGTCATCCAGCAGGTGTACGCGAGGCCCTGGGCGGCCCACGCGTGGATGGCGCGCACGCGCGGCTCGAGCGCGGGCCCGAGCGTGTGCGCGCCGAGCGCGAGCAGGCCCGGGAGGAAGCACGAGAGGTGCTCGAAGGTGTGCGAGGGCTTCCCGTTCGTCACGTCAGTGACGTAGAGGAGCTGCCGCTTGGGCGTGAGGTAGAGCAGGTTCTCGATGATGCTGGTGGAGGCGCGGATGTCTGGGGTGGGCTGCTTAGCTGGTGTGGATGCACGCGGGTGTGTGAGACTGACAGAGATCGAGAGCTTGCGGCTCGGACTTGGATGTGAGGAGCCATTGCTTGAGCAGGTATTCGTGCGCACTATCTGCGAATGCGCCGACAGAAAACTGAGCTACACTCGGCAGTCAGTCTCTGAGGCATATTGTCTTCAAGCTATGCCTTACTATTCATCGGAGCCCCCTTCTTCAGGTTCCACTTCGTAGGAAACATTCCGTCAGTAACATTAGCGTCAGTCATGATATCCATGACACGCTCTACCTGTGCACACGGTGAGGCCACGCTCAGCAAAGAGAAGATGAAGCCGCACCCGCTCGAAGTACTCCTTTCTCCCAGTGAGATGAGCAAGGTACTTGTATTCGAGCTGGCAGCTAAGCGCTTCCGCCCAAAGTACAATGCCTCGCATCCAACCCTCTTTCGTCTCTCCACTGGAAAGAGGTTAAGGAGGGGGCAGCAGCACGGCATTGTGTGGCTTACTTCTTGGTGTTCACGGCGTACATCGGAAGCCCGGAATCCGTCTCCAATGCGGGCAGCAACATCTTGCCGAGGTCGTCGGCACGACGCAAGAGTACAGGCTCTCCTGAGAGGGCGTATGCGGAGAGGAGTCCGCCGAGATAGCGGATTACCGTCTCGAAGAAGGGAGCAAAGGTACCCTACAGCCAAGTGAACAGTGATGCACAGCGAGGGTTATAAGGACCTACCTCCTTGAGCTCGAAGTCCAGCTCCGCCACCTGGGTTACCGCGTCGTAGAACTCTTTCTCAAGGCCCATAATCCACATGGTATCCAAAGCATCGACTAGCGTCAACTTCCAGCCATTGAAGCTGAGTCGCATCAGTGAAAAGCTGACAGAGACGGAGAGGGAGACACACTTGTTTACGGCCCCATTAGACACCGGCTTCAGCTCGTCACTGTTCCCAGCATACTTCTGGTAACCTGTATATGCATGTAGGAAGGCGTGCCGGACCGCGTCCGCGCGCGCGCTCACCTTGCGACCGGGACCGTGTGGCGGAAAGCGTCCGCGCTGACGGAACGGCGCGCGCGGAGGTGGCGGGAAAGGCGGGTCATGTTCGAAGGAAGGCCAGGTGAGGTGTAGGATGCCCCAGAGAAAGATCGCTACAGCTGTGTAGGGCAGTAGGCGGGTGAGAGGCTTGTACATGGTGCTTGAGCTGGGTCGCGCGACCGCACGCTCTTCCCAGCAAGCGAGAAAGAATGGACGATTGGATGATCGGATGCACCAGGCAACGAGCGAAGTCGAGATCAACAGCGACGGTGGACGAGCAGAATGGCCGGCAATAACAAGGGCAATACCGTGCAGACGGTGGTGGGAGGCCGAGCAAGTGGCTGTTGCTACACGCCACCCAAATTAGGTAGTCCAGATGACCGGCACGCGCGCTGCATCAAGGACTTGGTCACATCTTTCGAGTCGACGCCATCCGGTTCATGAGGCAAGCTGAGGACATCGAGAACGAAAGGCAGAAAAAGGCGCACTTGTGTCGGTGGGTCTTGATTACAAGTGCAGTTGTCCTGAGCCAGCCCCGCGCAGGGTGCCAGCAGTCACTGTGCGCAGCCACTGGCAGAACCTGGACACGGCGAGAGAAACATTTTTAGGCCTCCGATGTCGTTCGACTTTCTTTCTCAGTTGTTGCGTACGCGGTACCATCTTGCAAGCGTTGAATACAAGGTACAAGATACACTCGAAGTCAGGTCGCCGGCAGGCCCCTGCTCATCGACATGGAGAACTGGCGATAGTATTGCAGGTACGCTGCACCAGTACATGCCCAGGCGTAGGGCTTGCCGGTATCCTGGCCTCCCCTTTTACCAAGTGTAAGTACAATGCGAAGTAGTGCGCTCTGATGACCATACACGCGCAACCGGAGCTTCAAGGGATAGTATGTCCAACTCGTTCTTCGTGCTTGACCGCCATGCTGACACAGAAAATGTAGATGAAAACCCACACAATCAATGCGGTGGTTGATGTGTTGCGTCATTCGTCAGTATCGCGGCCGCAAGAGGTCTTACTAGGCGGAATGAGTCGTCAGTGAGCCCGACTGTAAAGGGGGTTTTTGGAGGCTTACTACAGTGCCTATGAGCCGGGTTCATCGATGCCTCAACCAGCAGGTCCCAGTCATTCTTGTGATCTGGCGCACGGCAGATTTCTGGGACCAAAACTCACTTTAGCCTCGATGTGTGCCCCTCTTGCCCCCATCTTCTAGAGGGCGGTCTCGGCGGGAGGGGAGCATCTTTATACCAAGTGATACATATGTGTGATAGACGAAATGGGGGAAATCAAAGGCTTTGTGTAGATGTACTCATAATCCATATTGACGTGCTAGTCCGAAGATCATGTCAGGACTCAGCGGTTTAGCCGACCCAGGAATGCTACCGCCTACGGAGGAAGTGACGTCACTGGCTACGTACCATAGCCTACGGGCTCATCCACGCAGCGCCAGTACTGACGGGCTCGCTACGTACTACGACGTGGCTCACGTCTCCATGATTCCCCCCTGCGCTCCCCTAGGCCCCGCCCGGCACGCGTACAAAAGCACCCATCCGCCCGAACGTCGACAATAACTCAGTTCGCAACTTCACGACTTCTGCTCACGACATCACGACCTATACATCTATCACCGATACCTTAGTCGAAAGGATTTACCATAAGCAAAATGGCCACAATCAACCCCATGTCTAAACGGGCCACTGCCGGTACAACAGGCACAACCACCGGTGTTGCTGCACCGTCGTATGGCGCGACAACTGGAGCTGTTCCCGTAGCGGGTGCAGGAGGGGTCGGTACCGCGGGCGTGGGTACGCGTGCAACTGCTGGTGCTCCGGTCGGCGGACCCAGCTCTGCTGCCGGCGCCGCCGTCGGAGGCGCCTCAAATTTGCTGCTGTTCATCCTTGCCCTGTAAGTCGCTGATACGTCGTCTAACGAACTAGCATCTTGACAGTATCTCTTGCAGGCTGCTTCCTCCTGTCGCTGTCTTTCTCAAGACCGGTCTCCGAGCAGGTAGGTACAGGACGTCATACATATACTGAACGTCCTCATGTGTCGTCGATAGAATTCTGTATCAATGTCCTCTTGACCATCCTCGGTTGGATACCTGGTATTCTGCATGCCTGGTAAGCGTTCGCGTTGTCTGGTGGGGAAATAACTAGGGACTCATCTGTGTCGATAGGTGGGTCATTGCAACCACGAGAACTGTGGTGACGTACTAGACGTAGCGCATCCCCTATCCATGCCCTCGTATTATTTGTAACGATAATATGGCTGTTATCGTATAATGCAGAATGCGTGTAGAGCTATTGAATTGTCGAGGTTGTTGGGAGCCCACTGGGATGGTTCAACTGTCAGAGCAGTGCCTCTTTGGTATCACATAGCGTATGGATCACGTGAGTATTGCCCACTGAGGCTGAGGACTGAGGATTGAGGACTGAGCACGGTGGAGCAAATGATAACGTCCGGGTCCTCGAGCTTACCAATGAAGAATAGGGTGTCGGAACTAAGGAGCAGTATATTCGATCACAAGAACTGCGGCGTCAACCCACCATCTCGCGGAGCAGTCTACAGAACTGTAAAGACCGGGTACGGCGAGGGAACGTTCAGGGCGTACCTTGTCGTCTCGGACCCGAGCGATACTTGACTATGCGTAGGGAACTATTGGCCATGGAATAGGTGGGGAACACGGCTAGATGATGTTCGACGCGGGAGTCAGGATTAGTACCCAGTTACATGCTCGCATTTGTTCTCCTGATCTACTAGACACAGGACAGGGCCTCCGTAGCAAAGGTTCAACAACAATCCGCTGATACAGCCTGCCGTAATTTCATTGAATGGACCCGAATCCTCGTTTTGAATCCCGGAAAGTGACCGCGCCGCCGTGCGGTGTTAATGCGGGTGTAAGGGCGCATTGTCTCGACGGCCCCTGGCCAGACGTCGAAGTCAACGGAGCGGCCACTGTAAGCTTCGCGGATCTGAGAGGGGTTTCGCAGGACCTCCACGAGAGGCAGAAGATGCGGCGCAGATGCTAGATGTCGATTGAATGGGATCTACAGGAGCGTCGTCGTCGATCGCGCTTGCGCCTCGATCGGCAGACCAGGTCTGCGGAGATCATGCTCGAAGGAGATATTGAGGTATTGAGGAGGCCTGAGCCAGATTCGCATGTCACTGAATTGAAGACAGATCCAATGTACACAGACGTACACGCAACCCGAGCCTTTCGACGTTCCGGCGGCTGCTTCCCTCGTACTATAACCGCGCTTTCCAGCACCCTATCAGGGTCTCATCTAGAAAACAGCCACGACAAGTTAATGGCGCACCCGCTACTCGTCGCGAAATACCTTAGTTCGCTGCTATAAGTTCGAGTCGTCTTGAGTGAGGGCCCGTACGCGCGACGCGTCGGTTCGCCGACGCCCATCGGCAATCTCCGGGGCAACGGTTTGAACCGTTCAACTTCATCTCTTTGGCGTCGTTCCACGACCACGCCAAAACATCCATGCCGTTCTTCTCCTGTTTCTCTGAAGTACCACCTGTGCTGTACTCTGGTTTACATTCGCTCTGACATCCTCGACTTAAGTCTCAGAAGTGCTTTCCTCCGAGCCCTCGATTTCCTGGCTATCCCAGCCAATACGAGACGCAGAGACTACACGAAGCCCAAACAACGCAGAGTATCCCCCCGAGCATCTAGTAAGCCGTTGCTTGACCACGAATTGTAGGACAGAGTGGTGTTCAAGTAATGCCCATGTGAACGCGTATATCCTTTGCTCGCAACCAAAACTTGTGACGTCCCCTTCCCGCGAACGCACGCCGCTTCCCACCTGATTGCAGGAAGACTCAACGCTCTACTTTGCATGGTCCGGCATGCTCTTATCCTGAGTGCATAACTGGTCACCTCTCATTCCGCACCTGAGGAGTCAGTGCAGCTACCTGACTCTACGGCCAGCCTTGATTCATGGGAACGTTCGAGCATTCTGGGCTTCACATCCGGTTCATTGTGCTCATTCTGACCCTCGTGGTCTCGCCATTGCGACATGTTGTCTCGGCTACACACTTTTGGGCCGGCCGTAACCAGCTAGTGCCTGACAGGGGGCTTCGTTGGTACCGATTTAGAACTAGGTTCGTTCGCCCTGCTGCATCGGATCCCGGTAGCCAAACTCATCTTCATCTCCGCTCACAGAGGTTCTGGAAGTCTGTCTCCCAGCCCCGGACACGTTATCGGTCACTTTCGCTGCACGTTGCCTACTTGACCCGGAGCTTGTAGTATATCGCCTTCGCCATTCATCCTCGAACCCGAGGACCTCCGAAGTTCCGGCACCGTAGCCCTCTGCGCTTGCTACTCTTACGTCGTCGATCGGGCGCATCTCCGCCATTGGCTCTTTTGTTTGCTACGGAGCGCTGTAAGCTATCCTCGCAAGGACTCCTTCGCCGCCGTAAGTGCGCGTATTAGGACATGGGACATGAGAAGGCTCCAGCGAGGTTCGATATCTGAGGCGACTGCACGAAAAAGAGCGACCTCGGAGAACGCGGTCATCGCAACAGGGATGCCCATTCGTTCCTTGGTACCCCCCGGATCTGTCGAATCAATAGAGTGGGTATTTTTGGACTGTCTATACTTTCCAGACTGAGGTGCTTCGTTTCTGCGATAGCTAGAGCTACTATGGCACTATCGATGCGCAGGCTGCGATGGGTTCGCCAGAGCATCTGGCTATGTTTATCTTGTCAATTTTCAAATACACGAGGTCGTTACTTGCTGCGTGCAAGCTTCCTGGGGCAGCATTATTTTCATTCGCCTCAGCGTCCATCCCAGCAAGTGATTCCATCTCGGAGCAACTAGTGCACGCATCTACTGGAAGTAGGGTCAATATAGATAATATATCAGTTGGTGGGTCATTCTTGCTTCGGTATCTTGCATTTTCTGATTGTCGACCCTGAACAGAAGGAGGACAGTCATTGACGTCATCCCATCGTGCAACTCAGAGCTACGCAGGTGCCGTCCCTGCTTGGGTTTAGGTCAAACCATCACGGTCTACTAGTCAACCCCCGGTCACGGCATCGCTCCACGAAGCACTCGGCTGCGGAAAGACTCGTGACGGGCCGAAGAGGACATGGGTGCAGCCCATGTTGGCCAGCTGTTCAACAACACACGATTCACATCGCGGCACGCTGAGGAGCCTCTTTGCTGGCGCCCCTTGGCTGTGCAACAGTAGCGCACTACGACCGCCATTGGTTCGTGGGGCGCTGGATGTCGTAACTTACGGCAGTTGGTGAGAGTTGCACTACCTGCGGATGTTTCAAACTTCCAGCCGCCGTACCCTCTTCAAGCCTAACCTCCATCCTTCGGAACCGCAAGGGGTGAATGCGTCAGTGCCTAGGGCACTGTTCTCGGGCGGTATGTGGTAGCATACGCATGGTAATGACAACATCTGTGCGCGAACCTCTGATAGGCGGAATAAACAGGAGGACGGTAGTACGGGGATTGGCTGCAACTAACTCCCGACATCTAACTCATGTCACTACGGCCAAAATCGGAGCAACTGGTAACAGCGAGACAAGTGCACTTCTGGACTACGGTGGGTATTGTTCGACCTTTTGGCTTTAATCTCTCAATGACATATGTATGTCGTCGACAAGGCTACCGCAACGGTTGGCTGCCGTGGGTTCACGCGAACATCGCTGCACGTCCCTTTGCTTCTCCATGGTGCAGTATTCCCTCCGTGAGTTCTATGACGAGCGTATCCCTCATATGACTATTATTGACATTGTTCGGTGTCCAGCAAATCAGCGACATGAACGTTCCCTCGGAATGCACGTCTACCGTAGCGCGTTTTCCCCGTAGCTTCTGGTCTCTGTCCTACTATTGAACTATTCTGGGCCCTGATAGAACCCAGCCAAAAGTGGAGAGCGACGCGCTGCCTCGTAATCAACAGTCGCGTCATGGTATGTCCTTCTCCCTTGCATGGGCATCCAAGTTACGGTCAGAATCTCATAGGGCTGAGCCTACGTCAGGACGTCTATTGTCGGGTGTCATCAGGGCACACGGGTCTGGTCGGAACTCGGTTCGAAAGTTCTGGTAGCCAGCGAAAGAGATCAATGCCTGTATGCCCCCATATGGCTCCGATTGCTCGCAAAGTGGATGTTTCCCCTTCCACCATGCTCAACGCGTATTCGCTTGCCAACCACTGGAATGCTCCCGACGCAGGTGGAGCCAACAACTGCCCAGTCCCTGATTGAATGAAGATTCACTCCGTCAAAGCAGGCACGGCCTTGCGATACAATTTCAGCCATCGGTTCCTCCTTCATCCGCACACGTTTACAGCTACTGAGGCGTATCCTCTTCAGGTTTGGGCGGCACAGGCTCTCACACAAGCACGGTATTTTTGCAGGACGTGTAAAAGGAATTCTGGCCTGCCCGTGCATTTGGAACTACGGTATCTTCTGTGCGTTCGATACCCTCCGCTTCGATCCTAAAATAACGGGTACGAGAAACCACCGCAGCTCTATCCGGTAGGCCACGAGCATTTCATCTGTGCCCCGTAAGAATTCTACTGGCTGCATGCAACATTGAAGCAGCGTGGTCTTTGCGCCAGTGCTGTCGGCTGCGGATCTGTACTTCAATCCCGTGCATGCATTTCTGCGCATCAGCCGATTGGTGCAGGAGATAAACACCGCTTACGTTGGAGATCGTGTAGGCATATCTAGAGAACCAGGGGGAAATATTCATTGGCCGACGCAAACTCGCCTTTCACGGCATCCATGAAGCTAGAATTGGCCGGCATACTGGTCCCGTGCTCTCTGCGCGTGTCGAAGGTGTGTAACGATATGATATGCTTCTTTCGATTCCCTTCCGCTCAATATCCCCGATCAGTTCGTGGTCGCTATTGGTCCTTGAAACGCCGACATCTCCGTGCCCTATACAGCTACAGTGCAGCACATGGATCCTCTGCCGCATGAGCCGGTCATACATCGTTGAGCCCTGCAAATCAGGACTAGCACGCCAAAATTAGATTGTTTGACGGTACTGGGGGACATCTCATGTCGTACGCAATACAGATGTATCATGGTCCTTCGTCGGCACACCGGTCTTCCTCCCGTGTCCCAAGTATATAAACTGACTTGCGGTCTGTGGTCTGCCCAGGCCGCTTGTGCTTAGCCTCTCCTACGATGTCTTCACTTCTTTCCTTTGTGCTTACCGCCATCATCACCTCTGGGATTGTCGGCGCTGCGCCCGCTGCCTTGCCTGCCTCAGCATCAAGTGCGTCATCGGCTGCAGCACCTGGCGAGACCGTTCTTCTTGCTAGCGACCTCCAGAATGGTATCATGTGGAACACGACCACCAACGGTGACCCTCAGCCTATGCGCGGCGAACTAGGCGGGACTATTCTCGCTCAGCAGAATATTCCTCTTCAGCAACAAAACCCAGATATACTCGCCCCTCCCACTACGGACCACAACTCTATGTTCGTCCTTTCCACTGTGCCTCCGGTGTAAATATTAACGTCCCATCTAGTCCAAACGTCAAGTGGCCGTTCAGTCTGAGCCCCACACGTCTGAATACGGGTGGATTTGCTCGTCAGCAAAACAGTACGCCATTCCGGACAATCGGAATGCATTTAGCTGATGTATTCTACAGTCAACCAGATGCCAATCGCGACGTGTATGTGGTCAACCAAAGGCTGAAGCTTCATACCTAAATTTCAATAGCAATGGCCGCTGTCGATATGCGCCTGGAAGCGGGCGCGATACGGTCAGTAGGACTCGCTGAAATTTGACAGTCTCCGCTGAACAATACTAACTGTGCAGGGAGCTGCATTGGCATAAGACATCAGAGGCAAGTCTGGCACTTGCGCCGGGTCGTGTACAGTGACGCTGACTCATCTTCAAGTGGGCATACGTGCTGAGTGTGGGTTGCCTTGTTGTCATCTCCATTAATCCATCTCACGTTGCTGGATATAGGGGTATACACAAGTATCGGCCGTGGACGAGTACGGCAGGAACTTTGTCGGAACAGTGGTAAGGTAGATATGCACACTCTATGGACTGAAGCTTACCTTTTCTCAGGGACCCGGTGACCTGTGGTACTTTCCTCCTGGCGTCCCACACAGTCTGCAGGCGACCAATCAAACGGAGGGTGGCTCTGAGTTTCTATTGGTTAGTATATTCACTCCGATCACTTCTCTCGTGCTCCGTCCTGATCTATGCGCAGATCTTCGACAACGGTGACTTCAGCGACGGATCTACATTCCTTGTAAGCAACTATTGTGTTCCTCCTGGGCTGACTTTCTTATCACACTACAGCTTACGGATTGGCTCGCCCATACGCCTAAGGAGGTAATTGCCAAAAACTTCGGCACCAGTCTCGCTGCATGGAAGGACATCCCTGGGGAGCAACTGTACATCTTCCCGGGTGGTAAGCGAGGATCGATAAGCATCGAGATACTGCCGAAGGCTGATGCGCGAGAGTAGTTCCGCCGTCACCAGATGCTGCCGCACCCGAAGACCCCCAAGGGCAGGTTCCGAACCCATTCATTTACAAACTTTCCGCAAAGAACGCCACGCAGCTAGCTGGCGGGGCCCTGAAGGTCGCAGATTCAAGGAACTTCACGGTGGCTACCACTATTTCCCTGGCTGAGGTTTGGGTAGAACCGGGAGGAATGAGGTTCGTGTCGGGTTCTCCGCTGCTGGATATGTCCTGACATCTATCTCTGGTGATATGGAATAGGGAGCTTCACGTATGTTGAACCCACAGCTAGATGTCGTTAGACCGCCGATTGACAGTTTCTCAGTGGCATCCGACGCAAGACGAGTGGACTTACTATATGTCAGTCACCTAGTTGCTCTCGGATAGTGGGGTCCTTGACCTTGCCTGCCTCACATAGCTCTGGATCTGCCCGCGTCACCGAGTTTGCCTCAAGCTCTACTGCCCAAACCTTCAATTACGTGGTATGTCTACTGGGCCTCGATGTCGTTGTGCAATACCTGATGGGCGCGTCTAGGCAGGTGACATTGGGTTTGTCCCTGCATCCTATGGTACGGCCGCTTGAGATGCGCACTCGATGGTGTCACCAATTCCTGTTCAGGTCACTACGTTGAGAATATTGGCAATGAGACTTTGCATTACCTCGAGATTTTCAACAACGGTATGGAATTGTCCTCTTCTTGGACAATTCTGTAGGCTCATATATACTGTCTAGATCTCGTAATCGACGTAAGCTTGAGCCAGGTGTGTCCATTGAGCTGGACGGTTGCATCTCGGATTGACCCTTCTTCCCCAGTGGCTTGCACTCACTCCGCCGGAACTCGTCAAGGAGCATCTACACATTTCTGACGATACGATCGCTCACCTCAGCAAATCGAAGCCGTACGTCGTAGGTGCTACCAAAGTGTGATGCGCTATGCTAGTCAGTTATGTTTCTGAACGAACATGAACCTTTTCTTTTGCTTGACTCGCGATGTACACTAGTATACCCGGGCCAACTGCGCTGTCCACATCCTAGCTACTTTGTTATGACTGATAGTACGTTTTCGGCTTAGCCATGATGTCTCCGGACTCAGCAGAGCATCGCTGGGGTATCATCAACTAAGTTCATGATGTTCACGATAACGATACATATTCCTTGAGGCTGTATTATGAGAGTCCCGTCTTGCTATCATCGCCTGACGAAGGTTGTGAGGCCGACCGGTATTGGGTGGTACGTGCACTGTGCACATCTCGTATGTTAGCTTTATCAGGCTGGACGTCTGCATGATTGGAGCCAACTGGACGTCTGTACGCATCTGAACCAATGTTCTGAGCCTGAGTTCCTGAAGAAGCTTGATTTCGATTTTTATATATCCACTATATTTACTGGGAGATGAGAATATGACTGTGACTGAGGCTCTATGAAGCCGTCTGGACGGCTTTGAAGCCCCTGAAAACAATCTCAGAAACTTTTCATCATTTCCTGAAGAAATGAAACTTCTCATGCATGGCAGCAAGCCAACCATCAAGATCTACTCAGCAAAAACCAAGATCAAGAACTGTGATGACCTCAACCTGTAGCGTAGACATGACTTACTCAGCAATCTGACATACAGTGGCATGCGAAAAAAACTCCTGTGCCCGTTTTGGCACTTGTAAGAGAAGATTGTGTAAAAACAAGGGATACAGCTCTCCTCCTGCACTCAGTGTAGACAGAATGTCCTTCTATAGTGGGTGATGTATAGTACATTATATGAGCAGTATACTGCAATCTGAGTGCATAAATGTGGATATGTAGACAATTCTTACTCATTACTGAACTGCCTGTGGTACAGCCAGGAAGGGTCTGTGTTTGAGGGTGATGTATGCATGATAGACTTTCCATCATGTAGCACCTGGTGATGACAAAGCCTTCCCTGTACTCCTTCTACTAGTACTTTCACAGGCCAATCTTGATAACACATAAAGTCCATCAATTCAATCATGATTTCTACAAATAAGAGCAGAGGCCCTATGGTCATGATGAACCCATCCTATGAATCATGGGTGGGTATGAATGTAGTGTATACCAATTAATCACCAGAGAACTGCAAATTCCTTGTGATAGAAAATGTGACATATTTATGAAGATAACATATATGGTTTGAGCCAGCTCTAGTCTCAGCACCAAAAGGGGTTTTGGGAAGATTTCACTGTAGTTGAGTTCTCTAAGATGCAGGATTATTTATACACCCATCAAATTCCACACATAGAACTTCCTTGGTTATACCATGGGCTATTCAGGAGTCAATGGAAATAGCTCATATATTCACTTTATGCACTCAGAATGCAGTATACTGCTCATATAATGTACTATACATCACCCACTATAGAAGGACACTCTGTCTACACTGAGTGCAGGAGGAGAGCTGTATCCATTGTTTTTACACAATCTTCTCTTACAAGTGCCAAAACGGGTGCGGGAGTTTTTTTCGCATGCCACTGTAACTCTTTAGCATTTGAGATCCATGAAATGGTATGTATGCAAGTATGTTGACCTCCAATAATGGAGGTGACATTGTAGACACCACCCTAATGCCCCCACGCGATCTGACGCATCCTGGCCCTCTGGCGCATAACATTGGTGTGCGGGCAGGCACGTCAGATCGTGTCAGGTTGTGTCAGGCTGCCTTAGGGTGCTTCAGGGCAATTCCCAAAGTGCTGATGCAGCCTGAGACTTATGGTCAGTGGCATCACAGCTCGGCCACCACTGGCACTGGGGCATCTTCCTTTCATTCTAGGATACTACGCTTTCCATCACCACCGTGCCACAGGTTCCCTTCTGCCGCCATGTCCACAAATCTCAAAGACCAGCTCCTAGAGCTCCTAGAGGCAAAGATAGTGAGTCCAAGTTAATAACTTCTAGTCAAGTACACTGATGTGCTGTCAGGACTTCGAAGGGCAGAAACTAGTTGAGACATCACCAAATTTAACTTGGTAGCAGCCTCGGTGAGTGGCACATCTGAACAATGCTTCTTCTCAACTTCATGATTGTCCTTCAGGTGCTCGTGTTTCTCCTAGGTGTTTTTCTTCAGTCCTTGCAGGTTACCTTTGTCGTTTTCAGTGTCATATCTGCACTATTGTTCATGGGACATTCAGGCACAACAGTACCCATTGCGGCCCCCTCCAAGACTGTTGACAAGGTCTTCTTGCCTCCGTGGCCGATGTTCAACTGTCCTCCTGTGAAGTGGCTACCGGCGAAGGAGGCGACCACCTCATCATAGTCTCTTGTCTGTGTCACTAATTGTGCATGTTTGTCTGGCTGTCGCGTTGCTTTGGTTGGTTTGCAGGGCTTGATTGCAATGTCTCTGTCTGAGATTGCAAGTTGTCTTGTGTGAGAAACATTGATGTGATCACCGCGATTCTGGCCCCTGAAATCACGGATACGACTCGCTTCGATTCGGGCACGCATTGCGGTGACCCCTCCTTGTGCCTTCTATCTCCTAGACCTCCCTGGGACTCAGCCACATGCTTGACACCTGCACCCTCAAGGTGACTCAAAGCAACTGCGATTGGAAGCGACCCCGATTCCCAACCAATCGGCAATTCCAACCCTATCCCCGAAGAGGCCGGTGATGCGACCGCTCGAGACAGAAAGCCTAACCCTCTAAACGAACGAGAGGCCAAGGCCGAGCTGTGGGGGCGAGGCCTTCCGGTGCAGCAAGGAACTGCACTCGAGAATGATGATATGGGTGGTGGTGGTGGTGGTCTATGCAGAGAGGGCAGAGTTCGGGCAAGACTCAACTCGACGAAGGGGTTTGAGGGAAAATGGGGCTCGAGGACTGCTTCGAACTACGACGTGCCTTTTGAACCGCTTCAAACGATCTTCTAACTTGCTGGCGCCGGACCAGAACTCGACTGACCGAACTGACGAACAATGCGCTCCGAAACGAGAGAGAGAGAAAAATGAGATCTAAACTGTACTGAGAGCTTGCCCTCTTTTTGGCAGAGGGTTTGTTTATATACAGGTGGCTTTCGTCGAAAATTATGTAGTACTAACCGTTGCTCAGTCACATTGAATCCACCACGCGCCGTCCAATCACCTCGACGAACAACTAGGGGTGTATCACTGGATTCACTGCGCTGCGAAGTCATACGACCCGGCAACTCGATGCACGACTCTCCCCTTGCTCACATGACCAGTTCGAACTCCAAGCCAGTGGCCAGTGATCGTCCAATTGACTCAGCACCCCAAGGCACACCCACATGGTGACTTCGAGGTACCCTATCGGTCATCAGGAAGACTCGGAGTAGTCGCAACCAATCAACGTTCAAGATCGTGACTTCCCTATCGGGCCTAGACTCACCCAGCCACCGCGACTTCCCGAAGATCCAGATCGATGCAGTACTATGGCGGGATGCCCCCTTTGGGTTGACATCAGAAGCTGACTCTCCGACGCGACCTCAAGTCCCGATTCGTCGCAGACCATATGGCAGTGGCTCTCCAGCATGGGTGAGTTCGGTTGATGCAGGAACTTGTCGGAAAGTTGAGTAGGATGTCTCGGACTTGTTTGGAATCGCTCGGAAAGTAGTCGTAGATTTTGTATATAAACCCTTCTGTACTTTGATGAAAGCAAGCACTCGTTACCCCTCAGAGTTAGCATCTGACTTGCAACTGCATTTACCTGTGTTACCTGCGACTTGCAATTTGCGACTGCGTACTGCGAACTGCGACTGCGAACTGCGAACTGCGATTGTGCCTCGGCCGAGCCTTTTGACTCTACTCCCTTGTGCCCTCTGAGGTTCACGGAGCTGTGACCTTGTACGTACTATTTTACCTTTCTTTCCTCAGTACCGAGTCGCGCCCCCCGTCACTGCCCCTCACCGCTGAGTCGCAACTTCATTGCACGATACACAACTAGCCGTGATTTGCCCCACTGTCCCCTGTCTACCACCCGACTCCCATCCCTCTCCGCACCGCGAAGGGAACTCGATCCCGGCTTGCCCCTTCACCCCTCAGTTGCCAGCCTCGTCCCCTCGGCCCTCGGCTGTTACGCGACGACTCGCGCTAACACTCCAATGTGCTACCAAGCACGTCCTACTGACCCAAATGTCAGTCCAACCAACCGAGTCGAAGACTCACTTGGTGCCTAGAGTTTCCACAAAGGAACTCCGTCCTTCGATGAGAGCGATACACGAGACAGCTAGCAAACCCTTGAGGCTAGCGTCGAGTGGAGTGCAAGCGTAAGTCTAGGTGTCGGCCAACTCAGAGGCTTCACAACAGGATATGCAGCGAAGGTTGAGTATGGATTAAACCAGGTCGAACTTAGGGTTCGACCGCCCAACTACTACAGCTTATATACATGAGGGAAGCGGGCGTCTCCTATGGTCCAGGAGAGTACCGCTCCAGTGAGGGGTTTAGTGTACAACGAGTAGGAGAAATAGAGGGAGAAACCGCACAGTCAGAGGGTAGCTAGGGAGTCATAGGGGTAGGCATGTGAGGGGAAACGAGGTGAGGGAAATACTGGGTAACCAATGAACAGCGTCCTTGAGGAGAGGCGGCTCTCTGATCCCTAGTCATATGGTACAAGGTCGGACCGTGAAGGGGCACGGCCGGACCGGAGTCACGTGAGGGAAGTAGGAGTAGCTAAGGGGAAATAGAAGGAAAATAAATGGATCCAGGTTATGCACCCGTGACTACTCGTAACATCAGCTGTCCATTTCGGGCCTTGTAGGAGGTCTAGGTGCATCAATGTGAAATGACCTCCTTTGACCTGAGGGATATCTGGTCACGTCATGCTCTTTGCTGCCATTGTTCTCACCAACCAACGATATATGACATGTCTCGAGTGCAATGCAGGCGTTTGAGGGTCTTGTGCAGACCGGAGAGCTTCCACTTCAAAACTCTGTGATTCATGTTCTTCTCTAGCTACTTATATGCATTCTCTAATACTTTATCAGATACAACAGCAACACCTGGCAAGGACCCTTACGCTTGAATGTGTACGTGCACAATAGGCTAATACCCGAGACAGCGAGCAATGTTCGGGGGCGTTGAGCACCAGCATGCTACGCAGCGTGTAAGGTACGTAGTCCATATTATTCTACTCATCATGTTATCTTGCTGACTTTTACCCACCAACTCTCCATCGGTTCAGGCATCTGTACCAACCTCGAGTTTGAACAGGTATGACCAAAGATAAGATTGCACTGCAGCAGAAAGTGTATGCTACAATGTGTACTGCCCTGCTCACCTCAAGGCTACTGTGGATGGTGCACCATGTGATGTTTGTTGAAGTGAGGAGGTTTGAAACATCAGTAGTGGCTGAAGGCGAAGAGGTGAGACTATACCAGGGGAAGCTCTGAGGGAAGTCCTGTGAAGTGCACACAGGGGAGCAGGAGTAAAAGTCTTAAGATTGGAGGGCATACCAGCCCGGTATATATACATCAGAGGAACTGGTCATGTGAGTCATGAGAGATCATGAGTAATCATACCACATGAGTGGTGAGTCATATCTACGGAACTATCTAGAAGAGTCCAGAAGGGAGCATGTCTAGAAGAGTCCGTGTTCCAGAACTATCTACAAGGGCCTGGACGAGGTCATGGGATCAAGTCCAGGCAAAGTCCATCAAAGAATGTATGTAATACAGACACCGCAGAACACAAGTCCATATATAGGTTGTCTGAACAATAAGTTAACATATGACACTGAATATGGAAAGTTCATCAGTGTTCATCAGTGTTAAGCGCCTGCACACTGCGCAATGTGCCAGGTATGTCGTCCCTTATCATACCACCTCTTGTATTGATTCAACACACCTGGAAAATGCAACATCAAATGTAAATCTGTGTGTGTCATGGTGTGGCTTACCATCCACATACAAGTGCTGTGGGGAGTGCCATGAAGTGAGGTGGGCATATTGAACTAGCTGACTCCTTAGTATGTCTATTGGACTTGTGTATACTTGTTGAATTGCATTCAATAGGATGCAATTGTTTCTCCTTGGAATCCTGTGTGTGATTGCTGGGGAAAAAATTGGTGCAGGTATGGCTTATAGTCATAGGTCATCATAGGCAATATGATCCTTGTGAATACCATAAGTGGTGTTACAACTCTCAGGTGTTATGTCTCCTCTCAGTGATCATATATGTCATAAGCAATCTCAAGTGCTACACAATTGCTGAGATGATGCCACAAGCACTTATGGCCCTCATGAGCAAATTACACCACTTATGAGCCCTCATGAACCTCTCATAATTCTCCTGGGAAGTTTGCAATGTGATCCTTCTATCTCAGTCGCTGAGGCATATGCCCAAGCCCACCTGGTATGGTGATTAGTAGGCTGTAGCATATTCATTTGTCACTGAGCATGCCTGCCAATCCCAGAGGGAGCGACTTGCACAACACCACACCCATGGTAACCCCGAGACAAGGTTCAGTGATGAGGTGATTGGTGAGTTGCTGTGCATCTGCCCAATGAGTCTTGACCAGCTCTGGGTACCGCTGACAGAGTTTACCCTTGTGACTCAGGACACAATAGCATTTGAGGATATAAGCACTGACAACTTGTACCATTGCACATCACGACAACCAATTCTACCTTGCACCAAATAGCTTGCATCTGTATTGCCCTCTCCCCAGGTACATCAGTGTTACTCATGTCTTCAGTGCTTAAGAAATGAATTCTTGTCATCGGAGGCACCAGGGCCCAAGGGCTTGCTGTTGTGGACAAGCTGTTAGCCCCCAACCAAACTGGTGCAACCTCACTGTATATAGTCCACATACTCATGTGGGACCCACACAGTGGTTGAGCTCAGCAGCTTTCTATGAGGGGTGTCAAGCTCTTCCAAGGTCAGTCTAGTTTGCTAGAGTACTAGGAGTCGGCAACAGAAACTTCATGTTGCATGCAGGTGCCTTTGACGACTTCAGTTCCATTGCCAAAGCACTGAAGGATTGCTATGGCGCTTTCGTCAATACCGATGGGTTCACTGTCGGGGAAGCCAAGGAAGTCTGGTGTGGCATCCATATATTTGAGCTAGTGAGGTATGCCAAGGTCAAGCACTATGTTTGGAGTGATCTCAAATATCTCAAAGGTAAGGAGAAACCAGTGCACCATATAATGTCTCAAAGAATGACCATCAATCTACACAGATCACCAACTTCAATACCCAGTACAGGTGCGAGCATTCAGATGGAAAGGGCATCATTGGCGACTTCATGAAGATGCAACCTTCCATTGTCGGTGATTCTGATATGTTGTGGACACTTGTGGTGTCGGGCCCTTACATGGAGATGCTGCACAACATTAGTCTCTGTCTTTGGCCTTATAATACTGAGCTCACCAGGTCATTTCCAGGCAATGTTTGGCCCTGTAAAGGAGTGTGAAGATGGCACGGTTGTCTTTGTCACCCCCATTGGCAATGGACATGTCAATATGATCACTCTGGAAGACCTCAGCTTCTTTGTGCGTTATACATTCGACCATTGCAAGGACACATCTGGAGGGACCTACAGATATCTTCCAACAGAGTTGGTTGGGAGTACCTTCGAGAAACGTTCACAAAGGTAACAGGCAGGCGTGTGGAGGTAATATATAAGTCATACAATGACTGGGTGAAGATACTAGACAACATCAATGTACCACTGGCGAACGAGCATGGGCATACCCAGGATGGGTCCATTACATGGAAGGAGAATTTCCACGCATGGTGGGCAAAACTTTGATTATGTCACAAGCTTGTGGTCATTGGCACTGGAAAGTTGACATCTTTGATTGAAGTTGTGGAAGATTTATGGTGTTGTTGGTACAAAAGATCATTCACTCCATGATGTGCATTGATCAGAGGGATTGATCCAATTCACCATCCCATAAACCTCGGATATGGATTGTATGTGCCCATATACTGAGTATCTTGTAATGTTATATTGAGGAAACAGTGTTTATGTCTAGAACAGAAGGATCCCACTGTGTTCAATGACAAATCAGACAGTGGTGACTGAGCGGAGAAAGGACATCCCACCTTGGATGTGACAACCCTTCCATATGGCTGCATGGTCTGCCTCAGTGTCCATACCTTCCACTGGCTCCCCTGAGATGCTTCAAGGTTTATGTTTCAGTACTCTGAGCTCTGACCTGCCCCAATGTCATCCAATGTGCAATGTGACAGATAGCAGAGGCTGAGAACCTACTCACTGAGCTCGCAATTCTTGAGCATATCAACTGCCAGTAAAGATACTTGGAACATAATTCACAACAGCCAGTGCATACCACTCTAGTTGTAGTTGGTAGACAGTTAGGATTCCATGAGCAGTGCTCTGACATATGACCAATGAGAGCTGGCAAGACACCTCACCTATCCGCAAGGGGCTCATAAACACGACAGGATGAACAAGGCCAATTTGACCGAAAGTGTCTAGACTTCACCTAACTCGACAGTTTTTTCAGGACCAACCAGCTTCCAAGCTCAGGACCATTCCCAGGACGGTGCTAGATCTTCCAAATTGAAGGCAGGGGCAGTGGTCCTGGGGTCACAGGGGGATGCATGCCAGTTAGAATGTGACATTCCTTGGAAGAAGGAAGGCAAAGACTGAATACAGAGGTGGGGTTGTTGTATCTGCAGAACACGACATGTGCTGCTGCAGACCAATACAACAGTCGCGGATGAGTACAGTCAACGGGTGTAACAGAGAAATTCAGGAACCCATATGCAGCGTATTCAAGGCCGCGAAAGCACGGGGTCTCGTCTCCTCCGCTACTTGAGTATAAGTACTGAGAAGGAGAGCGAGTACTCTCAGCACCAAGTAAAACACTGGAAGCCGCATTCAGTAGATTCCACATCTGTAGCGCATCGTTTCTCACCATGGTGTCTTTCACTCGCCTCTTTGTTGCCTTGATCGTCGCTGTGGTCGCCCACGCCTGGGGCACGCCCACAACCACCATCACAGTGACCGCCTCGCCCACAACAACGAGTGTCGCCCAGCGCAACGTCGACAGCGGTGCGCAGTGCTGTGATTCCACCACGACCGTCAGTATACATATTAGCATGACATGTCGTGTACTTACCTCCCTCAATTCCATCCCGGGTCCTCTATCCTAAGGGAACTTGGTGTTGTGGTGGATGACCTAAAGGAGATCGGCTGCAGCCCTATGACTGTCGGCCAGACTTGCAGCAACTCCCCAGTATGCTGCGAGAATGGAATTGTGCGTACACGCGCAGTTGACACGTATTTGCTTACTTCTAATGCTTTTCGGGGTATAGGGTGACATCATCTCCATCGGCTGCGTCAACATCTACATGTGAGGACCTGTCGGGAAGGCAGAACGCTAGGGGTAAGGGGTTGATATGCCTTCCTAGTGTTCCCGGGCACACTCGCGCTTTAATATTGTACCTCATCACAAGCCGTACACTGAGCCCTGGATAACATACCAGCTATAGCAGCCACGCATCAGGAAGAGACAATGACTCACATGATGGCAGGATGAGTCGATCGGGGTCATTCAGCCCCAAACATGCATTGCCTTTCGTCCTCAGGCGGAGGCAAAGCGGCAAATCTGAGGCAGCTCTACGAACCATGCATACCATACTTTAAAAATACGCCGTGTAGGGATCCCAGATACCACTGAAAGGGACGTCACTCAAACGTTACGCCTGCAACTCGAACGTCTTTGACTTGGTATTGGTGCCTCATTTGAGTGGTGTGTTGTCAGCTCCGAAAATCTCAATATACAGGTCAGCGCATCAGCTACGCCTTGCGGAGGGACGGCGGCAGGCGACCTAGAGTCGCCTCCCTGAACGACTCCCAGACGCGTGGACCATACTGGTAATACCAAAGTCCGAACATCGCGCCTCCCAGATGCGCATAATGGTCGAATACTCTGTTCAGCGCCATCAAAATCAGAATCGCCACCACCAATAGCTAGCATAGCAAAGACGACAAACCTCCAGCCGCGTATAACACCAAGCAGGTCCATCGCCATAAAACCGAAAACGCCGTACTGGATCGGTATCGGCGGTGTTGGCGGGAAGATCAGCGAGACATGTGCTTCGGGAAAGGCCATCGCGGTGAGAGTCACGGTGGCGTATATAGCGCCGGACGCGCCAAGAGACGGCTTGATACTCGCGAGCGCATCGCTGCCTGCTAACGCGGAGGTGGACCGCACCGCCGCAGTTCCTTCTACTGCAGCCGCAGAGGCGGTTGACCCAGAGCGGGAGGCGAGTTGGGCGATGAGTTGGGGGTACTTGATGCGTGCAGTGGCGACGTGGGAAACGAGGGAGGAGAAGAGCCCCGCTTAAGTTTACGTTGAGTACGCGCCAATTGAATACTGATGATTTCTTGTGCACGCACCCGAGACGAAGAATGCGAGAAAATGCCACTTGCTGGTAGATTCGCGAAGGTTTGATGGATCTGCCTGCTGCTGCCTAGCCAGGTACACTCCCGCGGAAGATCCTGTTTGGGAGGAAGATTGTCAGCAACAATAGTAATGCCAACTATCAAAGCTCACCGAAGCTGAGCAAAGCCATGGTATTGAACAATAAGTGGATGAAACTGCTATGACTGCGAATCGACAACATCAGCGAATATCAGTACTCTGTAATAGAAACGAACGTTACCTGAACACCGAGGTCAACATCGTATATGACAAGCCGGACAGAGGATGGTGCGCAAATGCACGCAGCATGAAGCCTTGCATCCGCGGGACTTGCCAGGCCGCCCAGACGATACCATTCGCTGCGGCAATCATGTAGCAAACACGCCGTCCTTCCGTCGCGCTCAGGTATGACTGAGCGACATGAGCGTAGCAGTATGCCGCCATAGCTCTGAGATCGTCTGGAAGGCTAGAAAGGCCCCGTTGCAGCTTGTTCAGCCCTGATTGGAGTCTCTACAGAAAGCATGCTGTCAGAGAAAGCCAGACATGACTGTTAGTGGTACACATACGTTGCGCAGTTCGATGTGCCTTGCTCTCCGCAGCTCGTCATTTGTGGGTGAGGATCCAAGAACCCAGGTGAGGGATGATCGTGTCAACCTGTTTGTCCAATTGTACGTGTCGAGGTTCGTCTGTTGGGCAGCTATGCCGAACGCTAGTAGCGAACCGATGAGAGCGAACTAAAGCATGTATGAGAGTCGGTCAGCCTCAGAAGAAGATCGACTGAATACTGACGAGGCATTGGTTCCTGACAGATGGTGGACCGAAGTAGCCGTGGAATGCAGGCGGCTCCTCTGCTTCCCCGGGCCTATGCTCCGAATTGGTAGTGTGGTCGCGTACGTCTGATGAAGGGATACGACCACGACCCACACCTACAAAGTGTCGAGGCTGTAGCCTGGGATAAGCTGCATGGAGGCTGCGACATGGTTGTCTTGTTGACCATCTAATAACGTAGTGGGGGCGCAGTGTCCAGAGCATCATTTCAGGCTGGTCGATACTGGTGAAACAGCCTAAGAGGTTCTTTGGGAACCAGGGATAGCCTTGTGCAGCAGATACTTCCCTATAATATATGAGTTTCGAAGGATTGGAGAGAGGATATTTACGACGACGTCGTGGCTCGAAGCAGGACGCGTCCGGGCTCGGCATGACGGGCCTACACGGACACGTGATAGAATTATGCGCGCCACCTCAGCCGCCCGCACGCTATCATTTTAGCCACGGCGACGTCCAGCAAGTCTCCTCGTAAGTCACATCTCATTCGCTGACAATCATTTTCGCTAATGTACGTAAAGTGGAGGCCATGTTCTATTATTTGTCGTTCCTCCGACCACCTCCGTTGGAAAGCCTCCCGTCCGCTCCGATCTCGATCACACCGCAGATCGCCAATGACCTGCGCACGGAGCTCTGCGATCAATCACAGGAGATATATTACTCGTGGTCGGATCTCTCTGAATCTCAGACGAGGCCGAAACATGTCCCTGTGACCACCAAACCACTCAAGTTGACGACATGGAGACAAGAGAGCGCGTACAAAGAACTACTCATGCCTCCTCCTTCCCGCGTGCAAGAAGGACAATCCTTCCGTCTCGTGTTAACTACCCATGCTCAAGGATACCCGCACGTCATCAATTTAGGCTCACCAGACGTCGGCAAGCGCCCTCATCCTGTCATGTCCATGCCGATCTTGTTCAGTTGCAAGAGCACGAAGGGGAAAGGCATGGCACTCGCCGGAAAGCAGGAACATGTTGAACGAATATACAGAATCGCTCTTGGGGAGACAGAGCAAAATCTGATGTACATCAAAGAACAGACCTCTTTCGACCTCGACAAGGTTGGTCTCGCGAACTCTGCCCTCCCTTATGCTGACCACCCATGCAAAAGAAAGTGTGGGATAGTGGCATAGGTCTGAGCTCTTGGATTGTAGAGTTAGCAAACCGTCAAGATGCCGAAGTTCCCGCCACAGTTGTAGCCATGAAAGCCTCGCTATTGTCTCCTAACGCTGGGTGTTTCATAGAGCTAGGTAAGCACTTCTAGCGTGTTCGTGCCTGCCGTGATCATCATCGCGTTACAGGTGCCGGAACAGGCATGGTGTCCTTGACATTAGGGACTCTACGCACCATGAGGTCTGCCATCGAGGGATGCATCATGACAACCGATCTCTGTGCGTCACTCTGCGTACGATAGTATCTTCTCTTCACCTCACTTGTGAATGCGCGAAGCATCTGCAATGCCCCTTCTTCGCCACAACATCTCAACCAATGCTTCACTCTTCCACTCTCATGTCACCTGCCCTCAGGACCTCGTCCTTGACTGGCATCAGCCGCTCCCTTCGGAGGTGTCCGAGGTGCAAGGGGGTTTCGACGTAGTCATGTACGTGCACCGTTCCACACGGCTCTCCTAAAGCCACCGCATCGAATGATAACGCACTGCAGAATGGCCGACGTCACCTACAACACGGCTGCCTTCCCCTCGCTCATCCGTACAGTAACGGACATCCTGGCGCTTCGCGCAGCAGCGCGGAAACAAGACCCGACACTGCAGGGGACGGTGGTTCTGCTGGGGTACAAGGAGCGCGACCCTGCAGAACGGACGTTGTGGAACATGATGCGGGAGGCTGGGGTGCAATTGGAAAAGGTAGACGAAAGGAGCGGAGCGGGAGGTGATCCGGTTGAAATATGGATAGGACTCACAAACTAGAGTGTTTGGGGCACGAGCTACTAGTACTAGGAGCTCAGTGGCATTTGAGCACTTGACGAAACAAGGATCAGACACACTCCGTCGAATGTGGATTATGCTACTTACGAAGAGCAGGCACAATCAGTGATAAAGCACGAAGTAGGATGTCGATCAAACGTCGGTCGTGACGGTGCCATCACACAACTTGAACATGGACCCAGATTCGGAGTGATCGAGTGGTACCTTCGGTACTGAGTCATTAGGCGCTGCACTGCGCGCCATCTCGCACATGGATACGCAACGCCGTCAACGTCACTGCGACCATCCAGTGGCTGACTGTGGGGCTTTACAATATTCAATCTGTCGCTCTGAGGGATTGCTTCTTGCGTCGCACACAGACTCGAAGGTAGCGGGTGTCCAGCCACTGCCCCGGCGGCTAGAGCCAGCCAGGTCAGGCAGAAAACTTTCTAGATTCGAACCATGGCTAACAGCTAACAAGAAGAGTGGGAGTGAAACGAGTTGATGGTGGTGAGAAAGAAACAAAGAATGGGAGAGGAAGGGGTCATGATGTGGAGAAACAAAGGGCGTGCATAAGGGATGGATGATCGCATACATAGGTCTGCCATGCGTCTGACAACCATCTGCCGGCAGCTTGAATCAAGTGAGGTGCCATTCCTGTTGCAGCTAAGAATGTGGCACCACCAGATCGCATAGAGTGACCAGCAATGTCGGTGGAAAAGAACTGGCGTAATCTGCGAATGAACCATGAGCGGGTAGGGATGGTGCCATTATTATGTAGCCAGAGCTCGGGTTTGAGAGGGAAACGTGCATCCCGGCTAGCAAGATAACGCGAAAACACAGCATAAGCATCTGGTCCTTGATGTGGTGGCGCGACAAGGACAGTGCTTCCATGCGAGAACGGGTCGGCCTTGTGGGATGGTAATGTGTAAGTGTAGCGATCAGGTCCAAGTGACACAGTATACCGCAAAGAGACGGCGCGGTAAGACTGCAGATCTATGTTGTCTGGCCAGACAAGCTCGCCTAGTCGCAAGAGGGCGCGGAAACCAGTGAATAGTTGTGCCAGGAAAAGCAGGTCATCATGAGTCGAGGAGAGATGAAGCGTGTCGAACACACGTTGTAGATCGTCAAGCGAAAGGGCGCGCTTTCGGTTGACAGGTTTACTGTAACGTCGGAGGCACCCTCGCAGAGTACGGCGTACGAGGGGGGATGTAGTAACGGCACGGGCATTTGGAAAATGGGGCTCAAGCTCGGTGGCAATACCTGAGAGGTATTTCTCGACCGAGCGTGGTTGGATATGATGGGACATAAATACCACAAAAAAACTCATGGTATCCTCGGTAGGTTGTACAGCATGGCTGTGCAGCTTGCAGAATTCCAGGTAACTATTGAGAGCAGAGGAATAGTTGGCATGTGTAGAGGGAGCAATCGAGTTTCCGAGGGCAATAGCACGCTCAAAAACTAGACGCTCGAGTGACCAAGCCTCCCGCAAGGGCTGCCGTGGTCGTCGCGACGTGGAGAAATTCATTTTTTGATTGCCCCCAGCGCATCCCGTGGGGGTTGACAGATAGAGATGCGCACGCCAGGCACAGCTTCACGCACAAAATCAAAGCGACAATGTGAGAGAGCATCAGCGACGGTGTTGTGCTCGCCAGGTATGTACTGCACGCGGAATTGTGCGTTATTTGCGAGGCAGACATCGATACTGGACTGCAGGATGAGGCTATAGTGTGGTAGGGCCTTCAAGGAGTCGAAGATATTGACTGTGTTCGCATTATTGGAGTAAACGCCTAGGCGCCGAACCCATCGCAAACTTCCTGGGGATCTTACAACCGCTGGTGGTGCTGATAAGATAACCTCCCTGCAATAATCAAATGTAAGCATCTCGTAAGCACCTATTAAGATCGCGCCTCCTTACGAGCTGCTCATGGGGCCTTATGAGCACTCATGAGACTTGCGAGCATCGCGTATGATCGGTGAGTATGTCCCTGGTCCGTGCGCAAACTGAGTCAGCAGGCAGGCATCTCTTGTGGACACTCTGCACGACCAGTGTCGCCAACGCTTGGTCCGAGTCGCCCTCCTCGTCCCTTCACTCCGGCCGCCGATCCACCTTCTACCGCTCTCTGGCTACAAGTATCCTTGAATCTGTCTGATTACGGAAATCAGCTGTCAGATGGCATGGAGCCTCATGCACTTGCCTGAGCCTGTCGATGTCATCTGGCTCAGTTTTGGAGTGTGTGAGGCTCCTGTAGCTTGAGGCTGTTCATTGTCCATAAACCGTAAGTGACAATCATAATAGGTTGCAAGGTGTTGCTGTTAGACTGCGGGTATGTCGGAGTTGGGGCAGTATGGCGCGGAAAACGACAATGCGTATCTCTCGTTGGCGCCTCCGTGCTGTGAGGCCTTCACTTCACCATTGTCACAGTCGCCAACTGAATCAGCGAATGTGACATTCAAATGGCAAAGCAAGCCGCGCAGGCGATCTCATCCAAGCTGAGAAATTTCTACCCGAAACTTGAGGTTCGTCTCTCGTCATGACTTTTCACACACTCCCTTTATTCAACATGATGTTTGAGCGGCGATCTTAGCCACAATGCAGGCACTTGAGGGTCTGGCGCAGACCGGAGAGCATCAACTTCAAACAACTGAGGTTCGTGCTCTTTTCTACCCATAAATATGCATTCTCTAAAAGTGAATCAGACATGGCAGCAACAGCCAGCAAGGTCCCTTATGCTCAAATGCATACGGGCACGATGGCCTCGAGGCTTCGACCCAAGATGGCGAGCGATGTTCGCGGGTGTTAAGCGCCGGCGTGCTACGCCGCGTGCCACAGGTTGTAGTAGCAGGCGATGCAGAACAGTGCGGAGGCTCTCCGCAGTTGGTGAACACCTACGAGGGGCTCAGTGTCAGATGGTTGTTCAGAAGGTAGTAATGCTGCGCTTGTCACTGTAGTATCTTTCGGCGAATGATCAGAATATCTACCACTACCTTTGTGACTGTGAAGACCTGGCCCAAGGCCTTGAGGAGCAACCCAGAGTGCCGCTAATGAGCCATTGTCATGGCTTGTGTCGCTGATATGGGTACAATCACACTGGTGCATTGTTTCATCATATTATTACTAGCATACATTATGGGGTGTATATCAGCGCCATGGAAGTGCTGAGCGGATACGACATTGAAAAGTGGCGCTTGTGAGCAAAAACGCTCAATTATGAGTACATATGACCACTTATAATTTTTTCGGGAAGTTTGCGATGCCAGTGGGAGGGCATTCTTGGAGCGATAGTCGGCTACACAGTGCATACCGATACACACAGCGAGTGCCTCGAAGTAGAAAATGATAGATGTAGGAGGGTTACAAGGGAGCTCACAGAAGTAGGCTTGCTTCTGCCAAGGTAACCATATGCCCATCCCGAGCGCCGATGCATCAGTATAGACAATTTCGCAATTGCCCTCCGTCTGGATGAGGTCATCGACACTCCATGGCTCGGCATCCATGAAGTGGATCCCGGGCGAATGTTCGATATGCGCAGCGATCCAGGAAAACTCACTGACGATCGCCTTGTTGAGATGTAGGCCGGCATGGGGGTTCGACTTTCCTCGGAGTTTTGCATATGTATTTGCAAGCCCCGCCTTGAGCAATGGGAAGACATTGAACGACCAGTTGAGGTAACCTGTCAGGGTTTGGAATTCCCTGATAGAACGTCGACGACCACCTCTAGGCATATCACAAAATTTGCGAATAAAGGCCACAAGCTCTGACTTAGCCACGGCAGACAGGGTGGCTGTCATAGCGTTGGGATCGATCTCGAAGCCGATGACCATGAGGGTCTCGCCAGAAAGTTGTTTGCGTTCCTCGTGTGGAACACCCAGTTCGTCCCACAGCTCGAGTAGCCAGACCTGACGTGTTGGCATGAACTTGGCATAGGGGGGGTAGAAAGCCTCATTGCCAGCGATATCAAAACAGAAGTTGTCGTCAACGTAGTTCATGATGTCGGAGATCCCAACTTCATACTTGGCTGCCCAGTTGACCAGAGTGCAAAAACAGTCCCATGCCCGCTCCGAACCGCGTCCACCGAAAACATTGTTACGGTCAACGTGGCGTTCACCATTGATGGTTACGACCTGCTTGATCTGCCAGTATGGCGACATGGGAATACGGCGGTAGGCCTGAGAGACATCAGACTTCCACATGACCAGCTTAACCGCATGGCCATGCTCGCGCCGGAATTTACGCAAGGCCTGCCCGATTGCGGGGACTCCATCCATGACGACACCGGAGATGGCAATCTTCGATATCATGGAATTGAGAGAATAAGGACCTGCACTGTGATTGGTCACCAGGCGCAGTTTATCGGAGTTCGGCTTAGGAACAGCGTGAATTGGCATGGAATACATTCCTGGGAGAAGGTTTCAACCGAACGATGGCGAGAAACGCTCAGCCGCTATCTCCTCATCCCGTTGATCGTGTAAGAACTGAAGGACGGGTTCGTTCAGTACACCCTTGAGCTTCTCTTCGTGAGTGTCCGGGTACTCCCCACATGAAGGATCCGCCCACGGCCAGAAACCTTCCTGCAGTGCACGACACACAGAGTCGACAAAGGGTTTGTTGGGATGTCGTTGAAGCAAGGTGCGCAACCGATCCACCCGGATAGGTGTAACAATGCGAAACAGATCAGGATTGGAGGCGATGGTTGCGGAGATGACAGGGTTGTTGCAAACAACGTGTGGTACGTCTGGCACAGGCGCGCGGTTCACTGAGGAATCAGCATTAACTGGTACCTGGCTTGCATCCGACCAAATCATCTTGCGCAAGTATCGTGGACAAGGTCTAGGTCGGCCCAAGTCTTCTTCAAGCCTGCTTCGCGCCGCACTCAAAGCCTGCATGCGCTGTACTCCCACACTTTGCACACGCGTGTCTGTAGCGGCAACTCCCTGCAGACTGGAAGCACCTCCCTCTGTTCCAGCGCTGACCAGTGTTGGCCCGACATATGTCGGACGACTGTCAGACGCCCGACACCCCATGTCTGACATAGCTGACACTGACGCACGTCATGTCAGTGCGTGACATCATTCCCACGACTTTGCCCGTGGGGCACTGTCGGGCTTGCCCATCTGCTGACGCACTGCGCAGGCCATGCGGTAACGAAACAGTGACGGTATGATACAAAAGCCCGGATCTATGTACAATAACAATAACAATAATGATATATACATGAATCATGGGGTAAAAGTCAGACTTAAGAGTCGTTTGAACTTGCAATACTATCCTGCATAGCAAGCTCGGCATCAAGATACTGTTGCGCAACCTGCCAAAAGTCAAAGAACGAGGTCAGGGGAGTGTAGTCGTCACTCCCAGGGAGTCGGAAGAGGTTGCAGAGCAATCGATCGTCAGAGGTGGGTGCGGGCATAGAGCCAGATGATTCAATACGGGTGGAGCCAACCTCGCGTTCGTACTCCTCGGCCTGGCAAGCCATCTCTTGCGCGACCGCCGAGAATGAGTTGTATTGTACATCAACAGGGTCTGGCGAGTCCACGGCTTCGTCTTCAAGTTGTCCTGCCAATGTGTTGGAGCCATGGGACAGGCCTGCCGGCTGCTGTAATGATGGGCGGTTGACGTGAGGCCGGGTACGCTCTGAGCTGTCGTGCAGTGTCATGTTGGAATGCTTGCGCTTCCGATTCGGGTGGCCGTGCTTCCGGTCAATGTCGCTCCTGACGAGGACGGCCTTTCGAACCCTCTCTGGGTCCAGCCGGTTGCGATGATCGGTGTGGATGATGCCCATAAGGCTGAAGGTACGTTCTGTCGCTGCAGAGTTCGGAACGACACTCAGAATTCGCATCGCCAGCGCGATCATCCCATCCCGCCCGTTTTGTTGGCCAGTGTACAGTTTTCGCCAGACGTCAATGAGATCAACAGGAGTGCCCTGTCAAGAGACCGATTTGAGCTACAGCACCGTAAGTCTGAGATGAAATGACTCACCTCCGCATCGGCCAGCTGCTTCAATCGCGCCAAATTCATTCGCTGATCCGAAAAATCCCCCAACTCGTGCAAGTACTCGGTGAAGGCTTTTGTAAAGTAGTAGTCGGGTTGGTATTGGAATAAGCGTGTGAAGCATTCCTCGACCATGTTCCAAAGTGAGGCTTCTGAGAAGAGGGGGTTTAGAGGGTTGAAACACCGGCGGCGCACATACGGGTTAAAAACAACAGCAAGGATGAACAGGTCTTGCTCAATGGCTTGGCTCCAGCGCCGCTCAAGGCTAGTGAGGACTGCATTGCGCACATCAGGCTCATACTTCGGATCCATGAATGTATGGTATAGGTGTCCAAGTGTCAGAAGGACGATGTCGAGTCGAGCGTGGTTTGACTGGGTTGCGTTCACGGCTATTGCGAGTGGCTCTAGATGCGTTGCCACCCTGACCGTAACTGTTAGTGCTCGGAATTAGAGGAAGAATTTGCAGTACATACTCTGCTAGGCATCGCCAGAAAGACGGCTCTGCCACAATATCCAAGATCTCCTCTGCCTTTGCCTTAGCGTCGCGCTTATCACCAGCACACAGGACCAAGTCGCTCCGGTGGTACAGGACCAGGTTTCGTAATGTGAGTTGGATCTTGAGCAAGCGGCTGCATGATAAATAGTGTGATGTCCAGCGAGTGATTGCTGGCAAAATCAGAGCATACACCTTGCCCAGTTGCTCAGCCATCTCCTTTCTCAGCATGCCGAGAGCACGACTATGAGCGTTGAACCACTGTATGACTTCAAGGGCAAGGTCGATGACGCGTACGAACAAGAGTTTGACTTTGAGGTAATCGGAAACAACTAGATTTAACTGCAATATATCAGTGGATGCTATGGGTCATTATGCTGTGCTGGTACAAACCTGATGCGCCCAACAAGCCACTGTGATAAGCCACGGAAATTTGACCTTTAGAAGCCGTCGCATTTTGACCGATTCACCGCTAGAGTCTGTACACCATGCAACAAGCTGAGTCTCGAGGACATTGTGACAGTATTCGATCTCACGTATGACAAAGTCAAGGAGCGTTTCTGCAGTCTTGGGGATAGCTGAGATGTCGAACACGCTGAGGAGGTATGGCTTCAAATTCGGAGTTTAGCAATCAAAATGGCAGCGCATGGGTACTATGAATACATCACAAACCTTATATTCCACATTGATCATTGATGCTACCAGTGACGTTTTGGCGATATTCTTCCATGCGTCCGACTGCCCTGTTGCATACCGCCCCTTAACACAGACCTTCATTTCTTCGACCGCTTTGGCTGCCTCCTGTGACAAGATCCGGCCAGACAGGAGGTGTCGACTTGGGAGGAAGGCCTCAGGCACCCACTTCTTCCAGAAGTAGTGCCAGAACGGCTGATCAACAGCATTCCACGCAATGTTGCACGCAATGAGAAGGCGACACAGGTCAGCAGTGAATTGCTCTTGTATGACCTGTGACCATGGCTTAACAGGCGGGGCAATTTCGGCATAGAATGGAGGTTCATGGCCGAGTTTCTGTCGCTTTGCCCATCGCAATGCGTCAGCAGAGGTTTCATCTGTGTTGAAATGTAAGCATTGATCCTGCCGTGTATTATTCTGTGCTACTCACCACCTGCCGCTACCGCTATTTCAATTAGCTTATCCTCTATTCCGTCCCCTGGAAGCAGCAAAGGAAGACCGTTCATGTCATTCGTTGGGACTGCTGGGCTATGCGGCTGTCCCCCGTTGGCCGAAGACTGAGTTGTGGGGGTTTGCAGAGCATGCGACAAGGGCGCGTGGTGGTCTCGGAGGGCTGAGGGAGTAGGGCTGCCTGCCGGTATGCTTCCGTCTTGCCCAAGTTTCCCCTGGAGCTTCTCAATCTGCCTTCGCATCTTCTTCACCTTCCGTTTCTCCCAGTCCGCTGCTGCTTCGCGTCGAACATCTTCTCCAACATGTAGACAATCTTGTGCTAGGTGCCGTCGAAACCAATCAACTCGGCCCGAGCTAGGTGGGATGACACCGTTGTTCATGACTACCAGGAATTCACGGTGAGTGGGGCCACTTTGTTCGTTGTGGATCCATGCATACTCACTCTCCTGCTCTATGGCTTCTTCGTCTCGAACCTGATCAGGGTTCATCTCTTGCTCTTGACGTCGAACCTCGTGGGCCTTATGGCGCACGCAGGCTTTACACCATGCATCATAGAAGGACGCGTTATTCTTGTACTTTTTAGACCCTCTATAGAAGTACTTCCATAAGGGGGACTCATTGGTACGTCTTCCGCTCATGTGAGTGACAATGTTATGCAAGGAGGAGGTAACCGTGTCGTTGGTCGGCCCGCAGCTGATGTGATATATCATATTACAATATGTTTGATTTGGAGTATCTACACCAACCACCACCGTGTCGCGTCGCGCACATCGCGCGTTCGTAGGCTGATCGCGGATGCACGTGTACAACCTGGTCACGCTCTGACATCACCCGCCAAGTCAGACATGAGTCGGACACCATGTCAGACGGCCGTCAAACCCTGACGCACGTATGGCAAGCAAACGTGAGCAGCCTCGTTTTCTGTCACGGATGTGACATATCGTGATCCGATCTCGCTTCTGATCTCGCGGATCGTGATTTCGATCTTGTCGACCGCGATCCGCTATGGCTACTAATTGATACCTGCCGTGCCCATTTCTATCTAACCAAGTCTTCTATGTGCACTGTAGGTAGACTGCTACAATATTGCAATATGAGGCCATATAAAAGTGGTAGACCAACTCGAAAACGTGTTTGCGCGTGAGATCGCCTTAGGCGCCCATCCGCCACATGGGCGCTTGTAGCCACTGTGGCGAGCTCTGCTGTAATGGGCAGCATCGGAGCAAAGGGATGTAAGTTGAGGCAAGAGTGCAAAGAGAGGAGGGAGGTGTGCATGTTGGTGGGTTGAGTGCAAGCACCTATATCCATAACATTAATTACTGGGAGAGGAAAATAGCAATGTAAGTACATTTGACACCATATCTTGAATGTGTCCAATTGTCTGTCATATGAAAGGCCATATTGGAAAAGAGTGCAATCATTATCATGGTCACCCCTGTGAATGCCCCCACAAATATTCCAAACAAGTGTATATGCCATCAGTGTGCACAGACTCTCTGTTCTCATCTAACAACCATAATTGCTACCCCTTTACTCTGAGATCAGGGTATCTTCTGCATGAATAGAAACAGAAATTCACTAGCACAGTTTACTAAATCTATCAGCTTTATTGTAATGGAAGCTAATTGTGAACAGTTGCCTTGGCAATGCTGGCACAGTATGGATTCAGGATCACAATACAGTTATGTTTGTCTGAATAATGTACTGCAGAGGAAGCTAGTGAGTTTATCTGTTCCTGGTCTGTCAGTCTATTTCACAACATATGCAGATAACAGAGTCATAACTATAGGTGGGAACCATCTAGACTCACCATTGGAGCAATCTATGTAGATGAAATAGAGTGCTAGCCATGTTATGCTCTGATCAGTAGAATGTGAAGTCAGTAAACAGGAAGAAAGCACTGAGGTGTCCAGGTCTAAGCAGATGGATATAGTCACTGATTCAAGTTCCTCATATGTGATATAGAGTCTAGAGTCTAAACTTACCACTTGCAAGCACTGTGTCTAAACCATGAAGCACATTCCACTGCTCATAATTACAAGATGTAGTGCTATCATTGCTATATCATGACTACCAACAGAAGAGGTAATCATCAGGATGTGTATGTGGTTGTGATAGTAGGGTCAGGCAGGTACTATGTGAGTGTCTATGCTACTTTCACCTGACTATTGCACCAGTACATCGGCACTCAGTAGATGGGGATCTGAAACTGAGGTCTGAGGCTCACCATTCATTACAGACTGTGAAGAGGAACAAAGATAAGTCAACAACTGCCAAAGTTGAGACCTTTTTGTACTGGCCCCAGGCACTGAGAAAACAGTAGGACAAATTGATACCAGAATTCACTTCAGTATCTATGCTGGTCAATACATCAATACATGATGCACATCATATTTAAAATTACAGTAATGCTACTCTTCACTTATGCTTTAGCATATAAATGGTCAGAAACCTGAGACAACAAATGTTTTGTGTCAGACAAATGATTTATTCACATGCAGTCATAGAGTATAGTTTGAGTAGGGTACTCTGGTCTTATATCATTTTAATCCTCTGTGATGATGAAGGAAGCAATTTCAAATTAGAGCCAACCACATACCCTTCTACCCCCTGACAGTATTGTTAGGGTACTTAGAGCAGGTTGCTGGCCTGTGACTGATCTACTTGGAGCTGTATTACTGTATTACCCTCAGCCTGTTGATGTGCACTGGAGTGCAATTCAAGGGACAAAGTCACCTAGCATTTTATGCAATCAATGGCAGGATCCCAAGCCAAGTACACATCACTTTCGTCAGTATGTTGTGTATCATGAAGTCCATTGTATCAAATCAATGACAAAAAGGCAACAGTAAGAGCTCGCCATTGGACATGGCTGCAAGCGCCCATGTGGCGGATGGGCGCCTAAGGCGATCTCACGCGCAAACACGTTTTCGAGTTGGTCCACCACTTTTATATGGCCTCATATTGTAATATTGTAGCAGTCTACCTACAGTGCACATAGAAGACTTGGTTAGATAGAAATGGGCACGGCAGGTATCAATTAGTAGCCATAGCGGATCGCGGTCGACAAGATCGAAATCACGATCCGCGAGATCAGAAGCGAGATCGGATCACGATATGTCACATCCGTGACAGAAAACGAGGCTGCTCACGTTTGCTTGCCATACGCACGTCAGTTGTCAAGTGGTGCCTGCCTGACATTGCCAACACTGGCGCTGACAAGTGTCGACATCCTCGTGCCGAGCGCGACCCTTTGCAGCTGATCTAACTCGTCCACCTCCGGATCGGCTACCTTCTCCCTGGGCTCCAGCTCCACAGGCATCGATGTGCAACAATTTGAGGTCACTGAAGGCATGGAGGTCGGTGAGCTCGAGGTCGCGTACGAGGCCGACTCGCTTCCGGACAGCTCTATCGTATGCAAGAAGTCGAAGATGGAACTGGGGAGCGAGAACGCGGAATAATCCAAGGATGTGGTTTCCGTACTCGGTAAGCTCCTTGAACCGATGTGGGAATGCGAACGCGGTGGCATTGACTGTTCGGTTCCAAGCAAAGAGCCACTGGCCGGCATCCTCGACCTTCTTAACGGACTGCTGTCGCAGGGCAGAGATCTTGAACGACCCGATTTCGGTGATCTCAAAATCATCGTTGGAGGTGGAGTACATTCCTTCGAGGACACGGTCGAGGTCGACAGCAAAACCGCGTAAGATGTTGTCCCACTCGGAGGAGGGGAACTCAGGGGCCCCAACGGTAAGTAAGAGGTCTCGCTTGGCTTGTTTAATGCTGATTCCATATTGTCGGAGGAGGTCGATTGTTGCTCAGAGACTATCGTTGAGTAATCCGGTACGAACACCTCCTGTGCCGGCCCAGGCGTATCTTGACGGGTCTGCTCTCTCGTGGTCGAGCGCGTCATCAACATCAATAGGGGATCTTGCTCGAGTCGCATTAACAACGGAAGTTTGCTCAGGTGCGAGACCGAGTCGCTGTTCCGTCGTTTCATTCTCCCTCGAGTTGCCCCCTTCTCCTTCTTCGAGTCGCTGTGGGGATTGCCTTCGGTTGTTCTCGGACTCGACATCATCGAGCATCCGAAGATACGAGCATAGAGCGTCGTCGACTGAGTCGGTCGCACCATCCTCTCCGTCCGAAGTCGCTTCGATGAGCGCTCTGCTGATATCGGCGACGGCACGAGTTCGGGAGATTCCCCCTTGACGGTATCGGTCGACAACACTGGAGCATTCTCTCGCGAGGTCATTCCCAGTCGCCTGAGGAGATCCGGACGCTTGCGTTTGCGACTGTGGTGGCTCATTCGCACTGGTCATAAGGCAAGCACAAACGAGTGTTTGGATGGGACCGTAGGGACTTATATATAGATGTAAATATAACTGTATGCGAGCTGACGAGCGAAGGAGAGAGATCAGATATTAGAGGTTAAGCCTGAACGACGAGTGTCTTACCTGACGAGCGAAGGAGAGAGATGAGGCTTACACCCCTATGTCTCGTCTCCTCAAGAGCTCGCCAGGCGCTACACGTGATGCTCGATCGCTGCTCCCAGCGGGGAGCAGCCATCGCTACGACGGACGCGGCCATCGTAGGTGCCGTTGCAACAGCGGTGCGGAGGGGAGCTGAGACGATGCGGACGCGGCCGACTTACACGCGCACGAGGGAGCTCAAGCGATGCGGGCGCGGCCGACTTACACGCATCCCGGGTCGTCGACGATTGAACTTGTACAATCTCCCATTGAACTTGCACAACGTCCAACGGGCGTTGAGTCACCCACTGCGCTTCCCCTCAGACTCTGCCCCTCGTTCCGACGCATCCGCCGAGGACGTCCACAATGAGACTCTGGTTGTCGATTGCCCTCCTGTCTCTCACCGCGGCCGTGGCGGCCAACACCAATGACCAACACGTCCTGCAAGAGTCCGAGCTGCAGACATATCCCGGGTTTGACCTCGATCTGAACGCGCTGCGATGGGTACAACTCGAAGGACAGGACCCTGTGCTCATGACTGAACTGGAGAAAGTCAGGTCCCTCTTGTCCCTATTCGTCGTTCTCTATATTCAATTGGTGCGTCGTAGATCAATCTCAAGGCTGCAGGTGTCACGTTTTTCGATATGTAAGTCTGCTACCTGTGGCGCCATGTAATGGTTCCTCAGGTTCATTTGCAGTTCGGACACTCCTGAGTTGGGCTACTCCGCTGCCCTCAGAGCCAACAAGAAGCGTAAGCATTACACTCACTAACTCGTGAGTCCCCATTTGAAACCACACTCATCACAGCGACATATCCGAGACCCAACAAGACGGAGCTTGTAAAGCCGATACTGAAGACTTTGGATATTGACAACCTGAAGACCAGTCTCAAGGCTTTCTCCGGCTTCCGGACTAGATGTATGCTGCGCGATCTACCTTTTCATACTTTCTGATGCGCACGTAGACTATCGTAGCGAAGTACTAACTTCACACCTTTGCGTAATGACCACTCCTTGACGCCAACGTCCAGACTGGCAAACAAAGCCAGAAGTGGTTGGTGAAGGCCATCAAAAAGGTACTATATACAGCTGTAATCTGCTCAGTCACATGAGGCTGACCATGTCTCAGATCACGAAGAAATCCGCCTCGAAGTCACTCAGAAAGCGCATCGATGTGCACGAGTTCTCGCACCCTTGGACCCAGAGCTCCGTGGTAAGTAACTCTGTGACTAAATGCGTTCGTCATCTATTTCACATGTTGCTTTCTCAAGATTGCTCGGATTGAGGGCTCCTCTACTGACGACGATGGCATCGTCATACTCAGCGCGCATCAGGACAGGTCAGTCAACTGACCTCGTCGTCTTCGTTAGATGACAGTGTCCCCTCGTCTAGCACGAATGCATGGCCGTTCCTCCCTGCTCCTGGTGAGTCACGGTGCCAAGTATCACCCTTCTTGAATCGTACTGAAGAGTTTCCACAGGTGCTGATGACGACGGCTCAGGCTCCATGTGCATCTTGGAGGCTTACCGTGCATTGCTTGCCGCCGACTTTCGCCCTAACCGCACGATCGAGTTCCATTGGTACTCTGCAGAGGTATCTACGTTTGTTCTGCGACTCTGTTCCTCAAATTTGACGTCATCCATAGGAGGCTGGACTGTTAGGCTCTCAGGCAGTCGCACAAGCGTACGAGCGTCGCGGCGTGAATGTTGCGGCAATAAGCCATGTGTGTTTGACTCACTTGGTGGGGCGTCGTGCTACTGACAGTTTGGTAGTTCGACATGACTGCATGGGTGAAGAGAGGCACACGTGAAGAATATGGCATAGTCACTGACTTCGTCGACGCAAAGTAAGCCCTCTTCTAGTCATGTGACGCATGGGACTTATAAGCCGCGTAGCTTGACGGATTTTAACAAGCAACTGGTGGAATTGTATCTTGACATTCCGTGGGTTGAGACCAAGTGCGGTTTTGCGTGCAGTGACCAGTAAGGTACACAGTTGGGTTTGGAGGGCGCGTGCTTACTCCTTCCCTTTACAGCGCTTCATGGACGAAGGCGGGGTACCCCGCGTCGTTCAGCGCCGGTACTGGACCTCTCTATGCTTTGATATGGCTGCTTTACTGATGATCTCCCTCAGAGGGAACGTTCGAGAACTGGAACAGAGAATTCGTTCATACCATGGATGAGTGAGTGATACTTCAAACAGTTCCGATGCGCGTTGACTGACGACCCCGGCAGCCGTATCGACATCTCGGACGAGTTCAGCTTCTCTCACATGCTGGAGTTCTCGAAGCTTGCTGTTGCTTTCGCTGTTGAGTTAGCCTCATGAGCGCAGACGAGGCAATCTGCCGGCGTTTGTTATCCTTTCGTAGGCGCCGTTGTCGGACTGCAGTCTGCTAGCTAGGATTCGGAGCGAAGGCCCACTAGGGCACTGAATCACACCAAATCAACGGGTCCTCATTCTTACTTGCGAGACAGGCCATTGGACATGTTGTGAAACCATGGCAGCTCGCTGCGCAGAGGGACTGAACCCTAGAAGCGCGGGGCCGCAGCGGATGAGGGTTATGATGGCGCGCTAAAAATAGGCACCGCAAATCCCGGTAAGGCAAGCCTGCGTACTACGTAAGCACGCTAAGCGAGTCGCCACCGGCAGTGTGGCAGGCTTGACCAGACTCTGCTGCTCAGCTTCGCCTCCAGCTCTCTGTTTTCCCTCCACCCGGCGCTGGTCCGTCGTCGTCGTCGTTCACGATGAGCGAGGGCCGCTACTCTCCTTCTTCCTTCGACCACGACGGCTCCGAAGCCCATCACTCCGTCAGCAACAACGGATATGTGCCCGGGCAGCCGATCGAATCCCGCGAGTCTCTGGACGTGAACGGCGCCGTCCCTCCCACCCCCACCAAGTCTACGTCCCCGCCCCGTTCCAGCACTGAGTCTCCGACGCGCTTTTCCAACCAACGATGGCGCGATAGCACCTTACCCGCACCCGCAGCGGAAGTTACGGACGTGGACGGCGCAACCTTGGTCGAGCCCAGCTTTGACGAGAATGTGTTGAGGGCTTTATGTGATATGGATGTGCGTTCGAGACATGTCATGGACTATATGCTTCTTTGCTCAACTATGGTTCATGCCAGTGCGGTGTACCACTACTGCTGGATCGAATAAAGCAGAGCATGGTTTCGTGTAGAGTGAGTCGCCGAACTTATGAACCACCACCCTACGTCGCCCTACTCCCGCTGTGCGACTTGTCCATGCAGCAGCCGCGTGGATAACCCGCTCTTTCCGCGAGTCTTCCCAGGTGCCCCACATCGCCGTCTGCGCTCATTCACCGGTGGGCTAGGCCCACGGACAGTGGGTTCTCTACAAGTGCCTATGTCGCTGCGTTGACCACGATCGGCCCTCCGTATATATGTTTTGCTTAACTTGACGTTGCTCATGCGGTCATAATGCGCAGGAAGCAGCCGCCTTCTTCAAGAAGCGAGCTCTGCTGGAGGAGGAGTACGGTCGCGGCATGCAGAGATTATCCAAAGCTACATCTGACGCATACTCTGCGAGCGAGGGCAAGGCAGGGTATGACTCTCGTCTGTCTTCAATGGTCGCTATCTTATACCGTCTAGAACCTTCGTGACAGCATGGCAATCCGCACTAAGAATTCATGAACAAATGGCGGAGAATCGCTTGCGGTTCTCGCAGCGCCTGAATGAGATGAGTCAAGAGCTCTCCACGCTAGCGAAGGAGGTCGACTTCAATAGAAAACAAGTCTGTTCTCTTCGTTGTTCGCCATATTCTCTGCCTGACTGTGATAAGACCAAGGACCTCGCCAGTCGCTATGAGAAGAACCTGCAGGAGTCGGAAACAGTAACGGAGAAGGCCAAGGCTCGCGTAGATGTGACGGCAGAAGAATTGGAGAGGCTGTTGTTGCAGAAAGAGGGCGAGTCTATGAAAGACTCGCAATTGCAGAGTCGGACACCAGGGGGTGCATCGGGAAAGAGAGCCATTGGTAAGGCGGTCGCTAAAGGTGGGATGCTTCTTAAGGGACGCAATCCTGGTAATGTATGTATACCCATTGCAAGACACCGCCAGATGCATCTTACACGGGCACTGTAGCTTCAAAGGCAGGAAGAGGATATCCGTGCGCGCATGTCAAGAGAGTCCGATGCGTATCGGAAAGCAGTTACAGAGACACAGGCGATCCGACAAGAGTACTTCAATTTCCAATATCCGCGTCTACTTCGGGTGCGACGGCTGGACATGCTACCGAGGAAGTCAGCTTACCGAGTATGCAGGCCTTGAAAGAATGTGTGGACGAAATAGACCTCGGGACGCAATATCACCTGTCACGATACGCGTTCCTCTGCGAGAGCATCGTGCTCACTGATGGCACGACGCTCACACCACCAGATGACAGCTGTGAGTTTATCCACGTCCTCAACCATGCGGTCTAGTTGAGCCGTTTTCCAGCGATGCCCGGTCTCAAAGCCGCCCTGGAAGCCATCGACAATCGAAGCGACTTCAAAACGTTCATGCAGAACTACGCCTTCGCACACGGTGGTGCCAACAACAAGGGCCCGCGCCGGGACGGCCCGCGCGAAGAGGGCTTCGTACGCCTTCCATGTACTGTACGCCCGTGGATAGTCCTGACTGCCATGCACCTCAGCTTCCACCGATTGCCACACTGTCCCCGCACGCCCCCTCGCCGGGCAATTCGACCGCGCAGATTCCTTCGGACCGCGGCCGGCCGACGTTCGGTGTCGACCTGGCGGAACAGATGGCACGCGACGATGTCGACGTACCACCCATCATGGTCAAATGCTGCGAGGCGATCGAGAAATACGGCCTCACGTCGCAGGGCGTCTACCGCATCAGCGGGACCATGAGTAAGGTCGTCAAACTCAAGGAGCGGCTAGACAGAGGTGCATCGTGTTGCCCGCGCGGCTCGAGAGTCAGAGTTGCTGACTACTTCTGGGGTCGTGCAGACCTCGATTCCGTCAATCTCGACGCCGATGAATGGTCCTCTGACATTAGCAATGTCACGAGTGTCCTGAAGATGTGGCTTCGAGAGCTCCCGGACCCGCTCCTCACGTCCGGTCTGCATAGCGCCTTCCTTGATGCCGCCCGTGAGTGAAGCAATGTGACTATTTTGGGGACCAGGCTCATGTGGGGCAATGGCAGGGAACGACAACGAGCGTCTACGACACATTCGTCTGCATGAGCGTGTCAACGATCTGCCCGACGCGAACTATTCCACCTTGAAATACTTCATGGGGCATCTTCACAAGTGCGCATTCAGTCGCCATAATGACCTATGCACTGAGCACTCTCGTCTAGGATCGTCCAGCATGAATCAGAAAACGCAATGTCAGTACAGAATTTGGCTATCGTGTTCGGGCCCACGCTCTTCGGGCAAATAGCACCGAATATGAATGGCCAGATAAACGGCATGGCGGACGCAGGGTTGCAAAACAAGGTGAGAGAGATCTGAACCAGCCGATCGTGAACGAGTCTGAAGGGTGCCTGCCCTTTACCACGCTCACGCATCCCGCGTGCGATCTACAGGCTATCGAAACAATCCTGGAGCATTACACCGACATATTCGTTGACGAGAACGAGAACGAGGACGCCTAGAGGGCTCCCGCAAGCACGCATACCTGTTTATTTATTCGCATCGATACCCCTTACCCACTGTATTCTTCTCGCCGTGCATGGACCCGGCCGCGCTGTTGTTGCCATTCTGTCTGTCCCGCCCACAAGGTTCGCTGTTATTGGTTAACGGTTAACGGACGCGGCACGCGCTGCCCGCCGCCTAATGTATTGGACTACGTGTATTGTCGTACTTGGCCGGTATCTTATTCTATCACTTCTGCATTGGGTACTACCTGTGTCTACTCAAATACGATGTCCTGAATGGAAGCAATGGCAACGGTAATGGGTAGTGTGCGTTATCCTGGGCTGCAACTGGTCCCGGGTTCTCACTGCAATGTGTGTAAGGCACACGGGGACGACCGTACTGGTCCCGGCGGATCCACCGAGAAGCGGGTGCGCGGTGTGGCCTGGGCATTGAAGCCTGAACGCTATTGAGCCGGCGGGTACGCTAGCAGCTTCTGTCGCCGCGCAGGCTATGTAGCACATGCAGCCTCAGGCACTGCGCGCGACGTGCGATTTGTCCGTCCGGGTCGGACCGCCCGCGGGGTTATCACGCAGCGTGGTCGAGGATGGCATGCGCCGTGGAGATAAAAGTGGTGTGCTCAGCGAAGGAGCCTGTCAGGAAATTACGGCATGAGCACACGCGAGCAGGGTGCGTCAATGGATGCGCGACGACGTACGGTGGATTACAGCCTGGGACCGGGCCACCGACCGCCCCTACGCTGCCTCACCCTAGCTCCTCGTATACCGCGGGGGCGACTTGGACACCCAGATGTGCTCGGGGCCGGAGAGCGTCCACTCCGTCTTGGAGGGGAAGACGACCGTGCGGAGGGACGGGCAGCTGCGGCCCCACGTCTGGCAGAGGTTGACCTCCTCAAGCGACGTGCCGAAGCCGCCGGTGGGCGCGGGCGTCGCGGAGAGGTCGAGCAGGCGGAGGACGGGCAGGGCGCTGAAAACGGGCGCGAGCCCGGCGAGGATGCTCTAGAATGCGCAGAGCGAGAGACAAAAGGCAGAATATATGTCAGGCACTGCGCTTTTTCATGAAGAGAACGGGGGGAGGGAACAAGGCCAACGGGTGGTACTGCCCGTCGGGCAGCGTAGAGAGGAAGGACCACTCACGATGCCCATGAAGGTGTGGTTCAAGGTGTGAAGGGTGTGTCTGAACGCAAAGCGAACCTTGAGGTGCTCAACGCAGGTGAGGTGGTGCGAGACGTCCTTCAGCGTGGTTGGCGTGATGGACACTGCTGAGAGGTCCAGTGTCCGAACAGGCATACGTCCGCGTGCGAGCTCCGCAAGCGTACTCTGTGCGAACTGATCCTGACCAACGAGCGCGAGGTGGTGCACGATCCGGCGAGGGATGATGGATGCCGCTGCCGTCGCAGTGCCTCTGAATCCGGTGAGCAGCGGGAGGTCGTCATGCGCGAGTTCCAGGGGATGAAAGTGGTCACCCAGCATGAGGTGTTCGAGGGAAGGGGTGGCGGAGAGGAAACGTTGCAGCGCCAGTGTGTCCGAACCATACTTAACGGGGAGGCTGCCAGGGCCTATGCCGTAGAGCGCGAAGACGCGAAGGCCGGGGAAGTGGAGGCCACCCAGGACAGTGTCGACAGAGATGGGAACGCCGACCAAATCGAATGCCAGGTCGAGGGCCTCCAGTTGAGTGAGGCCGCGGAGAGCGCGGTTGAGTGTCAAGAGGACAGGTTGGACAAACGGTTCGTACTGGTCGCGCACGCTGACATCAGTCTGCCATCGGATGGTGAGGCGGCGCACGACGTCGTGGATGTCCCGGCGAGCAAGGATGGTCTCGCACCAGCGCTGCACGCGGTGGGGGAAAGGGGAGTTCTGAGGCAGGCTTTCTTGTATGAAGATGTGCGCGTATAGGATGTGTTCGGCGATGGCTCGGAACCGACGGCACACGCGCACAACCTGAGCGAGGTGGCCGGGGTGTGGTTGGAGGTGGTGGAAGATGGCGTACAGGGTCTCTGTGGGCAGGTCCATGTAGAGGAAGGAGAGATGCCGTGGCAAGGGGGGTGCGGAGGTAAGGGAGGTACTTGCCAATGGGCCGAGGATGGTGGCTGGTGGCGGCGACGATGGCCGGCGGATACGAGGCGATCAGAGGACGATGGGCAAGAAAGTTCATACTCACTCGAGCTTTATACCTCGACGAAGGCGGAGAAATCGCGGAGAGTGAGGCGGACGTGCTTCCCAGCTAGGCAGGCGTATTCGGATGCGTTTACGCCCACCCGTCTGCCCTGCATGCGCGGTGGCCAACATGCGGCTCGTCTCGCTGGCCACCGGCTGTTGACCGGCTGCGAGGTTGCGACCGGGGTCAGGGTCACGCTCCTCCCGGCCAAGGCGACTCGGGCGCACACAGCCGTCCACCTGCCCTCTCTTCGCATCGTCCCTGCCCGCCCATGACGCACCACCACTTACCTGCCAGCTGCTCGCAACCCCCTTCGAACGCGCAGTACAAAGGAAGGAGCGGCGAACAACAGCCATATACCTCACAAGGGCAAGAGCACGAACTTCTCTTACTCACGCCATCGCTCTCGGAGCGGGAGGGAGACTGAGGATATAAAAGAAATGCGAATACTGTTGTACAATAGATAGAGATACACCGAGTATGAACCGAGTCTAACGTTCATCACCGAAGACCAGAAGACTCATGCACCGAAGCCATAGAGCGTGCGCCCTGACCGCTTCAGCGCGTATACGACATCAAGTGCCGTCACGGTCTTGCGCTTTGCATGTTCGGTGTACGTCACAGAGTCCCGGATGACCTGAGTGCCAGCCGGTCAACGTCTGAAGGCCACGAACGATGGGAGAAACGTACATTCTCCAGGAAAATCTTGAGCACTCCTCGTGTCTCCTCGTAGATGAGACCGGAGATACGCTTTACACCGCCTCGGCGAGCAAGACGACGGATGGCAGGCTTAGTGATACCTGGTCGAGAACATCAGTCAGACGAAGAATGGGCAGTCGAGCCGACTAACCTTGGATGTTATCACGGAGAATCTTGCGATGACGCTTCGCACCACCCTTTCCGAGACCCTATGAACCACAAGCACGTTCTCGTCAGCCCAGGATTCTTCGCACATCTCAAGGCAAGATATGAACCTTGCCACCCTTTCCACGGCCAGACATTGTTGATTGATTGAGGAAGTTGGGTGAGAGAAAAAGTTGTTGAACGCCGAGACGACGAAGCTTGCGAGGGCAGTGGCTGAGAGTGCGGAATGCAGATGGGGGGCAACGACGGCGTGCGCGGTTCTATATATACCGACGCGGGACGCGCTCACGTGCGCCACCTTGTTGAATCGGATTCAACGCGTTTGGCGCACGTGACTAAGCGCGGACGCGACGCGTCGTGGCTGTATATATAGAGCGCCCGCCTCCGCCACTTACCCCCACTCACCCTCGCCCACCGCACTTGCCTGTCGCGTCTCTCATCCACTTCACCGCTTCAACTTCAAACATATTCTTTACCTGTTAGCAATGGCTCGCACTAAGCAGACCGCTCGCAAGTCCACTGGTGGTAAGTGTCTTCAAGCCTTCGCATGCACTCAAGTCTCATCTTCTGTTTCATCGCAGGCAAGGCCCCTCGTAAGCAGCTCGCTGCCAAGTCTGCACGCAAGACTGCAGCAGCGGCAGTAAGTCTTAGCCCAAGCATGACTTCTTGTTCGTTCTTTGACGCGTTCTCCAGACCGCAACCGGCGGTGTGAAGAAGCCTCACCGCTTCCGCCCGGGTACCGTCGCCCTTCGCGAGATCCGTCGGTACCAGAAGTCAACCGAACTCCTTATCCGCAAGTTGCCTTTCCAACGACTTGTCCGTGAAATCGCACAGGACTTCAAGGTACGCTCTCTTATTGTTCGACCAGCTCAGCTTGGCTGACGGGTCTCTAGACCGACCTCCGTTTCCAGTCCTCTGCCGTCATGGCGCTCCAGGAGGCATCTGAGGCATACCTCGTCTCCCTCTTTGAGGACACCAACCTTGCCGCCATCCACGCCAAGCGTGTTACTATCCAGCCGAAGGACCTTGCCCTCGCACGGCGGTTGCGTGGCGAGCGTTCATAGATTCCTTCTGGATGTATCCATAGTGTCATGTATTGTTCCCGTGTACTAGTATTTATTCATTTCCGTCTTCCACTGTAAACGTCGTAACGGGCGTGATAGTGTTGTGATAATCTCGCCTCTTGACTTGGAGATATATGGTGTAAGTGTTGCGTGTGGTATTCTATCGAGAAGTAGTAGGGGTTCCATTGATACCGAGACTAAGGGTATGTCACATAATCGTACTGCTAGATCCAAAGCAAACAAACCAGATGCGAGTCCAATAGAACGAGTATACTCGTGCCTCACTCGAAGTCCGGGGCCTCACCGCCGTACCTCTTCGGGAGCTCCTTCGCATCAATGATAGGCAGTAGCTCAGCGCCGATCGTCTTTGCACCCGTGCCCACCATGCTGAACTTCTCCATCGTCTTCGCGGGCACGAGGGCCTTGAACAGCCAGAAGACCCATGCCATGAACGTGGGCACGTTGACGAAGAACTTCCGCGACTATATTGGTGCAAACAGCGGCATCTCCGTTAGCAATGTGGCCGTCGTGGGTGAGCATACTCCAGGCGTACCAGGAGCTCGGGGTAGTAGTTTCCAAATAGGGCAGAGGCCTGCGAGGCTGCGGCTTTCTGGCCCGGCGTGCGCGACATCATGCTAACCCCCTCGTAATCTAGGTGCGGTCAATGCCGAGTTGAGGGTAGAGGCGGGCTGCGGTCGCACGTACCGTGGATTTGCACCATCTGGTCGACATTCTCGAAGTCCAGTGCCTCGATGCTCTGCTCCATGAAGGCGACGCGCCAGCTGACGAGTACGGGACCAGTCCGTCAGCGTGCCTGGTCGAGACAGGGCACGAAGTGGGAGAACGCACCGAAGGAAGCGGTCGACATCGCCGAACACTGCATTCACGTCCTTGTTTCCCCCGTAGAGGTTATACCTGGACATGGAGCCCCTGCATCAGCGTGCCTGCGAACGGGCTCCCAGGTATGCACACGGCGAACGGTACGAAGTGGGAGAGAAGCGAGGCGACGTACACGATGGGGTGGCCTTCCTTGTCTTTGCCATAGATGCGGCCCAGACCACCAAAGATGTCCTGAGGGAACTCCTCCTTGATGACCTCGGTGATCTTGAAGTCCTCGCGCCACTTGAGCGTGTCCGTCAGCATCTTGCGTGCATCCGCGACCTTGAGGTCTCTACGTGCCACAGTCCGTATTAGCACGCTGACGCGTCGGCAATCGAGCAGGTACAGAAGATGACCTTGCACGCAAGAACTTGACGAGGACGACGCTCACACGAGCGTCCCTGGGGTTCGCCGGGTCGATCTGCACACCCCAAAGTGTAATCGGGGCCTGCTTGTCTTCCTTGGCCGCATACGCTTCCGCGAAGATCTCCGGGAGCTGCGTCTGTAGCACAAGGATAGCACGCAACCGCCGGCAGTCAGCACTCGCACCCGGAACGTCGCACAGACGTTGTATATTTGGCGTCGGCCGTGGACACGCACCCTGAGCTCCTTCACGGCCGCCCACTCCACATCGGTGAACTTCCGCGTAAGCGCGTTCTGGGGTTCGTCCTCTTCCTCCTTAGGCTCTTCTTTCTTCTCTTGGGTAGCGGCCCCGGCGTCCGCACCTAGACCGCAACGCGCGAGACTGGATGAGATTACCTGTCAGAACGTGCGAGGACGAGGGTGCCGCTTACTCGGTGCTGGGGTCTCGGGGACAGGCACAGCCGCGGCAACCTCAGGCGCAGCGGCCGTGGTAGTTGTTGTCGTTGCCTCGGATGCTGGCGTAGTGTCCGACATGGTTGTTGAGAGCAAGCTGCGGGCGGGGATTGCTAGCGAACTTCGCAGAACGCAGTCTGGTACTTTACTTACCAGGGTTATTCATCTTATCTGATAAGCCATGGCGACGGACTCAGGTGAACCAATGCTCGGCTTTGGCTCAGTTAGGTTCGATTGGAGCCTGGTTTGGTTATCTCCCACGCGTGGCTGCAGCCACTTTCGTTCACCGTGACCGTCGCGCACACTGTACCGAAGTACTGAGCGCCTCTACTCCTCTCCTCTCACCCCACATCGTATACTCCCTGCTGTGCGTCAACGATAACGCGCACAAAGAATAACATTATAGCCCTACAAGTGCCATGAGCTTCAAAAAAAGGTATGCATGCGTTGCTCTAGTACCTGCAGTGGCCTCATGTTGGTTTAGCAAGCTTGACCTCCTCATACGAGTTCGTTACTCAAACCCCCTCCCGTCCCCTCCATACCCCCCCAAGCTCCTCGACATCCCCACCAGCCCCTCTCGCTATGCACGACCGGAGTTCCTGGACGACATTGCGGCCGACACGCCCCTACCCATGGTTGTAGATGGAGACCTAGGCATGCCGTTGGATTTGTCGCAGTGGAACTGTCTGTGGGATGAGAATGCTGACCTCTCTGGTGAACACCCTTAACTACTGCTATACGTGACATGTTGACTAATGTATAACAGAATTGAACCCTACGGAAGATACGGCACCAAGACCAGATCCAAAAGACTTGTTCCTGCTTGGGGATACCGCATCCTCGGGGCCCTATCTGAGTAACGGTGCCGGGCCATCTAGCCTTACATCCACGCCTGCTCCGGCCCCTCTACCACATGTAACATGGTTGAGACGAACGGAATACCTTACTCGTGAAGCCTCGTCCCGCCCAACGTCGTCACAAGAAACGTACGTGGAGTCAAGCGATTTGATAACGCACTCTCAGTTCTTCCATGATGTAGAAAACATGACATGGGTGCACCCGTTGACGTTAGCCGGTCCGCTCAGATCCGCGACATCGAAGCGTCTTTCAACGCGACGGAGAGCTTGAATTTAGACACCCTCAGACATCCTAATAAACCTGACGTTACGGCAGTGGAGTCATACGACATTTTCCCCGATGCCGATATTTGGGCAAATGCTTACGACCTCTTCCGCTTTTCCGAGAGGCCGGGTGAGCGACCTCCTGATGTGAGTTTTCCCCTCTGTGGTTTCCACATTCCCTGACTGATGTCCCACTCTGCAAGCACGACGACCCGAGGCTCGACTGCGCCATCCTGCGGCCCATGGAATCCGATGGCGACCACTTCCTCGCGTACTATCTAACAAAAGACGACGAGACGGCCATACAGTTCAAGGAGGAGCGGCTCGCGCGCTCACCGGACGCTCCTGAAGAGGACGAGGTTCGTCCGGCCTTCTGTCTCTTTCTCATGCTAGCTCGCTCATGTGGCTCACACCCTCCAGCCGATACCATTCCACTTCGTACGTGATTACGAAGTTGTGAAAGTGGAGCAAGAAGTCCCGAGTGAATTTCTGCTCGTCATTGATGACGGGGATGTGCCAGAAGACGAGGACCGGAAAGACCAGAAGCCAGGGAACTCACAGACGCGGGCGAAGGGCGCTTACTACAAGAATATCGAGCGGAAGATGCTGCTCAAGAAGAAGCGCCAGAACGTGCGTGCTCGCCGCCTCTATCGTGTAGCAACGACACTGGGACTGACTGAATATCAGGCGTACGAATCGTACCATGACAAGTGGGATATCATAAAGATCACTCATTGTCCCATGAGCCACGAGGAGGAGACAGAACGCGAGGAAGCTCTTGCTGAGGTCATGGACCCGATGTACCTCCTGAGCCGCGGCGAGGCCGATGCGGAGGGCGAGATAGATGACACGCTCCAGGAAGCTTCCGCGATGAATGGTCACGCACATGCTGCGATAGCCCAAGATGCGTTGGAGGTGTTCGGAGAGTAGCATGGTGACGTCCTATTTGGTACGCTCTTATACGTCCTGCTGACGTGGCTTGCAGCCTGGACACATGTTTCTTTGTAATATCACAACGGTGCCCAGCACTGGGCAATGACACTGTGCCCTCTTGCGAAACTAGTCCACACGTTGTGTCACTCTGCGCACTCGATGTGCCAGTTACAATCCTGTGCGATGAGTTGTGGTATACAGTCCATCGGAGCTCTCACATGCTATCCATCATTCACCATAAATACATGTGGCTCGCCCGGATACCCTGTTAGGTGTCGTGTCAGGCATGTACAGTGGCTGTAAGGTTACGTCTGCTTCCCTCCAACATTCTTATGAGAACCCGCATGGGGTACTGATTGTTGAGAACCTTGAACAGCCTGTAGTTGGTATTCCCCGCAGACACAGCCAAGCCGCTCCTATATGGCAACCTCGTTAGAGACATCACAACCAACCTGTGTCAGGTATTGGTTCAGATACTAAACATAGTGCCATTTGACTTCACGTATAAGCCTCGGCTATGCAGGAGCGACCTCACAGCTACATACCATCCAGAAATTGGGCAAACAGCGGATTGCCCCTTTGAAACAAGGTCAGGCATGAACATAATGGCTCCGATAGGCTGATTCGTGGCAGTAGCAGTTTTTATTGCTCATTGTGCCCAGGATGGATCTAGTCTCCTCGAACGACTTCTGTCCTCCGATAGAGACGCTGGCTCGGTGCACACGCTATCGGGTAGAGAGGTCAATTGACCTACAGCACATATTGCTTCTACTCCGGAGCATTCACTCCTGGAATCCGGCCCTGACCCGCCCCTTCCGGAGAGCACCGTACGTACTACGTGTCCCTGATGTTCAACGAATCGTCGGCGGTCATGACCCTCGCCATTAATAGGATGCATAAACGCCGCCTGCCTACTAGAGCGACCATGAGGGTGTCAGATGGCCCGATGCCTTCCCGTCCCGAGTGGCGAGAAACGCGTACTATCGTGCGCGAGCGTCCTCAGAATCTGGGCGGCGTCTACGAAGCTGCTCTCTGTTGCGTTTGCGGCACTGATAAATGGCGTCGTGTATTCACCAAACCAGACGCTTACCTGTAGGTTCGTCAAATAAGTGCGATGGGTCCGGCGCTGTTGTTTGTTCCATGGCCCCCATTTGCTACGGTGCGTTCTGTACGTCATGGCCTTGTAACACCTGACCTCATCATTTCCAGTCATATGGCACCCAGTAGCTAGGACATCGACTACGCCTCGTGGCGTAAGCTCGAGTGCCCCGGCGTTGACTCCCCTCGAGCTGATGTGCTCATTCTTCGACTTCGAGACAGGGCGCCATATATATGAACTGTTCCTTTGACATCCGTCGGATTCCGTCCTCTATCAGGAACTCGAGCCTTCGGCGCTGGTACATCACCTAGCGACCCTTGTTGCATGTCATGCCTAAGGTGAGTAAGATCATACACTCGTAGAGAAGTGGCTTCCTTTACTCTGGATCTATCGATGCAGTCCGATCTCGAGTCGCAGCCCTATTCATATAATTCTCCCACGCTATGAGAAGCCGACTTACGGGGCATGTGTCCCTACATGCTCATATATGACGCCAAGTTTCACGATGCCATCTTTCGTTGTTCACGGGACCCTCGAATGGGAGCCTTCAGACATTGCATATGGCACGCGCCACGAACTCGACGCGGGTCCCATCCAATGTGCGCACTGTATTGACAGATTATAACGCACCACGGCGATTACACGCCATCTGTGCTCTACAGACGCCTCGCCTGGATCAGAAACGGGAAGCTACATAAGGGGCCAGTCGCATCGGTGTTCGTTGGCTTAGTCCTCTGCTCTCCTCACTGTCTCCGTTCTAGACAAAACGTCCAGCACAAATCAGCCATGAACGCTCGCGGTATGGTCGTCATCTGTGTCCTCATAGGTGCAGCACGCGCCTCGTGAGTAAGACACTGCAATCCTCGTTTTACATGACCGCTTCAGGCTGCCAATAGGACCACTGTGAATCTCGCAAATGACTGCACCTATCAGGTCGACCCCGCGTTTTTCCCTATGGCGATCGCATCAGATGGCTCATCTACGGGCGGCTTCGCCCTCGGGGCTGGGGCCTCCGTGGATGTGGCATTGAGTGCAACCTACTCGGGTCGCATTTGGGGTCGTACGGGCTGCAACGCAGACGGAATCTGCACAACGGGGGAGTGCCCTGGCGGTGAAAACTGCACGGGCCCGGCTGCGGCAGGACCAACTCTCGCGCAGTTCACACTTGATGGGTACGTGCCTCAAGCTTCACTGTCGCATTTTTTACCTGACAGGGGCGTGCGTTTAGCTATGACAATCTTGATTTCTTCAACCCCAGCACGACCGATGGGTTCAACATTCCACTTACAATAACGCCCGGAGCTGGATGTGGGCATTCCTCTCCTCATATTGAATCTATCACTGACGAGAGTGTGCGGTGGCAGGCTCCACCGGCCCGCAGTCTTGTACAGCTGCAGGCCAAGGCACCGGCTGCAATGATACTTCGGCGTGCCCTACAGGCACGTCATACACCATTACATTCTGCTGAGAATACTGTACAGTAGAAGAAGTCATAACCGATATGTACAATATGGAAGGATGTCAACCTGGACAGTTTGTACCCTCAATGTCCTTACGACCGGATTTCGAGTCGAGACTCGCAATCCTCTGAAAGGATTGCTGCTCCATTGCATCTGGGCTTCCAGTTTGACGAGCACTGAAGAAACAAGGGTAAATTGTTGTAGGTATGCACCCAACCCCCATCCGTGAACACTTCAGTTACGGGCAGGTTTGGCTACGGTCGATCACGAGACTAGCGGACTATTGTATGTTGACAGAAAATATAGCGCTGGTGTCCACTCTTGATTGATACATATGCGAGCCTGTGCTCATGCTCTAGTTCAGATCAAAGCCACCGTCCACTACGAACCACATTGACAGTATTGATGAAGTTGGACGCACCATCTGGCTCGGAGCACCGCGGCGGCGCTTCGGGGAAACACGCGCCGTCTAGTTGCTGACGGGTTTGGAAACTGAGTCTCACTGATCCCTGTTACTACGATACGGCAATTGCGAGGTTGTATCGCAGTCAGTTCCAGCTCACCCTCTCTCATGTCATCCCATTATCCCCACTACTTGCCCGTCCACTTGCCTGGACGATGGCAGCGGGCGAACACAACGCACCATCAAGTCCTAAGCCTCTTCGCGCCACTGCGTATTCTGACAGTCGACTCGGATTTGAGCGAACGGAACGCGCTTTGGTATGTCCTCATCCGACAAACAGTCATCGGGCGCTGTCATGGGGTGTATCGCAACGGCGACGCTACGACAACGACGAGTAAGCCCCGCTGAGTAGCTCGATGATTCAGCGGCAGTCAGGTAAGCTGGCTTGGGGCTGAGTATCCCCCTAAGAGCTCTCGACGTGGTATGATGACCAAAGAGATGCAGATGCGACACCCTATAACGCAAAGGAATTAAACATGCAGAACGCGTTGATGCTACGCAGTATCCGTCAATTCCGAGGGCCTGGACAAGCGGTCTAATAACGTCGCGCTAGTACACGACGATGTGAGTGATATCCTTCTCGAGCGCAAACGGCAACCCAACAGCGCTCCTACATGTCTTGGCCTGTTCCTACTTGTAAATTGATGGTAAAATGTAACTACATGACTGGCTTCGCGCGGGAAGGCCTCATGATCACTGATGTATTCATGTTTGATCCATAGGCGTCTACGGGGCGCTGAACATCCCGCTGCTCATACTTTGCCCCGGGTGAATGTACTGTTTCATGTGAAGGTTCCGTACGCCTCACAGTATCCGACCTTCGCCACTGTGACTGAACATTCATCCTTTAGATTGTTATGAACACTCGCTCTAGGAGGATCGTTGGAAGACCGTAGAGCGCTGTGTTAGTGTGCTCTGTACGCGCCGAACACATGCAGTACTACCGCATCTGTCTAATAAGTCAGGTGAAATCAACCTTCGCAGGCGCGTAATACTGACCGTCCTACCGACCGGAGCTTTGACTCGCGCCGATGTAGTCTGTTCCAGGCCGCGTTGCGGACATCCAAGCACATGGTGGCTGTCTTATGCATCGCAGTTCAGCCCCAGTTCCACTGCTTCCCCTTTCTTCCTGCCTCCCTCAAGCGTAAAACTTCTTGCGACATGCCTGTACACTCCCAGCAACGCCGGTGGATATATTCAAATCATGAACCTGACAGCCCAGACTACGTTCTTCCGCTAACTATTTGGATGGGCAAGCGCCGATATCGTCACAAGTTACTGTCTGCCCTGAATATTCGACTACTCCTACTCGCGATAATACTCCTTGCCGCCTCTGGGTTCTACATCGCTCTACAGCGCCTCAAACACGACTCACGCAACGCAGGGCCATTCGTTGAGAGGATCATGAATAGCCTCGTTCCCGAATCGTCTCCGAGGGCGCCGCTCTACGAGAAATATCGCGAGCACGAGTTGGAGGTGTCAAGGATGGGAGATCGCCCAGAAGCAAAGTATCTGTTCTTTGCTAATCGTGTGCACGGTGAGGGTTGTCTCTGCTGTTGTGCTTGGCCTTCGGGACTGGGCTCCTGCGGTGGGACGCGTGCTTGCACGCGCCCCATAGCTTTACTTGTGGCGCGCAATTATAGCGATGTAGCCTGTCTGATACTGACTGACCTTATCATTCTAGGATCAGGATGGGGTAACATCATGCAAGAACTGCTCCTTCACGCCTACACTACGTACAAGCTTAATCGAACGTCAGTCCCTTCCTTTGTTCATCATTCAGAATGAAGCAATTTGACCACATCTGTGTATCTCTCACATAGGTTCGTATGGTATGATAATGGATGGAATCCAGACGGGTCCAACTACACATTCTTTAACGGAAAACGGATTCCGTCAAGGATACCTCTATCGGCACTCGTGCAAGGTAAGACTCTTGTTACATCCTCCTCTCTGATCGAATCAATCACTATGTTCTCAGGACCTCTTGTTGGCTCCCGTCCTACGACTGCGCCTGCGATACATCCATTCGGGATATCGCAAGATTACTACAACATTGTATGCCCCATTCGCGCACGGAAAACAATTCTAGCCGAGGACATACTATCGCTCCTGGGACGCGAGCCCAGCGCGAGCGAGGTGTTCGAGAAAACTCTCGAGGTGATTGGTGCCATGCCCGATAGATGTATCGAAATGCCGAAGCCCAGCAGCTTGTACAGCTATCTGTACGTCGTCGTATATTCACTACGAGACAGGGGGATTTAATCACGGCACGTGTAGCATTTTCGGTGATGCTCATCGACTACTAGACATCTGGCCTGCATACTCCCGGTCGCCGATATTGCAAGAATTTTTCTGGTCACCGCTTGTCGAACTTGCCTTCGACATGAACCGAGAGCTGTTCTCGTCGACCTCACCAAGCTCCCCTTCGCTCGCTTCAACTCCCCTCTACTCATACTCCTCGGACGCATCCCCTAGTGCATTACGGTACACGCCTATCCCTGGTCTGCTGGCGCTCCATGTCCGGCGCGGCGACTTCGAGGAGCACTGCGTCAACCTTGCGAAGTGGCGGTCGACATACGTTGGTTTCAACAGCTTCCCAGGAATGCCCGATTGCTTCGAGGACCATTCTGTGTCATCAGAGAAAGAGCGCATCAGACTGTATCGGCCTCATTGCTATGTTGGAATCACCGACATTGTTCGGCGCGTACGAGAAGTGCAGGTCGATGAACGCGCTGCAGGTCATGGCGAGCTGCGAGACATCTATTTAATGACAAATGCGCCGGAGGAGTGGATCGCACAGGTTAAGGTCGCGCTGAAAACGATGCCTGGGCTCACTTGGCGATCCATCTCTAGTAGCCGCGATCTGGTTGTTAACAGCGAGCAACAATACGTGAAGCAGGCCGTAGATATGCTGATCGGTCAGCGCGCGCAGGTGTTTGTGGGAAATGGAGTGAGTGTTAGCTTCTTCCGTGGGCAGCAGTGCTTCAACTCACTGGATACACCTGGAAGTTCTCCAGCTTGTCGGGAGCGGTTACTATGTTTCGGATGGCAAACGGTGTCTCTCCCAGTCAATGTCGTTTGTTCTAAATTGGTGATCCGAGTGTGACCGACATCCCGGGCTACTGAGCGGTAGTAGGGCTTGACTCGGTCGATGTGTTGTAGTAGCTGCAGAGGAGTGGATTGGTATGGCATATCCTTCGTTGACCGCGCAGTCTGCTGGCAGTGGCGAAGTTGGAAATAGTACCGAACGATGTCCGAATGTACTACCAAGTACTACAGGTGTGCGGGAGAGAAGACGCAGCATGCGATGTGGAGTACCATCTCAGATGCTGGCGTTCCATTCGACTACCCACAACTCCTACAGCGCAGTTACTTACAGTTCAATGGGGGCTGTTTTTTGTCATTGATCATAAAACACCACCGATTACGGTAGGTGTTTTCGGATGCTACTACACCTCCTTTAGCATGAGATGGCATCTCATAGAATTGGCGCGTGGCGTAGAACGCCGCCCAGATCAGGAGTGCTGACTACAGCCTCAGTGCATTATTTTGAGGACTTCGTACATCCGACTCTGAATAATGGCCAACTCGTCACATGTATGCAGCCTTGCGTGATGGTACGGCGTACGAGGTAGCGCCCAGAAACAATTTGCAACAAGGAAGACAAGTTGTGTTGCCCCCGGATCAGGACCTATACACGTATGAATGCGCCTGATAATATAACAGCTTGAGGACCTCAATGTAGCCACAGAGCTAGGAGGATGCGTGAGCCTCTGGCGACGAGAGGACCCCGTTAGTCGAAGCGTCCCGGAAACAACGCCATGATGCGCGTGTATATTTAGGCAGTGGCTACGAAGTAAATTAACATGTCAGGTGTTACGAAGCTCCTATCCAGGATGCCTACCCCCGGGCGTCAGGAGGGTGCCCAATTGACCGCTTGATCCCAATACAACGGCACAGCGCGTGAGCGACCTATTTACAAGGCGTGTCGATACTATTCCGTGACCTATCTGTACTCACTCGATATGTTTCCCAGGGAAGATGTACCTCGCCCCAAGAAGGCCATTCTCACGAGAGGGTTTCGCGCAAATTAGAGGCATTGGGAACCCCATGCTGGCACAATGGAGATCACTCATATGTAGATCTTCTACCGCGCAATCATGCCCGCGCAGCTATTCACCGTTGCTCAGATCAGTAGTCTCATATGAATGGCGCTATGACTCACCGAGTGGCAGAGAGGCAGTCTCCAAAGACTGATGAACTAGTGGCCGTCAAAACCGTGTATTATCGGCCGCAAGGAGGTACCCTAATCACCCCGGGTATACCACGGTCTTCAAGCGTCTCTGCGGCGTTTGAGAGCGTCCGAGTCAGTAAGAAGATAGTCGAATGCGGAAACCACGAATTAACTACCACGCATTATCGCTCCTTTGAGGTGGGTGCCGCTGCGTCTTGAGAGAGCGGTTCGTCCATCGCACAGAGTAGTGTGCTCGTGCAGTGCGGAGTCGACGCTGCAGTAGCCGGGAGCGATACTGGGAAGATTGACGGAGGTCGTAGGTGTACGTTGTATAGCACGAGAGAGGTCTTCAACTTCCCAGTACTGAGGAGCTGGAAGAGAACGGCTAGAATTAGCTCTCTCGGGATGAGAGGCTGGTTGCACGATCAACTTCAATGATAACCTGAATATTTGTCTACTCCAACAAGAGGGCGGGGGAGAAATGCAGCCAGTTTAACACACCGACAAAGTGGAGGCTATGAAAGCCTTGGTCATGATGTCGATGGGGCGAGCCCACCGTAACGAACGGGCCACGTCCAAAGAGGCCCGACAGCCCGGTCCCACCCAGTCTGACCCAAGCCAGCAGCAGCACACTTGATAACACGTCTCGCCACTTGGCTACCCAGAACGAAAACCTTACACGCGTCGCAAGCCCCCGAGCCTCTCACCGCGATGCTAGGTGGCAGCTAGGCTGCTGTGTTCCGGGCGAGAGTGAGTCGTGGCACTGTCCAGATGTTGAAGCTGATACCACCAGCGTAGGGCGAAATGTCGGTTCAGAATGCACGTTGCCAGCTATCCCAAGGCCGAATGCACGAGGAGGAGGGGAAGAGGCGGTAGAGTTGGGACTCAGCGAGTGCAACCACCAAGCGCAAGAGAGCCAAATACTCGGAGCAGCCTTTGCTGGTGGCGTGAGCGGGCGCGCATCGCTCCGCGGTGGTCGACACGACTCTCCACCATCTCCCTAGCATCGTTCCTCGCTCGCATCGCCTACAGCATTGCCGGGCGAAGGCCGATCCCGGGCATAATCGGTTTCTGGAGCAGAATACTCGCGGATCGCCCGGTCGCATGTATCCAGGTGTCGTTGGGTGGGAGGGGAGGGCAGAAGGGCAGCGCGGGAGAAACGATGTTGTGAGTGCACAAACAGAACTGCATAATCGCGCTCTACCGCATCCGGTGGATCCGAGCGCTGCACTCGCTTGCGCTTGTCATGGGCTGTTTATCCTGGTGGTGCCCGGGTGCTGCTCTGTGAGAGCTTGGCCCGTGAGCCTGTGGGGCGATTAGGGTCATCCAAGAGGCTCCGCCAGCAGACAGGTCTCTTCCGTTTGCGGGAATACGGCACACTTGAAGCAACCTGGGCTTGCAACGGACCTTGGTCCGCGTTAATGGTCACATAGGTCGCATACCGTGGCCGTGAGGCCACGGAAATGCACCCCTGTGACCATTGGCGGGTACCGGGCGTCCGGTACACCGCCAGAAGGCCTGATGCTGCCTCGGAAAACATGAAGTGGTCTTCCAATCTCGAGTATCTTTCGTTGCTAGCGAGCTGGCTGCATTGACGCTGGTTAGACAGGAGGTGCCAAGAACGCTTGCCTCTACGAACTCGCACCTTTCGCCGACCCTGTGGCTGGCGACCACCCACCGCGAATGCATGCGATGCGCTCAGTACACCCTCCGCGGGAGCGCATTGCCCGCACGCACAGACGAATGTTGAAACTGGCCGAATACCAGCTTGGAACGTCGCGCTCGTCTCTTCCGGCACATGTTGACACCGATGGCTCCGCCTGCTTGTACACCCTGCTCCTCTCCCATCCCATCTCGCAACTGTTGCGATCAATGGGCGGTGTCCTCCACCCACAGTCACTTGTTGCCCCATTCCGGGCTCGCGCAACACTCACTTGAACCATTCGGGCTGGCACAACGATGCGCTTCGGCGCCACCAAGGGGGCACGCCGCCCATACAAGTGAAGACGGACGTCCGGTGCCGAAGCTCAAAATCAGGGCATCACGCGCAAGGGGAATCACAGTGTGCAGGGAGGTTGTTGGGCAACCTTCGGCGGCGTCCTGAGGTGTAGTGAAAGTGAGAATTTTCTTTCTCAGATAGCGTATAAGGATGCAAACTTACCACCGCTTGCGTACCGTGACCTCTTGAATGGCTGCACGATTCAAGGCAAGCATGAGTGCGTCTTCATAGCGCGCTTTGCGTTTGCCAGAGGAGGCACACCGTACGCCGTGGGCAGTCGTAATGGTGTGACAGCATCAACTGTATCAAGCCGACCCGTCACGCATACCATACGACACAAGGCGCAAGCATACCCCGACGCGCCGTTAGCGCGACCCAGTAGAGCGGTGACGCAGCTCGATGCGCCGGCGACGCCGGGAGGCCGGTAGCGCGCGTTGGGGAGGATAACAAGCTCGACGGGGCGGTTGACGAGTACGGTCAGCAATGAGCACGGCTACGCAGACGTCAGAGACATCAGGCGGTATGCTGTGGCGTTCGGCGTCGGGGCGACCGACGCCATCAACTGGCCCGCCAGACACGCTGGGCGGGATGGGCCAGCAGCCAGCTGAGGATTGGCTGGCCATCCTGTTGGGTGGACAGGCGGGCAGCGGCAGCCAGCTCCACCGTCTCGCCCGCCGCCGGCCATCGTTGCACCGCCTCTCGCGTCCGCATCCTCCTTCCTCGACCTCCCTCCTCTGCCCTATTCTCGCCCCTTGCGGTGACGACGTCCACATCTCGACGCTCCTTCTGTTGGCCCTAGCTTAACGAGCCACGGAGCCACGGGTAGCTCTCCTGCACAATCGCGTCAGCGCCGGGAGGGGGAAGTGTGGGCCGCGCCGGGGAGCAGTTGTACCGTGCGGCGACCTCGACGTCATCGGCGACGATGGGCAGTATAGCAACGTCGAAGGCCACCAAAGTCGCCTCACCGCGGCCCAGATGGGCCTTGTTCCTTACCATCCGACCCCCACGGCCTCCTCGGTCACTGCTGCTGTTACCCGACTTCCCCACCAACAACTTGGCTATCCGTTGCATGCCTCATGGAGGCTGCGTTCTCCTCGAGCGGAATACAGCGGATGCCCAGACAACAGCCATCAATCGTGCGGCCCACCTGGCGTGTATGGTCCCTCCTCTTCGTTCTGTCTTGAGCGTACACACTCGTTCCCTTCACGACACGCCATACAATATGCGTAGGAATGTGCTGTAAATGGGGGGCGGAGAGGCGGTTGGGTCCGGACGAGGCTTCCGCGATGCCGCAGCTCGTCAACATGTTTGTCCATTGTTATGATCTCACTATCGCTACACGACGTCCAAGCCCGTCTCTGTCAGGTCGACTACGTGCTCCTGACCGCCCCGTAACTTCCTATCACTACAGGGGGAGGCTGCCCCGCGCATGGTTCACACACTCTTCCGACGGAGTCTCTCACCAGATACTGATCCTCCGTCATCCTGCCAACGCAACGTTAGCGAGCCAAGTGTGTACTCGTCCGGCGAGTTCCCTACTTACCGCTGTTCGCACTCGTTGATGCAGTCGTGCGCCTCTTGCTTGTGGCGGCAGCTCGATCTGCACATCGTCCTCATGCAATCAACCTTGCATCGGCGCTCAGTGTCTATACACCCAATTCCATGACAAGGCTCGCGGCTCACGTAGTGCCTCTGGATCGGCAGCCGATGACCACATCTGAGGTACTCGCGCTCGGTTACCAGATGGAAGCACATCGTCGACGAAAGAATGGGAGGTTATCTCGTTTGTCGGACGTAATGCCAGCCCGTGTTTATATGTGTGTTCATATCAGTTTTTATTTTGACCCCGTGGATACAGACAGACCCAGTCGGTATGCCCCGTCCCAAACCTTGACCCTAGCGACGTGACCACTCTGGGCTATCCTTAGACTACCGTCGTCCCAAACTGGACCGCCGCCCCCCGGCGAGAGTCTCTGCGCCCTGTATCATCGTGCCACCGCGGGGAGCAGCGACAAGGCTGCGCCGCTGTAGCAAATAGGATCTCTCGGTATACAGGCGGAACTACTGTGACCCGTGTTTTTATGATATGATATGCAGTACCATTGCCGCCGTATTTTTGTGAGCTCACCGACGTGAGCTTCGAGCTCGAGGCATCTTGGTGAAAGCCAAGCGCTGTATCTCCCGGGCGTGAACGCGGATAATGAGATCTGCTCGGACCCTCCGGAGCGAAGGTGAGCTTGAGTATAACGTGACACCGTGTGGCAGCGGTATGCTCCTTGCTAGCGTCGCCCGGGGACATTACGACTTATATGCATGCCTGTCACTGCCGGCCCGTGTCTTAATTAAATGAGCATCCTCTTCGCCTCCTGACGTAACGGAGATCGCAAAGCTGCATCTCATCGTGAAGTTTCGTGAAGGAAGTGATCTTTCTGCGGCTAAATATATATACATCTCGTAGATTGCCTCAACACTACTGAGTGAGTACGACCGGTCTCAACTCTCAAGTGCGTGCGTAGGCGCTGAACACGTGATGATCATGCGCAAACTTATGGACTCGATCAGATTCGGTGCGAAAGGTGCGTACAGCCTCTATTGATCAAGGTATCGTGCATACACAGTCTTTCGGCTACGTAGAGAGGAGAGGAACGTCGTGAGCACCCGGCCTTGGATAGCTTGGACGAAGCACAGCGGCCGCACTCGGGAGAGGGACTACGCAAAGTTCAAGCCACGGCGAGCGATCTACGTCCACGCGGTTGACAGCAGGATCGGAGTATGACAAGCCTCATCTGCAGGTGCGCGCTTTGGGTGTACCATCTTGACGGCTACGCCCATGACATTGTGCGTTGTGAGCCACACCAGCTGCTCAATGTAACGCAGCCCAGTGCTCCAGCAATCCGCCACGTATCGCGCGTATATTGGTGAATGTATCGTAGTATACAGGATCACCAATGTGGGCCTCAGGATTTGAATGACAGGCAACAACGACCGCGGCAACACGGCTCACCGCTCTTCTCCGCGGAACGCGTACTCCGAGGACAGACAGGTGATCCACCTCCGCGTAAAGAGAGATAGTCGTCTGAGAGCGCCAGTCGTCCGTACGGTGTCCATATACGTTTGCTTGGCCGCATCCCTACTGAGCACTCGATCTGCGTACATACCTATTTTGCTGGCCCGCCTCGCGAAGGAGTATAGATGGTCGCGCCGCTCGATTGATGGTGGATGATGCCTCGCACACATGGAGGCCGGAAACAAGAGAGGTATCGTGTGTCGAGGACCCCCGCCATCCAGCAGCGCAGCTTTGAGAGAAGAGATTGGAAGAGCAGAGGACGGAGGCTTCGTTTGGCATTAGAGATTAGGTGTCGTTACGAGAGTCTGGGCGGAGACTCACAGCTGGAGATCGATGGGCAGAGGGAGGGGAGCCCTCCGGGCGACCCGCTCGGGATGAGCCGAATCCCCGGACGCTAGCCAGATCTCGCAGCACTGGCAGTGCCAAGTCCTACCGACAGGGTACCCAGACAATCCGCCTCGTCATCGAATCTCTTCTCATGCCCAACTGGGCGAACACCGTCAGGAGCGACGCCGCTGCCACAATATACGTGCGCGCCAATCGCTTCTCCGGGAGGTAGAACAGGCGAAGTTCGAGGGCGTGGCAGAGACGCCGTAAGGGATGTCAAGACATCGGGGAGTCTGCCTCAAAGACTCTGGATGCTGTGGGAGGTGGGTCTCGCCGCGCCTTTTTCCTGTATAGCGGGCTGTTTGTCCTGGTGGCCCCCAGTACTGCTCTATGGCGCTTTGCTTCCGGTGCTTCGGATGTGTGTACGAGGGTCTGTAGGTGGGGAAGCTGTGCGGGAGATTCGTCCGACATCTTGAGGAGGCAAAGATGGGAGCGTATGAGCTAGTCCGCGCCTGTAGGTCCATCTGCATAGGCACCGCTGGGACTCACCAGCCCACACGCCGACGTCTCCTGCGGGTCAATGGTATCTCGCCAGCGTCACTACTAACTCTTGATCGTTTCAGGCACGCTGGGAGAATACCGGACGCATACCGACGCAAACGGGCTGCTCAAGTCCTCGATGTCAGTGCTAGGGACTTTTGATCAGGGGTAAATCGCCGACCTGGAAGGGAGATGAAGGACACGGATAGCTGGAGCACGCAAGAGACGTGTTCGACCAGTCTGAATGCCCGAGGAACGATCAGGCATGGCAATATATGCTAGTTCAATCACTCACCTGGAGGTGGGGGCAAGTACTCTTAGGCATGCGATCTCTTGAAATGGGCCATCCCGAATGGGCCCAGTTTGATTCTTCATTCATTGTGAGTATTCGCGGCCCCCGATAGCGACTTCCTGATGCAACTAGGACTGACGGGCCTAGAGTAGCGTTGTCTGGTGGTGGGTTGTGGACATAGCTGCCACCATTTCCCGGTACCATACTTCAGTGTCGATCAACCAGGGGTGAGCGGGGATGGTACTGCGTCGGTGATGCTATAGCAGAGACCCGGAGTATGTTTCAGTCGCGGCAATGTGCGTTATTCACTGACGTGTAGAATGCAGGAGGCGGGCGAGAAAGCTCTGTTGCCAGAGAGCAATCAACACCTCCGCCCATGAGACCTAAGACTACACATGGGGACCAAGAAGTTTTGTAGCCGCTTGTCATTAATACCGGGACGGTGTCACTCCGTTCACTGACCAGGGGCCGATGAGGAGACTCGAAGCGAGCTGTCCGCCTGGTCGAGACAATGAGTGGACGATAGCTTCACTTCGGAATGCTGGGCCGTTGTGCGACGAACGCGGAAGGTTACGACGAGATACCCAACTACGGCGAGGGAGACAGCTCAGACGGCGGAGAGCGGGAAGAGGATGTTGTTGAAGACTGGGCGAATAGTCTGGTGAGGGTTGTTGGTTCGCAGATTTGGGAACTGGATATTTCGGGACATAGGCGGGCGAGGATTGGCTGGCCAAGTTGCTGGACGGGGTACGGGGCACAAGCAGCGGCGAGGAGGCTCCCGTCACTGGGCGACATATCTACCCGCTGTTCTCCGTCGTGTCACGCTTCCGCCGCTCTCAGGTCGGTCCTGCCTCCCAGATCGCTCTTACCTCTACCCTCGTCTTCATCTGTCCTCACCTCTCTCCACGAGGTCCTCGGTCTTCCCTCAGTGTGGCTTGAGGCGCGTTCATCTAACTGATTCTGCGACTCGGACGCAATGCACGACTCCGCCGGCCAGTGACTCCTCGGACTGCTCAGGCCCATATCTGTGCCGGACGGGAGAGAGGTGAGCCGCTGCAGTGTATACTCCAGGCTGCCTTCATGGCCACAGGTGCACGACAGATGATGGTGACAGTGGGAGTGCTTGCACTGAGTGGCGAGGTCGATGGTTGGGGCCTTGGGGCCTGAAGCTTGAAGTGTGAGCAGAGACGCTGAGCCCTTGTTCTGGTCTGTATCTATTCCCACTGTGATGAGCTGAGTACTCAGGCGGCCTGGACGCTGGCGCAGCACTGTACCCTTTCGTGCGCCGTAGAACAGCCACGCACGACACGCCTTCACTGCCACTGCAATCCGACTCACCTCATACACGTGCCCTCCTCTCCCAAGTGGCACACGCTTCAATGGCCTGTTCTCAATTTACAATATGTAACTGAGCAAGGCAAGTACACTGCTGTCTTGTTACAGATGTCTCTGGCTCGCTCCTCGAATCCGCCATCATGCTACCCGCCTCAGGTCGTCCTCGGCCCGATCAGGTTTCCAGTTAACGCGGGAGGTGGTAGTCCCAAGCAAATGTTGCATGCTCCCCGGTAATAATCCGTCACAAGTTCCTGATCTGGCAGCATCCTGCAAGAGCAGGCTGTCACGACAACAGCTCCAGCCACGGGAACCATATCTGCTTACTGCTGCTCGCAAGTGGCAACGCAATCATGCTCTTCCTTCTTGTGACGCGTGCTTACGACGCAAACAGTTCTGTTACAGTCAAGCTGTACTGGCATCAGGGACCTGCGTATCGACGATCCAATCCGTACGGCTCACATAGTTTCTCCGCGTTGGAAGTCTATGCCCGCAGCCGTTATACATGAAATACGAAGTCAGGTTGTAGCACATCTTGGGTTTCCGATGGGCAACAGACGATGCTGATATGCCTCACGGAGCACAGGAAGCCCTTAAATATCCGCGCTCACGACCGGCCTCTTTGCTGAATGAAGTTTCAGTCTCCGCATGTTTGGCGCTAGAACTTTGTCCCGACCAAGATACTCCCTGTTTCTGTTTCTCTCCAGACTAGCTCTATGACTGGCAGTTTCGAGACACCACCTCCCACGTATCAAGATTTGAGACGCCACGGCTCGTCCCGTAACTTGGGTAGACGTGATTGGAACTCACATCAGAAGGGTATCGCTACGTCCTTGTTAACAATGTCTTCCCTACACTGACTATCCGTCCGCCCTTCGGGCCTTGTCCCTACCATACCAAGAGATTGGATCCTGCACTCTGCGGAAGTTACTACTGATCGCCATACGCCAATCGACCCGTCGTACCGATATACGTGGGGTTTTCTACTCCTCGCCGTTGCGGTATCAGCTTTGCTCCAAAATGATAGACATTCTGGTCAATCGTGTCAACACCGATGGGAATGGCTCTCGCAAACAGAAGTTTGAACCAGAAGGAAGTACTCATCTGACGTGCTTACTTACCGGTTGTCTCGCCCGATGCAGCGCTAGTATCTTCACCGCATCCAAGATCACATCGTCGCGAAAGGCCTGCCACTCTGGACGTAGCTCTCCGAAGCAACGCCCTACGTATTGGCTACTTAGGGGAGAAGGGAGACCTCTCACTTGCGTTCGTCTGCCTTCCTCAGCGTGGTATCACGAACGATAATATGTTTCCGTGTCAATTGACATAACCAATACGGACCGTGATAGGGATGGCCTCTACGCGTGGCCATCAGTGTCTTGTTTAGCAGGGTGGCATACCAAGCCATCAGTAGGCACGTCTTGACAAGCCTAGAAGCGGGCTCAATCGAGTTGAGTCAGGTCGCCGTGGCCTCTCCAGCTAAGAACCGTGATTCTGTGGCATGTGGCCTGGACGCCGGGTCGCCTTAAGGAAGACTCGTGGGCTTTCACTGCTCCACCGCGCTTCGAGTTCTGGAAAGTGCGCAGACTCACTACACGGCTTCCTTCAGCATTCGCGCCACTTCATTCCAGACACATCGCAAGCGTCACGACGACTATTGAGTGTAATTTTGAACATTCAGTACTCATCATTCAGGTCGCGCTCACAGGCCCTGTGTATTTGTCGGAGTTGAGTCGCATTTCGTCTATCCATGATCCATGAAACACCGATTACGATGGCCAACCCCCCCTCTCCGACCTTATCCCCGCCGTCCCAATGCCCGGGGCGATTTTCGCTCACTTGAGCAGGGTGGATCCTACCATAGGACCAGCATGGGTGGCAGCAAATCGCATGTCGTGGATCGAGAAGATCGCCAGAAGGGGATGGCCGAAGCCGCCGAACCTATCAGAGCCTATCCTTCTGATTCTCGGAACGGCGCGCGGGGATTCTGGACTATTGTCAGATGTCATTTAGGCAGAACGGCCCTGATTCCCGGATATCAATACATACAGCTACCGGGATGACTGCAATGAGCCCGCTTGCCTCTTCCACACTAGGGTATATACTGGTCGAAGAGGAGTTGTATTCGTGATCTCCAGGTGTGCTTTGACGGGAGAAAACATGAAGTACACGGCGTAGTTGCCTGCCATTAATCTCGCTCGCGATACTTTCCAGAGACAGAAATTGAACGCTCATGAGAACACCCGAGAAGTGGGTTCGTCCAAACACAAACCTGCGATAATACTGAAAGTGGGTGGGGCTGGAGCCCGCGCATCCAGTCATTCCCGCCAGGATTACCTACAGATTGCCGGACCCATAGACGAAAGTGATTGTCATATGACATTGCTTACCCCCCTTATCCCTACTATACTTGCATTTGCATCACACGTGCATCATATATACTCCTACCAGGGCACACGTCTTGAGTGATGATCCGCGCACAGGGCTTTGAAATGGTATCTACGGACGGCAGTAGGTGCATACAATTCCCCAGCACGACACTACCAATACGAACACAGGTGCTGTGAACTACAGAGGGGATGGCACTACTGGAGACGGACCAACAGCGGAACAGCGACCAGGAGATCGATATCGTGGTACTAACAAAGGGCACTGAGTGGCCTGAAGGAGACTTCCTGGAGCGGACCATGCCTACTAGCGGGCGAGCGCGGGACCGTCGTGATCTGCAATGATCTCTATGTAAGGGGCCTTCCCACCGAGCACGGTGAGCAGATTGGTATCTTACAAGACAGACGTCGTGTGCTGCTTGTTTCCTGTTGTGGGCGAGAAGCCTCGGGAATATGATATTGAAGTGCGAGCGACCGTCGGTCGGCCGTCAGATGCTATCCCGTTGCACACCAGTGTTTCCCGAATCTGAACCAGCCCCCCCATGTTCATTCATGAAGTATGGGTATGGCATGGTACACTGGGTAACGAACGCTAGAAACGTGCAATCATCATGTCGGCGCGACTGAGGCCTGACATACCCTCCGCAGACTTGCAAGTATAACGGCATATCCCGACGGCAGGTCTTCTTCCTAGACGTACGGATGTGGAAATGGCGGTCGCCGATATAGCGACGCAGCAATCTGGGGTAGTCAGTGCTCAGGAGTTGTGACACCTATGGTGGGTTTAGTAGTGGACTCGCCAGCTTGGACAGCACGAGTACTGCGTTCGCCTCCGGTACGGACTCCAGCATGGGTCAAGACCGATACTTAAGACCTCGTTAGCACGACATCTGTTCTGCATCGACAGTGCCAAGGGCAATCCCCCAGCAGCCTCTCCAGAGATGTGTTTCAACTTGATCACGAAACGCGAATACCTCGCATGCGGCCACCGCCTCCCAATGCAAAAACACTACGTGCGTAGCGCACCATCGTTGAGACTCACCAGCAGTGACTGACCGTACCAATGCAGGTTGACTGCATGAGAACGAAATGCATCTCGAGCTGCCGCCACAAGAATGAGGGTCACGACTGCGCCAATGAATGCGACCAACGGTAAGAAGACAGAAGTGAATCCACACTGGCTCAGCTCATTCTGCCTTCATAGGATGTTGGAAGACCAGTACTTCATCAGGGAGTCCGTCCAGAGGGTGTGCGAGCCGTGCGCAGGAAAGCCTGCTCCTGTGGTGATTGGCAGCTACGGGGCGAGTAGGAATGCGTAATGGATCAGATGAGGGAGGGGTACAGGTGTGAGTAACGAGTACGAGAAGGATGAAACTGAGAGACAGACATGGGGTGGAGTTGTAGTATCTATTTCACGATCAACAATTTCATGTCTGGGTTGCAAAGACATGAGAGTAGGTTCGCGATGTAAAGTGGGAAGAAATGCCGCGCACACGGAGAGGTGAGGCAATATGACATGTCTCAATGACAGCGCAATTGATGCAGAGCATATGTCTGTCAAGACATAAGAATGAATGGTGCGTGTGGGATGGGGAGACAGTGAGAAGCCTGTGATGGCCCACACTGGTACACGGTTAGATTATTCACGTCCGCTTTCTCCCTTTATCTCGTCCTAATCGGAAATTTGAAGTGCTATCCGTCTTCAGTTTGGATTCTCGCAATGAAAGAACGGCATCATGCTCACCTCTCTCTCAGTGCTGTCCAGCGTACTAGACCAGAGCCTATGTGGATAAGTTAGTGCTGACGTGCAGCCGCCAGCGGAATGCCAGATCCGTGAGGTCTTGGCTCTGAGTCACAAATCCAGAGTGGGTGACAGAGAGAAGAGAGCAAGGGGGCAGCAAAGGGGCATGGAGGGAAGGCGTGGAGTGAAATACATCCTACAGAGGCGGGGGCCATCGATGGGCCAGGAATGGCACGAGTCATGGCGGCCGCAGCCAGTACCTGCCTGCATGCCCTACAGGATGGCCAGCCAATCTCCGGTTATGCTTTGCCTCTCCAGCGGGGACAAGTGCACGTACTACAGCTCTCCTCGTGCGTTCGTAGACACACCTCTTCTCGAAGTCGCGCGCTGAACTTCGCGCAACAAACCCACGCCTAGAGTTCGTACGTCTGCCTGACGGGCCTGAGAGTAACACACCGGTCAAACCCTAGGACCAGAGTGCAGCCTCTCAGGCAGGGAAGGAAGGATGAAAGGATGAAAGGAAGAGGTAAATTTAGCCCCCGGTCAGTGCGCCTATGGACCGGAGACAGCGCTTACTAGCTACTGCACCACATACTCGCGTACATGGCTATGATATAGTCTCGCGCAAATGTTCTAACTATGATATAGTCTCTCGCAACTGTTCTAATACATAATACCAATGCTCGCGCAACCGTTCTAGTGTAGGCCTGTGCATCATCATTGGATCAACTACCGTGCTTGCAGTGTAGCCCCGTCGAAAACTGGAAAACCTGAGCTACATAGTTTTCTATTAACTGACATGTACTTTTATCATCTACCAATGCTATCAATAACCGGCAGGGGGTAGCTGAGATCCACGATATTCTGTACCAAGGCATGGCCAAGAAAACAGCGTGGAAGAACTCCTGTCGTAGTGCGACAAGGCGATGTTCGGTGCATCGGAGAAGTACATGCACTTCGTCTTCCAATACGTCCCCATCGCAGAGCCTGCACAAGCGCTCTTCTACAGGCACATTCTGCCATCGTAGGCCTTCAATGCCCAGAGGGTTATAGGAGGCTATCAGGCGACAAAGAGCCACACGGGGTACGGAGGGGCAGACTGAGGTATGGCCGCCGCTTCAACATTCCCTCCTTCCTCGGTCGTTTTTTTATGATGGACAGGCTACCAGCCAATCAGCCCTGTAGCGAACGTTGAACTGCGCCCAACGACTTCTCTATCGCTTCCGCTGGAAAGGGCACCTCCAAATCCAGGGTGATAGGGTCTTCCAGCTTAGACAGTGCTAGACGAAGATCTGTGAGCCACGAGCGTCGGCCTCCTAGGGCAAGTACGCGATCCTCCGCCCGAGCTGCCAAGGGTAGTGGAGGGCGGGTGCGAGGGGGGATGGACCATGCGCGCTCTGGTCGGTCGTTGAGCGTAGCCTAAGTACGGATCCGTGTCATAAGTACAACTGGAGTGAACCATACATTACGTAAGTACCTGAGTCAATCAAGCGCTTCCCGTATACACCGGCGGCGTCTATTCGACTGCAATACTTCGCGTATGTCACAGGTCACAGTAGAACTGCAATCGCGCACACCTGCACCGCAGTAGATGGACATCCATTCACAGGACCACAGTCGCAGTAAGGCAGGGGACGGGAATCGTCGACTTGTTGCACGGTAGAGTACCAGTTTCCATGGACAACTTGGGTGGTATCAATAGGGTACGCATCACGATTGCACCACTCCGTAGCCGCCTCGACATACAGACATTCACTGGTAACACAGACGTCCACGTGGTGGGATGACGGGGAAAATAAACAATGGCGCACTCCAAGACAGAGCATTAGCGACGCGCCGCGCACGGGCGGGCAACAAGCAGGTATCTAACGTAGTCCTTGCAGGAATGAAAGACGAGAGCGAAATAACAGGCAATGACTACGGGCTTACGTGGGATGTTGTGACAGAGAGCGAGGTACGTAACAGTTATGCGTGCAGCGTAGACGAGAATGGACAACAACGGATAGCGGAGAGGGCAGGAGGCCCCGAGTAATGTTCATATATGCAATATGGGAGAGCGTCCGCCGTGGGCGACGTTTGACGATGGCGAAATGTACAGAAACGGGAGAACGAGCTGGTGTACAGACACAATGATTGGGCGCAGACGAGTGTCGACTTGGATGGTCGGAGATAGGGACAAACAGGCCGGAGGGCGCGACGAGGTCCAGTGCCGTGACAAAGCCTCGGATGGGGCTACCAGCTATGAGGAGAACTCCACAAAGCTCCGCCAACTGCGCGTGCTGCCTTCATCCTCACGGAAGTCGATAAAGTTCGCGAGGGGTGACAGGAGCGACTCCAGCGTGCCTCTGCGGCTTAACTTCGGCGGTGTCGAATTTGAGCGCGAACGCGAGCCGGAGTTCGTGCGAGACACCGGGGGCACGAACGAGGTCTCCTGTTGAGATGCGGGCGCGGATGCGGGCACGGGCGTACGTGCGCGCGACCGAGATGGCGAGTGCGAGTTGGGAATCACGACGTCTTCCTCCTCATGCAGTACTTGGAGCAAGCGGCTGTTGACGTCGCGCACGAACGGGTCCGACTCTGACGATGCTTGCGACTGCGAAGACGCCTGAGAGCGCGTGCGCTCCTGTTCCTCGGCCTCTTCGTCGTCATCGTCGCCGAAGGACATGAAGCTCCCGATGCGAGCGGTGCGGCGCGTCCGCCCTTCCAGCACAGCAAGCGCAGCAGAACGGTTGCGCAGACGGGTGTTGAGCGATGCGACGGAGCGGAATGACTGATTGCGGGTGGGCCTGGCAGCAGGTGCGGAGATCAACGGAGATACAGCACAGTGGGACGAGAAGGAGGGAGCAGTAGGCGAGGTGGGAGAGAAAAGGAGGTACGATTGCTCGGAAGAGTCGGGGGGAAGGATTAGTGACGACTGGCGGGCGGGTTCGGTGGGAGAGAGAAGAGACGGAGCGGAGTGGGAGGCACGATGCATGGGCGACCACGGGTAAGATAGGGATGGTTGTTCGGACAATATGGTCGAAAGAGTGAGCGTGTGGTTGGATGTTCTAGGGCCCCGTGTCCCAGGTGGAGCGGAAGCTGGAGGCTCTGGAAGAGAAGTCGACGGAGCAGGCTTCGGTGAAGGGAGAAGCGACTCGCGAGACGACTTGCGCATTTTCGACGAAGCGGGTTGCTTCGCAGGGAGAAGATGGGCAAAGCTTAGTGTATGATGACTGCTAGAGGGTTTGGTGGTATTAGGATACTTGGTCACATGAACGGCTTTGCACGGCACGGATGACTTACTGCGTACGACTGCTGGGTGACCCGGTGTCCAATCTCCTGAGGGCAACTGACCCCCGACTTGTGACGGTGTCCTTCCTACGCAGGCTCATTGAACGCATGGAGGCGCTCTCCGCAAGGTCGAGCGAGAGGAAAGAGCGGTCCTCGTCGTCCCATTGGTGGTGCGGTACCAAGGTGAGAAAGAGAGCGTTGGGATCCCTCGGCGAGTGAACGGCAGCATGGAAGCTGACGGTGTTCACGGTGCAAGGAAGGCTATCGATAGCCTTCCCTCGACGCCGCTTGATGGAAGGCGAGCGAGACGTCGAGGGTGTAGCAGCAGGTGTACCTGTGAGCAAGCCAGAGGTAAAGAGCGGTGAGTACTGTGCGAACGCCTCCATCGTTGTTGCCTTTGGTGAGGAGGGTGTCGAGGTCGACGAGGAGGGGTGTGGGGAGGGAGGAGGGTGCCGGCAAGGTGCTATTGTTATATAGGACAAGGGCGACGGACGGATGTGCCGTGGATTTCCACGTCGTGTCGTACCGAGCAGACACGAGGCGCCCGGCGTTGGGACAGGCGCCGGCGTTTGGGCCGTGTCGGTATGGGGCATTTCCCCATTTGGGTGATGGCTGGTCTGTCTGTCGCCAGACCACATTCAGCGACGCCGCCACGCTCTCTTTCTGGCCGCTTCTTCGCCCCTTCGCCGCATTCTCCCGCACCATTTTATCACCTTCTCTCTGGCAACCCGTTCATCTGCGCATCTTCCTGCTCGACGCGACCATCCTCCCTGCCAGCAACGCCCGCTTCGCCTCTGTTCGCATCGCGCAACACGCCCCCCAGGACGTCAAGATGGCAAGGTTGTTATTGTTCCTGGCACGATGTGACTTGCAGCCGCCGGCGCCCAGGTCCAAATTTGATGAGTCGTCCATTAATCAATTCGTAATTTCGAGGCGTGTGCCATGTACGATCAGTCCACAGCCGTCCTCCCATTGGTCCGTCGGGGCATCGTACGCGCTAGACGCCACCGCCGAGCTCATGCAGAGAAGTCTTCGGACCGGCCACAATGGCCCGCTCCGAGTCGACAAAAGGACCGCATGCGTCGTACAAAGGTAGCCGCTGCATGGCTTGCTTTATTGTACACTCAACGCCGCCTTTCTCATCAATCGTCCCGCGACGATGCTCCGCATGCTTGGCTATGAGCGATCCGAACCGCCGAATCACAGGACCGTCCACAACGCATCGGACCTACTCGCACTAGGAACCGGCGCGCCTCCAACGCACCACGGGTTCATATTTCTGTCGGCAGTACTCCTCGATTATTCTCCACCCTACCTCGTCATCGCTCTGGGCGTCCGAATGACTCGCACTTCTGACCATTCCGCCCGTCAGTTTTAGTAGCATTGGCCGCCCGTGAACGGTACGGTGTGCTGTGCCGCCGCGGTATAAATACCATATTCGGTATGTCGTCTATGGAAAGTGCGTATGTCGCAATGTGTAGAGAGCAATGGCAGACTGCATGCACGCATGAGCGGTCACTAGCTCTGGGCGTCAACTTCACCGACTGTGGCATCCAAGAAGAAATCCCCTTCTAATCTTTGAGCATGGAGCTCTTGCGATCATTGTCTGCTCGCAGGGAATATGACATGATGTCTGAAGTCTTCTGATTGGTGTCTGTGACAGCTCATGGTCACGACACTTCAGACCCTCCGTCGATGTATGCCTTCATGAGACTCAACCTTGCACTACATCGAATGTTATCCCGAGCAACGCCTCAACTACGGTACGGTATGTCTCCCCGTCCGCGTTTCACAATCACACCCCGCCCAAATCATTTATCCACTCAGGGCACTGCCATCACAATCAAACTCAATTCGCTTATCAGAATATGAACCAACCTCCGCGGTCTTTTGTCAATTCAGCAGCCTAGCACGACGCCACCAATCTAACCGCCTCCCTAGACTTGCCTCATCGGGCAGGTCGCCTGCCTTATTCAGAGTGGTCCCACAGCGCTGGATCCGCGGGCCGCCGGCATCGCCTCGGTGGCCTTGACAACGCCTGCGACAAGTGTCGGTCGCGCTTCGTCGCCCGTCTGTGCTTCTTCTTTGGAGACGCGGGACGCGTGTGGACCGCGCTGCCCGCACGAGGCAGGTCTTGTTGTATGTGGAACGGTGCGCGGCGAGATCCTTATGCGGTTGCGTGGCAGATGCTGATGCAGAAGCGCGAAGCAGCGCGAGATGATGCGCTATGCAACTGAATGGCAGTGAAGGTTCGAAGAAGAAGACAACCGTCGTCATCCGTGTTGAACGTTGAGATGAAAACACGTAGTACCTACTACAGCTACACCGGTGGTTGTCTGATCCCTCCACACCCAGTATTGACCCGAAGGCCTTGGCTTCTTTCATCAAGTCCACACAGTACACGTCCTGTAACCATACTCGTGCCCTAGTAGCTGATGCTACGGAATTGATTGACGCGAGTCAATGTATGGTACGATGCAGTCTCTCTGCACCCGGCGCGCTTCGCTGACATGAGCTCCGTTCGAAGGCGAGGGCATCGCATATTGCGACGAGAGATGCCAGTAACATTCATCATCCGTCGTCGTCGCACCAATGTGGCAGAGAAGGGCCAGAGGATTCGAGCCTGTCAACATGTACGCCCTTGTTCGTCGCATTCCCCGGCGGGGATGCCCATTCACACGAAGCATAGGGCTACTCTCAAAGTCAACGCCTCCAAGACTGCCGCGCGTGCCCCAAAATGGCCAGAAGTGGTGATCTGCACCGGCCAGCGGACGTGAGTCTATCACCTCTGTCGTAGCCGTCATGGCGGCCATCCAAACCTTCTGTCTTGTTCGCTTACTATGTGCTTCCCTGCACGAATGCTCCCCTGCGACAGCGCCGCCCATGGGGCTAGGCTTTTGCTGCTCGACCTGTCAGCGTGCGCCACTCGGCCCTCAGGCGGGGATGTTTCGAGTCTGAGAGCGTCTGGCTTGCTTGCTACGTGCACGGTTCTGGTGGTGATACAGAGCCTTTTGTCTGTCTCCCCTGGCTCTGACATTCATCTCCGTGAATTTCACCGCCGCTCTGCTGGTTCTTCATACCTGACCTCATGGATTCGTGTCTTGATACAAGACGTGCAATTCCACGAGAGGTCGCCAAGACGGGGTCAATGACTCCTCATCTGTCTTGGGGACCACATTAAATTGAGTACCTGAACATGCAGAAGCCTCTCTCACATATAGCAAAGAGCCGCGTCTCACGCATGCTATTCAAAGCGTAATGAATGAGATTGCGATCAAGTACTCCAGGCTTCCGAGTCCGGTCGAGCGGGGTGTCAAAGTCACATCCTCGTCGTAGGAGTGTTCAACAACGAATACTGGTATATACAACCTGGTTGCCGGGGTTCCTCATTGAATGAACCGCACGAGCGCACTAGCGCCCTCGCCGCTCGACCTGATGGCAGGCAATGACATATATACACTGCGTGAGTCAGCTTGTTCCCAAAGGCGTCTCTTCTGGTCGATAATGACTCGATCCATAGACATGATGACGCTGGAGACCGATCTGCCTGGGAAGTATCGTGCTTAGGACTCGAGATCTCTGCTACTTGTGGTCGGGTGTGCAGTTAGTTACTACCATCCACACTCAAGGCTGAATTGTTCCTACTGACAGAAGTCAACGGAACATCGACATACCCAGACGATATCTCCACCTATCGACGTTGCTTCACATATGGAACAGCCAAGATACCTAAACACTAGCATCGGGATCGACCCTCCTGCGCTGCCGCTCGGAGACTACCACATTGATACACCACTCGAAGAATACGATCTCAACTTCTGTTGGCCCGTCAAAGCACTCGAGGGTTCAGGCGTCCGACTGGAACCATTCATCGTCCGTTCCGCTGACCGTCAACCTTGTAGCCTGGACGTCACTAATGCAGCCTTATAGCCCAGCGTCCACGCCCAAGCGCTACACACCGCCCTCCTGAAGGACGACCCCGGCCAGAAAGTGATCTTTCGTTACGAGAGCCGCGTACTTCCCCCAACGCTCGCCCATCTGCTCACGGCAGCAGAGTCGTGGCGCCAGCTTCCCGGCTTATGCGTGTTCGCGATCCTCGATCTGAGCCGCCCCTACGCCGAAGGTAAGCCTTGCGGCGGGCGCATTGCAGGGTACATCGGCCTGCGCGCTGACTCTCCCGCAACCGACTTCTCCGCTGAGGTCGGCCCTGTTGTCGTCCTTCCCCGTGCACAGAGGACGTGAGCGCAGACCCGAGCTTGTCTCTTCTCGCCCGGTTACTCATAGGTTGGAGCTCATAGGCACGTCACGACCAACGCGCTCAGTCTTCTCCTCACGTACTGTTTCTCTACTCGCGCACAAGGAGGGTTGGAACTGCGCCGAGTGGGCTGGATAGCCACGTCCGCCAACGAAGCCTCGGTCGCGGTCCCGCGTCGGTTCGGTTTCACCTTCGAAGGCATACACCGATGGCGGCGAGTCGTAACGAACCCCGACAAGTTGGATGCTACGCCAGTCGAAGGGGAATATGGAAGACCTGACGCAGGGAAGGGGTGGCACTGGAGCTGTTGGGCACTTACCTTCGAGGATTGGAGGGATGGGGTGAAGGACACCGTACACGGCTTCCTGGCACGAGAAGTATCACGGAATCCAGCCTGGGAGTAACAGTGAAGATCACGCTAGCCTTTGCTGAGATTGTACAGACAGTGTTATCAATGCTACATCACATACTACCCGCGCACACTAAGGCGACATCCTAGAGAAAGCGAGGTATGTATAAAAGTGTGGAGGTATGAGATCAAAAAGTATTCCGACACGGGGAATCGAACCCCGGGCTATCGCGTGAGAGGCGATAATGTTAGCCACTACACCATATCGGATGCTAATAAGCCTTATAAAATAGAGATAGGTAATGCTGAGGACTACTATCATTCTTGTGCTTACCGTATGCTCAGGTTCACCACGTCCAGAGTTTGTCTGTCTACCCTGCACACTAGCGTGCACTCTCTCGTTAGAAAATGCGAAGCACTGCACGGCCGAGCAGTGTGCTCTCCGAGACCGCCGCGCTACCCTATCAGGCAAGAGGCTTACCACTTTGAGACGAAGTGGCGGGTGACGTCGCGGAAGCTCACCTCCCATCGTCATGGTTCCGCCACGGGTCGTCATGCGTGAAGTCATGAACAACACGTCCGCTTGTAACATGCCATGTTTGCTATATAAACCCAGAAACACGGGCGCGCGCTGAGTACTTCTTGATCCCCACCGCCCGCACAACCCTCACACACACTCGTCCCTCCTATCGCCATGTCGCTTCCCACTCGCCAAATCGGAGGGTATAAGGTAAGATGCCTCGCCACAGGATCCAGCGGAGCACGGCTAAGCACCCTGCTCGATAGGCCGCCATCAACAACCCCAACGTCTCTGAGGAGGCGAAGGAGCACGCGCGCGAAGCTATCGACGAGCTGGAGCAGGCCCCCGAGACGCAGGAGACGCGTCAGGGCTACGAGGAAGACAAAGATGAAACGCGTGTCAACGCGGGATACAAGGCCACCATGAAGAGTGGGTACCGTTCGAAAATCTTGATGTATGCGCCTGTGCTGACGAAGGACGCCGCTTAGACCCAAACGTTAGTGAGGAAGCAAAGGAGCACGCACGCGAGCTCCTAGAGAGTAAAGGCGCTATTTGAGTGCCTTCGAGATGTTTGTACTGTTGAAGTCTTCTCGATACCGGGGAACCTATACTTTGTATCAGTTACCTGTCCGCCTAAACCGACCATGACGCGGGCGCAGTACGCTAGCCCGTGTTCGAAGTAGTGACCTTGTTAGCAAAAATAAACACTGCCAACAGTAGACTGAGGAGACTCGGAGACGCATGGAATTCGTCGCTATTGACTTGACCTACATATTGTATGGCACCTGTGCAAAGTTCAGACCTTGCACCGACTGAGAACCTTATCAAGTTTCGCGGCAACTGGGAAGTTCACGCAGTGAAGCAATGCAAACAGGATTGCAGCTCGTTTGCAATGCGCTTGATTGATCATACTACGAGAGACAGGGCGAGGGCGCCGCAGTGTTGGACTGCTTGTTTGGCGGGCAAGGTTACACTGCGCCGTCAATGGCAGTGTTGAACTGCACTACAATGCCTAGAACGCACGCCCGGCGGGCGTGGTCAGCCGGATCCATACGCCATCGATGTGCCCATCGAATGGGACCCCAGCGCCTCGGTTGTGCCTGCTAAGAGCCATCGAGATCAGTGCTCGACGCTGTTCTCGTGAGTCAGTGTTTAGTGTGCGAAGGAAGGGAGAGTCACCTCGGGGCCTGTCGCCAGATGTGTGCTATCTATGACAAGCAAGTCAGGAGAATGACAGACACTCATCGAACGCGAGCACATACCTTCATAGACTCGGGGAACGTTCGCTCTTCACAGCCACGGCTCGCGACGTTTCGGTTGCAGGTGGTTTTAGACCTGGCATAGCACCTCACCGTGGAGGAAGGAGAACCATCCGTCCTCTTGTTCCCCCCAGGTCTGCCAAGCCCTTGCCATCTTCTCGAGGTCGGTCTTGGAAGCGTGACCACCATCCAGCACGCGCTGGGGGAAGGACGAGCCAGTGATGCGATCCTTCCACAAGCCACTCCACCACGCACGGTCCTCCTCGTCGCTGTAACACCAGGTGCTGGACGTGGCCGTGATGTTCTTGCGGGGGAAGCCTGCCTGGAGGGCCCACGACACGAGCCGGCGCCCCGCGTTCGGCTCTCCGCCGAGGGAGTGCCCGACGCGGATGTGGAGGTCGCGCCACGCGGTGAGGGCAGCGTCCTCGGGGAACCACGTCATGGTGCTGAAGTCGCCCTCGCGCACGGCGACGAAGCCGCCGCGCTTGGTGACGCGGCGCATCTCACGGAAGGAGGCGACGGGCTCGCCCGCGTGCTGGACGACCTGGTGCGCGTGCACGACGTCGAAGGCGCCGTCGGGGAAGGGGAGTGAGTGGATGTCGCCGAAGACGAACTCGATGTTCGTGACACCCTCGGCAGCGGCGGTCGCGCGGGCCTCAGCGATGACGTCCTTGCTGTTCTCGACGCCGACGACGCTCCCCTGCGGACCGACGCGCTTGGCGAAGTCGATGCTGATGGTGCCGGGGCCGCAGCCGACGTCGAGGATGCGCATGCCTGGCTTGATGTGCGGGAGGAGGTATGCGGCCGAGTTTCCAGCGGTGCGCCATTTGTGCGAGCGCAAGACAGACTCTTGGTGTCCGTTGATGTACGTCGCACTCTGGGGGTTGGCCATTGCTGTGGAATAGAATAGTTGAGCGTCGCGAGCTCTTTGCTACAGCTGCGAGGTGGACGTACCTGGTTCGTGCAAAAGGGCGATGCCCGGTCAGAGGGGCGGGCGTCGGGCTTATAAGTGATTGCGTACGGCGTCATCTCGATCGATAAGTGTGTATAAGTGTCCAAGTATAGCACGGACTTGTAGAAACCATTCCGTGGGCGAGTCAGCGCGCTCTTCGGTGCTGTCTAGTGACGGATGTTGCTCACGCTGCCACATCTACCGCAGTCTTCCAGCATGTACTCAAGTACTTCTCGTGCATCGCGGCATGCTATTCCACTCTTCTTGTAGGCCCCCACTGAGCGACCGACCGGCAAATCCCTGCGAACATGACTCTGGCCCAGCCTCAGGATGCGGTCAACGAAGAGACACCCCTGCTCCTGTCACCGCAAGACCAGCATGCTGACCTATACAAACGCTTCTCTCCTGCACGAAAACGCGTCATCCTAGCTTTAGTTTCGCTGGCTGGCGTCGTACCTCGTCAGTATTCTCATGTCATGTTGCGAGAACGCCAATGAAAACATTCGTTCGTACCTAGTCGCCGTATCTGGCTCCTTCATACCAGTGATTCCCCAATTGGTTGAAGACATGCATTCCACGCCCTTCATGATGAGGTATGCCACACATTACCTGTATTCGTGGCACAACTCAGCCATCCTCCAGCTTGACGGTCAACATTTCCATGTTTTCTGTCGCATTCGGAAACCTAGGGTGGGCATGCTATTCGGGGTTTTGTAAGTCCCCTTGCTACTGCAACTATATGCTACGATATGAATCGCATTCGCAGACGGACGCCGCCCAATCTATCTCTATTCCCTCCCAACGCTCTGCATCGGTTCGGTCGGTGTCGCAACCTCAGCCTCTGTCGCTGAGCTCCTCAGCTGGCGCGTCGTGCAAGCAATTGGCTGCTCCAGTGCCATGAGCGTTGGAGCAGCGGTTGCTGGGGATCTGTACGCCCTTGAGGAGCGCGGACAGGCGATGGGCATATTCTACGGGGTGGGCTATCTAGTGCCACTGTTCCAGTTCATTGTGCTGAATTCCGTCCGCCGGACAGGCTGTCCTCGTTGGCCCCGCGATTGCACCATTTTTAGGTGGAGCAGCCGTCTACTTCGCTAGTTGGCGCATGCTACATGCCCTCTTTGCCGTTCTCGCTGTCGTCTTGTTCATTGTCATCTACCTCTTCCTACCAGAGACAGCGCATCCTGGAGAACGTGGGGCAGAACGCCTGTTCGGCCAGGGCAAGTGGTGTTGGCAATGGCTGAACCCTTTCTCAAGCCTCACCCTGCTCAGAGCGCCAAACTTGCTCATGGTGGTATGTGTTCGTGCTCGACGACGTGTCGAATGTGATTGACTTCTCGTTGCAGACGCTTGCGACCACTGTCGTGCTACTGACCGACTTTAGTATGCCTCGAGTACCTCCCTCAGTGAAAACACTGACCCTCGCATGCAGCTTTATGCCTACCCCTCGCATACACCCTTGGGAAGAGGTACAACATCACAAACGAGGCACTCCTCGGCCTCTTCTTCCTCCCCGTCGGTGTAGGTAACTTCGGTGCGCTCTCCCACCTCTCCCATATTCCACCCCCCATTAAGCTCCACGCCCAGTCGGCGCCCCGATCTCTGGGAGGCTCTCCGACGCTGCCGTCGTCCGCTGGCGCAAGGCGCGGGGCGGCGTCTGGGTGCCGGAAGACCGCCTCCGCATCGCCGTCCTCGGCGCCGTCGTTGCACCCGCGACCACTCTTGCCTGCGGGCTCGTCACGCACTTCGTACGGGGCACGCCGGGCATCGTCGTGAACCTCCTCGTGCTCTTCCTGAATGGCATCAGCGTAAGGCCGACGTCCGTTCGCAGCACACACAGAGCTGACCGTATGCATGTGTTTAGGTCGACCTCTGCCTCAACCCCGCATCGGCGTACTTGGTCGACGTCCTGCACGCGCAGAGCGCGGAGGTCATGTCCGCCACCAAGTGCGTACAGCGCGCCCTCATCCCATGCTCAGCGGCTAGCTCACTCATACCTGTCCTGCAGCGCGCTGCGAACCGTGTTGGCGGCCGTCATGACATGTGCGGTGTTGCCCTCCATCGACGCGGTCGGCCTCGTGTGGACCGACCTCGCCGGTGCGGGCATCGGCTGGACTGGAGTCCTGTGAGCTCTTCGTCTCATGTGCGGGCGTCTTGTCGTCTGAGCTCGCTTCGTAGGATGCTCCTCGCGACGATCCGCTTCGGTGACCACATGCGTGCGTCCGTGAACATCGAGTGGTCGACAGCGCGGGACACTTGATGGGGCCATAGTGATGAGAAGATGTAGGGTGGAATAGATGCGTAGCACCTCTGGTGATGGTATGTCGCCCTTCTCCAGTGGGGGAAGGTGGCTGAATGCCCTCCCCGCCGTCCAGAGAACAACATTGGACTGGTCATTCATATCAAGTTGAATGCTACTCAGCAAGAACGCAACATAGTGGGCACCAAGGAAGAAGACGGAAAGTGTGGACAACACACAACACCCTGACCCCCGATAGGCATCTGCTCGGGACTGAACCACGGCACTGCTAGGAACCGCGGCGCGAGTGGAGCGTAGGGAAGTATGCGACCTTTGTCGTCATATGGGGATTTGTGGTGATGGTTGAATGAACCAGGCGTCATCGAATTTTCCAGAGTACAGTGGCAGAATGTCTGCAGTGTCCAGCATGGACAGTACCTGTATCAGCGCTACAGCCCATGCTCAGGATGACTCTTTCAATGCAGTTGTTTTTCCAGCTATCTCGTCAATCCGCGGCCGCAATCCGAGACTACGAGTATGTCCTTTGTGTCGAAGATGCGCACTATGGTCCTCGGGACCAATTGAGAGTGGTCGCACCTCCTGGGTCACAAGTGACGCCTCCAAGCCTCCATCAACTGCTACGGAGCTAGTGTTTCCGCTATCAGCAACTGCAGCCATTTGAACAGCGGTGACAAGCTGTGCTGCGCCATCGGTGATGAGAGTCTCGATATCCGGACAACCATCGGTGTCGACCTTTACAATGATAGCAGGCCCTCGCCTAACCGGCGGACGTCTATCGTCAAACCGGTGGCAGCACTTACATGCCTGGGCTGAGCTGTAGTCTCATCGGCCGCTGGAAGAATAAGTGTAAGGTCTTTTTTTCGGGGCATGTTAGTGCGCAATATCCGTACAATGAATACTCATCATTTGACATATCTGTATGTGCCTCCGCTGTGCAACTTGTGCTCTACACGACCTGGATGACTTAGTTGTCATTTGAATCGGGCGACGAACAGCAATTCCCACTTGCGCGCGCGCACTGGCAGTACATCTGGTAGCCACTGCATCACGTGTATGATGCACCACAAGAGTACTGTACCCTTTCGACCGTTAGTTCACGGAGTGTGACCTGTGACCTCGTGAACTACTAGGCGCCCTAGTTCACGACCTCTTGTGACCTGTGACCTATAGTTCAATGTTCATACAATGGAGGGGTGCGTGGTGAGAGCACAAATCTTCTAGTTACTAGGCAGCACTCAGATTCAAGCTCCATTCACCCCACTGCACACGGCAATTTGCTACATTCGGCGAGGAGCGGACGCCCTACGAGTACAGTGTGACCACCCGCCGAAAACCTTAGTTCAGAGGCTTCTGTGACCTGTGACCTATGAACTACAAGCCTAGTTCACGGGGGCCTGTGACCTGTGACTGAACTAACGGTCGAAAGGGTACAGTAGTCTACTCGCTTCGCGACGCAAACTCGCGCACTGTTCATCTTGCTTCTTTTCTGCGAAGCTATAGACTCTATCCAAACTGGCACAGAACATTTGAAGTGATCAGTGGACACCATCCTTCACCTGAAACATGAATATTGCACAGGAGCGGACGGTCGTGCAAGCAGAGCCGCCTGCCCCAGATGCCAGGCATAGGCATCCTTGTTCCCGTCCTGATGAACTGCTGAGTCGGAGAGCGCGGCGCTGTGGGCATTGTACGAGCCGTGAGGAGGAGGGAGCAGTGATGAGGAAGTGTGGCGGATGCGGTGTCGACAAGAATTGCGTGCGTGACACCTTGTTGCGGATTGACATATACCACACCAATGTTCTCATACACAATTTTGCAGAGCAAACAGTGTCAAAAGGCTTCCTGGCTGGTGCACAGAAATATATGCAAGCTCAATCGAGGGACGCACGACGCGCTCTTGTCGCGTCCCAGAGACCTCAAACGCTTCGAGGCTCTCCGTGACTTCACGCGCAAGCACCGTGCCAATTCTCCGAGGCCGCTTTCTATTCTGTTCGCCTCAATTACCTACCGCCGCTCTCGACGGAGCCGGCTACCTCGTCGAGAGATCGTGAGGACGTTCTCGTGATTGAGTTGCGCACACGTCCCAACGCACTGTAGGCGCGACCCGAGAAGCGCCTCTACGTCATGGGTGCACAGCTCGAGACTATTGCGTTGTTCTTTCCACAAGAACAGATCGACGAGATGCGCCTCCGCCTGCAGACTTGCAGGGAGGAGGCAACCGCCCATCGAGGGCCCAGCGGTGCGGTGCTCGTCGTAATGAGCCTCGCCGATCCAGATTTACAGGTCAATAATGTCTTTCCTGTTGCGTTCTCTCTGGATCAGAGCGACGTGGAAGAATTGGAGATGCCCTGGATAAACTTCTTGATATGGAGATTGAATGAAGGAATAGTCGAGTAAACAGGAGTTGTTCATGTTGTGCGTGTTGCTCCCAGCCCTCATGGTGTACTGTATTCGCAGCGAGGTTATGTCGAGCTGCGCCATGTTACTAGACACGAGATGTCACCACTCGAGAGTCTCAAAGCTTGTAAAGCCATGGTATGCAAACGGTGATGCCTCGGTTCCAGCAATCGGTACGATCGTGCCTGTCCGATAGAGCCTCACTATGGATGCGCAGTGGCCGGGCAGCTTTCAGACTCGCTCCGATGAAGACGAGACCTGTACTAGCACTGGATTGGCTCTGTGTCCGGCAGGCTTACGGGTATGCTCTCGATCATCTATCCGCGTTCCCTTTTGCACTATTGACACAATATGTGGACAGTAAAATCTGAAGGGCATGCGCATGAGTTAGCCCTTGCGACTTTCGACAAGCTCGCATAGGGCGTACGACGTATGATGCCGACTCCTCGAACATCGGTGACGAGTTTCATGATGCTATGCTTACAAGCAGACCGCTGGCGGGTAAGCAGTATGTCATGGACACTCCTCTGCCATTGGTGACTAAAATCCCCATCTCTCGCTATTACTGCATTGGCAGGCTGGACATCTACTTTTGCGACCTTTGTCTCCAAAATGATACGGTACCTTGTAGCCTTTGAGGAGATGTAGCGTGTTTCTCGATGCTGCTCCTTGCCTCTCTGTGGCGGCTATGACAACTAGCACTAGTCACAAGTCGTCACAGTATCAGCATGACGTCGAGGGCCAACGTCCGGCCCTCTTTGCTGACTTCGCCGTGACCATACGCCATGGGGCGAACGGAAGTTTGCTCGAGAATCTATCTCGGACAGTAAGTCTGGTGCTGCCACGACAGCATGACTCGATGCTAAGTACACTCAACAGATATTGCCCGACAATTTTCGACCACTTGAGTAGGGTCAGTCGACCTCCATATCTACCTCAATTTGTGGTCGTACACCTAGCAACCATCGCAGTTCGATCGTGCTAGCTGCGCTGGAGTACTGGCAATACAAGCGGACAGCCTCGGTCACGGTCCCGCCGTGTGTCGCTTTCATACCCGCATGCCAATTCATCAACGGTGCTGCCATGTGGGCTGAAGATTAAGTATAGCAGAGCGGTGAAATTCCTGGAAGGAGACCCGGAATATCTTTGCCAACAGCGCAGCACGACCCGGGACAACTTTGGAGAGACCATCCTTCGTGGGCCGACTGGCGAAATGGCATCGCGTCTGACTACGACGAGTCTTCATTAGGGAAGAAATCGCATCAGGAGACTGCAGGTTCGACCCCTGCGTCGGTCATTTTGTTGCGTTGTCGTATGTTTTCCTGGTTCGGAGAATCATTTTTTGTCTCCCTGACATCTGCACTTGCCGCCAGTACTAGTAGCGCTCAAGAATCGATATCTGCCCGGTTGTTCGAATTACCAACGTTCCCGACCACAGCAACTCCCCTCTCCTGTTCAAGAGAACTACTGTGGTACGGAAATGTGACATTCTTTTGATTTGTGTGATTTACTGTATTGTCTGTGCGATCTGTCGCTGTTAGATGACACACCACCACCGAGTGGGCCAGTTGATTTCTGCAGGAGGATACAGCATAACATCCACGCATTTCTTTGTACCACGATTCATGTTCGTGCACTGATATGATCACTTGATTTTTATCGAGATCAGGGACTTTATCTCGACGAGGGAGTCGAGTAAATGTAGGAGCGATGCTACACCCCGAGCAAAGCATAGTAGCCTGTACACTTAGCGAACGTCTTGAAAATGATACATATAGATAGCCTTATCCAGCTACAAAAAGGATTCACTAATACCTATAACATAGTACTAAACCATTGTCCGACCCCGGACTGCCGAGGATAGACGAAGAAGGATGGGTGGGCGCAGTCACTAGACGCCGAGAGAGAAGGGCGCGTGCCAACAAGGAGGCATCACGTGAAGGAAGGATAGCAACATCGGAACAAACACACTCATTGATGTTCTGCGCAAATGTGCTCACGATAACACGGAAAGAGTAGTGGTGTTTTTATCTCCCTGGGGAGAGAAGGATTGGTCACACGAAGTTGTCAACCAGCCGTATATTGCAAGCGTTTCATCAGTCTTACCCGATGAGGGTACCTCGTTCGACGCTGGTGTCACTATTAGTATCTGCAGTCCATCCAAACACCTTGGTTTGGTTTATGAGTGCTCGACTTTTGTGAGCCTCGCCATGAGTATCACAGGGGAAAGAATGATAAAAAGGGAGTTGTTGCATGTACCACCCATAAGGGGCATCGCCCTTAGTGATGCTAAAGGGAACAAACAAACAAATTGTACTCCTGATGCGTTAACATCAAGGACAAAACAAAAACAATGCCAAGAGGGCGGATCGAACGCCCGACCTTCAGAAAGCATCATACGGCTGATCACCAAACGACGGCTTCAGTCTGCTGCTCTCCCAACTGAGCTATCTCGGCATATACATTGGTCCAATGTGTGCTTCCTATAGCGGTCAGTAAAAGTCTCACGAGTATCTCTCAATCTCTACGTTCCGGTACGTCGCAATCAATTGGCTTAAGCCGAACACTGATTTATCGTGTCCTCCGAGCATCTCCAAAGGCAACGCATAGATCGATACAATTATATTAATTAAGCTCGAAGGACAGTGCAATCAGATGCACAGGTATCATGACGGAGGCACAGATACCGGCATGCCCGCAACCCTCGATGGAGGCATGCTGTCACTTGCATGGCTACTCCTTCCGCTCTCTGTCCTCAGCCTCGATCCAACGGTAGCTCCAGGAGGAACGGCGGGGGAACTCAGCTGTGCTTTCGACCACGATAACTTGGAGAGTATCCACCCCCACCACGTCTTCTCTCGCTCCATACGTTCGCGCTCCGCTCGCCGCCTCTCAAATGCAGCTCGATACCGTTCGTAGCTCTCGCGGAAGCTGCGATCTACACGTGACGAAAAGATAAGCTCTCCGCGTGGGTTGGATGCAGGGGGGATTGGAGGTATTGGCACGGAGGAACTACGCTTCGTCCTGCCGGAGACGGGCGAAGGTGAGCGGCGACGTGCTGGAACGAGAGGTGGAAAAGGCGAGGGGCTCGTTCGAGGAAATAGCAGGGTGAACGGGTTGAGAAACGTTGGGAGCTTCGAGCGTAGAGGCGGCTGGCGCACGTTGAGATACATATTGAAGTTTCGTAGCGCACGGTTGGCATGTGGTACGTAGCTGTCCAGCATACAAGTTGTACAAGATGAGTACTGGTTCCCTATGACGGTAAGCGCAAGGCCAACGCACCGGTTCGCATAGCCAATTTTCTCACTATACATCCCCGACGCGAAGAACAGGACCAGCGTCATGACACTGACCAGCAGAAGTCCGGTCGTGAAATAGGGGTGAATCCTGACGTCTTGAACCTCCCCGTAGACTTCCGGCAATACGCTGCGCAGCAACATCAAGTAGGGTATTGATAGAAGGTTGGTCTGAAGCAGCACTTCGCTCGAGAGGAATGCAATAATGATGAGTAGCTGTGCGAGAAAGACTGAAGCCGATGCATGTAACACTGTCAGAAAGAACGACGTACAATGCTTAGTTCAGAATGGCTGAGACCCACGTTGGTACCGATGTTTCCTGCGATTCAGCGACATTACGTTTGTCTTCAGCCTGTTCTCAAACAACAAGAGATCACGGTAGGTTGCTGCATCGTAAGCCGGCTGGAAGCCTCGACCGTTTGGCTTTGCCGACGATGAACGAGGAGACATGGCTGGCAGCAATAGAGACGAAGAAACGAGGTCTCAGTTTGTAATGAAGCAAGTCGCTGTCTTTGAGGATGCCTGGGAAGCAGCTGCAGAGGCAACAGTGTGCGGCGCGAGAGGCCAAGAGCGGCCTTAGTGCTGTCCGCGTCGGAGCAACGTGCATGAAACATGCCCCGGCCCGAGCGCCGTACTAGTAGCCCGTGTCTTCCTCACTCCGAGTCTTCGACCGAGTGACATTGCAGTGGTATGTAGTATACAACAACGGGCGATATAATCAACTCCGAGACAGAACAACGTAGCCTGGATGAATTACTGAGAAGAAAAAGTCTAAGATACGAGTACTGGTCCTATTCAGTAGTCCTGCAAGCTGCGGATTATGTATATTACCTCTACACCGTGACACAGCGTGCGGGAAGTCTGGGCATGAGACTTGTGATAATCACTCGCCCCGTGCTTCCTCCTCATCATGCTCTGAGTTTCCAATGTCAGCGTAGACGAGCTCCCGCAGCTGGTCGACAACTTCTCGTAATTCTTCCAGCTCTTCATTCTTCGCGGCAAGCTCCTGTCGTGCAAACAAAAGCTCGCGCTCAATCACCTCTAATCTCCGCGAGGCGTCCGTATCGAGACTGGATAAGCCATACGGAGATTGTGGGTGAGGCCACCAGGCAGGAGGGTCACGAAGGGGGGAAGACAGGAATATTGACGGCAATAGAGGTTGGGGGCTTGGTTGTGGAGATGTCGAAGCACCATAGGTGAGAGGAGCAATGGGGATATTCGGAGAGGGTGGTAGAGGGACAAGGGAGGGGTTGGGAGAATGACTGGGCGCGCCGCCCAAGTCTGATATATCGTCGCGCACGGAGAGAATGGTCGGTTGCAGGGGAGTCGCAAGTTCCATCGAGCATTCCGTCTCACCCTCATCGAGAATGTTCGACTTCTGCGAGGATTGTGTCCCTTGGAATGTTCCAGGTGGTACATTCATGAATGGTACGTCCACCCTTGCCGTTGCCTCCGGATCCAAGAGTACCGTGGTGGACTCCCTGGAAGCCATTCTTGAAACCTCGAGCCGCATCATATCTAGTTCCCTTTGGAGCTGCGTCTCTCGGGCCTGGCTTGATTCCCGGAGTGCATTGAGTTCGCGAGTGAGCCCACTAACGGTTGCCTGGAGGCTGCAACGTGATGAATCATGGAATCGTTGCCACACACGCGACTGAATCATGCGCACCGATGGCACTCATCGTCGCCTTCGAAGACGTTGCTTTGGAGTGATGTTTCCCCGTTTCCTCTCTGGGGATCCTAGCACAAAAAAGTTAGAACACATTCAGAACGTGATGACGACTCAGGGTTCACGAACCTTTTCCTTGGCCGCTAATGCAGCCTTCAGTGCGTTGCGCTCGGCGGAGAACCCGTCCAATTGCGAGGCAAAGATGTCTACAAGCTGCCGCAGTTGCTCTAACGCCGTCCCTCTCGATACAAGGGTGTCAGATTCGCCCGATGAGCCTTGATAGTGGGGAGCAATCCGGCCAATAACGACGCCATGACCAGAAGCCTGCGAGTCCGTTGGCAGGATGTTGGGAGCAGGAGGCGTAGAGCGGGGACGCGTATGACTGGGCGCGAACTCCAACGCGACGGTTTCCACGCTGTTGGGGTCTTCGCGTTTGTATTCCGGGAGTGCATCGGACATTCCAGGCCCGTCGTTCCCTTTGTTCTCGGCTTGGGCCGACTCTTCGCAAACAGGTGCTGAGAGCCTGGACAATCGGGCTTGGTTGAACTGGTATCGCGGGAAGTAATGATAAGGGTCGCATGTTATCAGTGAGGGCGTGGCGTGGATTTCGCTGAAGCTCACCGACTGACGCAAGAGCCGTACTTCGCCCTCTAGCTCGCGATTACGTGCGTCCGTGAGCTCAATAATATGAACTGTGTCTTCGAGCGAGAACTCCGCGCGCTGCAAAAGCGGCCCTTCTGGTCTTCCTTTAGCTGGGGGTTGCTGTTCGGCTGCAATACTGGGTCCTTGAGCGGTGCCGCGGTTGGCTGGCGATCCGGGAGTCGCCAGGTTGTATGCTTCCAGTTGGGCTTCCCGCGTTGCGAGACGAGCGGACAGTGTCAGGATCTCAGCATCTGCCCGCGCACGAGTTTGCGCATGGGCGCGGCGTTCCTGCTCTAGTTCGTCCCTGAGAGAAACAATCACTGCTCTTGCGTAGGATTGCACAGGTGTCTGCGCACTATGCGCGTTGGAAGATAAGCCAGTCAACGGGTCTGGTCGACGTTTTGTTGTGAATGACAGCTGATTAAGGCGAATGTCTCAAGTCACGGACCGAGAGGAGAGGTCAGACACATTTGGCTGTGTGGCCATAGCGAATAATCATTCGCAAGTTCGACTACAAGCAGGAAGCGTACACTTTGAGCATGGTCGACGATCCTGGCCACTTTCATACCCGAGACGATCGGAAACTCACCTTTCTCGATTACGATCGACAACGCTTCACGCGTGTCATCCCACTCTGCGCGTGATTCCTTGATGTACCGCTGATAACGTTCCAGCCTTCTAGTGAGGGCATCACTGAGACGCTTCTCCGCGGCTAACTCTTCGTCGTGCCTCAATTGGAGAGCGTCCAGCTTGTCGACAGTAGCCATGAGACGAGCATGTAGTTGCGACGCACGTGCAGCGTACGCGTGAACCTTGATTCCCAACTGTAGGACGCATCATCAGCACTCAACATGGCAACATTCAATGTCTTACTGCATACGTCCGCGTTCTCGCCAGCCAGGGGTTCGGCTACCTTTTGCGAGTCATGACGCTGCTTTGCGCCCATCTGGTAATGTTTATGTAGCCAAGATCAAAGATGTGGTAGTACAACAGCCTAGGATAAGCACATATAGAGATGAGATAAGACGCGCGTACAGGCAACGAAACCAGCATAGAGGTAAGGGAGAAGCGTTCAACACTCTCTGGCGGCTGGAGTTCAACAGGGGGACGCCCACATGTACAAATATGCACAAGCAGCTTCCTATTCCGTAATAGTCGAACAATACTGTCCTTCTCTATCGAACACTCCGCAAGTAGAGTATGGTATGTGCGAGGCGAAGGCGCAGGCTGGACTTGCAGATAGCCTAGAATCAAGCTAAATTGAATGCATACGGATAGTATTGCCATCGGGCCACGCCGACTTGGATGGACGACTAAATATACAGCACGAACAACAGAGTTCGCCAGTAGATCATAGCGGCATACATAACCTATGCCCTCATCATATTTCCATCCATTGTACAATTGTGGCCAGCGGCTGGGCGGGCTTCAACCCGTGTCCCGAATATCTTCATTCAGTAGCGACATGCAGAGTCTTTGCATATATGCCAAGTCGATTGCGGAACCCGGTCCGCGTAATGGATCCCATTGACGAAGCTCTGAGATAGCCCACTTCCACTGCTACATTTTCCAAGGATCAGTCGGCAATGTACCTGTCGTATAGGTTGCGCTGGCGTACCAGATACTTCACGAGCTCCTTATCTGCTGGCATGACCACTTTCCACTCGTCCGCTGCACCGCAGAAGATACGATAAGAGTCTATGGCATATGGCCCGCTACCTGGGAGGTGCGATACGCATGTCGGAGGGTAGCGTTTCCGTTTGATACCCTGTAGTGCGTTCTCACTGGCGGCAGAGTACATTTGACACACGTTCACATAGCATCTCGAGACTTGCAGAAGCCCGCGACGTGGAGGGTCTTCCAGGTAAACCCGTGACAATTTTATCAGGCGTGCCGTGCGAGACTTCCCCAAGCCCAAGTGTCTGATACGTGCTTCTACTGCGCTCGGGGAAGCTAACAATACATTGTGAGCGGCATCCGAGCACGAGAGTGAAGCGGCCGACCTTGTGCAAGGGCACAGGCATCAGGCCACTCTTCGATCAATGAAAAGAATGCGGGAACCGCTTGTATCCCAGCTGTCTTGTTCAGAAGCGTGACCGCTACTAACAGCTTCCAGGGGTCATCGGCCACATGCTCTGAGCAGCGTGTGAGTGAGATTTGCCGGATATATGAGTACATGCCCGTGTACCTTGAATAAGTATGGGCTTAGCCCTGAACAGACGATTGAACGACCGCATGAATGTATCGTAAAAATTACAATACGCCGCATTGCGGGAGAGAGAACGGTGCGTATCTATACCCGCCTGATGGATGCATCTAACGGGTTCCTGCGAGCTCTTGGGTGCTGCTACCTTAGTTTGGCATAGCTTCAACAGACCAGTGGAGTTGCTTGCTCGGCGCGAGGGGAAGTGACGAGATGCTTTGAGTTCAGATGGCCCAAGAACCTGCCAGGTCGACGCGGTGTTCGGGCACAGTTCGGCCATCGTGTTGTCAGAAAGTGCGGCATAGCTATCGGGATATGTACAATTTGGTCCGAGGGGTGCGGGCTTACTCCCACCATCGAAATAGGGGGAGCGAGAAGCTGGATCAGATGCATGGGGCTTGAGTTTCCGACACGGTGTGTGTGGTTCTGGCATAGGGTATTAGGCGCCCATGACCGCACTTGTCCGAAGCTTATTCACATATTGAGCGCCCGCTCCTCCGCTCCGCAACATTCGACTCATACTGTACATAGTGGTACATACACAGGAGACTCACTGTGCCTTGCAGTTTGACGGACACGAGATCTCACTTTGTGTGGGGCTCGTCGCCTCACCCGGAAAGATATCCTGGATCATGATCGACGCCCACAATTCATTGAGCCCGAACTGTCACGGCGGTACGTTCCAGCTCCATGCAGCGCTGTATGTAATCGGGTACAATGCTGACAAGCACGATTCTTCACTCTAGCTTCGCGCTAAAGAGGTTTCTTGACCATATAAGCTTCTCTATGACTTATCAACAATGTGCACAGTCATCCGTGCTAACTATAGTGAGTCATAGATCACAGGACGTCAAGTGGTTACTACTATTCACAATCCCGAATACATTGCTAGCCGTAGACTTTGACTGCAGCACGCTAGGAACATCCGGCCGAACCTCAGGATTCATGTCTGATGGAAGGTCCGTTTCTACAAACGAAAACACCGCTCTGTTCCCGAGCGTGATCACAAGGCTAGTGCGCCGGAATATGAGAAGTGCCATCTGGGATGTGACATCAGACGTTGATAGAAGAGGCCACACAAATCACCCACCAGATTCTAGCACGATAGTCGCTGGAGTCGTAATTGAGAAGAACGCGCCCTCTAGTGCTGTATCATCTCGCCGTGATACTGGGCCGATAGGTAGTCGAACTTGCTTGCGTGGTGAGTAGAGTATCTGCCGCCGTAATGCAGGAGTCGCCGCATCTTCATGGGGAACGATCTATCTGATGCCGTGTACCACACAGAATCTGGGATCTCGCTGGATTCAGACGTATCACTCTAGCGAGGGCTCTGCGGCATAAGGTGGGCGCTTCATCATTTTCATGAAGCGAGTAGTATTATAACTACTCGACAGCATTCCACTCGACTCTCAGTCATGATGACGCCCTGAAATGTTGCCACGTCCAGTGAGGTTAGCCCAACAATCTCTGCTCCATTTCGCTTGCAGACACGCAATCTATATCGCTCGTGGACGGATAACCGCACGAGACAGTTTTGTCGCGTTGTCCGAGTCTTTTACGACACTAGTGCGATACGACATCCTAGACCGAAAGGAACAAGAAAATCCTCTTCTGGAAGACGTGTTAATACACGAGATATGTCGGTCAAATCTTCCATTGTGTACAGCAAGGACGCTGTACTCGCTTGGTATCCTGGGACCAGCGCTACAATCAATGGCTATGGCGAGAGAAGAATTCTGCATCGCCAGCTCGATGCCCACTCCGGCTTTGTCCGTGGCGCTTGACTTATCAATCACAGCTTGAGAGAATCCATCGGCTCGAGGCCGGAACATGACATACATATCGCTGGGGAGGTGCGACAACTCCAGTTTGACATGCCATGGACTGACGGGCAGATAGAGGACTCCGAACAATTTGCTGTCAACCCGAGAGGTCTATGAGTGTCGAGTCCATATCCTCCAGTATTGCAGCCTGCCCAAGGCCCTCTAAACTGGGTTTCTCGGCTCCCGAGAGAGCGAGCCGCCAGTGTATCTACCATCGCTGTGCAATTGGGAGCACCGCACACATCTCAGACACGGTTGATAAGTTCAGAGCGCATCTTCCATTCTGCGTTCTGCAAGTCGTGCGTTTGATATATCACGGACCTTAGCTAGGTAACAGTTGCATATATGAAACTGTGCTCATTGACCGTCACGCTACAATGTTCGCCCCGCCCTTGAAACACAACGACGATTGCCGGGCGAGTGAGTGTAACGTGCCCGGGAAAGATCAACGCCCGACCCCAACAATTGGATCCTCATCTCAACCTCTCCCGATGAGCCGCTGTGAACGAGGCATTATTTTACGCCGCCGCCGTGACCTCTCTTAGCCTTTCAACATACCCCTACCAATGTGGATACCTGACTAAGAGCCGCACCCGAGCAGCCCGAATACGGGGTTTCATGTAGTCGTCTGAGACTGCAGCGCCGTCAATCGGCCGCCACTGCCTTGATTTGTGCTGGCCACCGTAGTGTCACTTCCATTGTGCTATTGCATTGGGTGAGGCCGACGCCGAGAGGCCAGGCGGCTGAGCCTAGATGTCTCAGAATCAGGTCGCGGCCAACGGCAGCGGCGCCCCACTAGACAGGCCGTACGATAGGGAGACACGCGTTCTCTGGCCACATACCATGGTCCGGCGGAGGTTTCATTGCGAGTCCACCCCCATAGGATGACAACCTGTCGGGTCCATGCGTAAGCAACACAAGGATACGGCAAGGCATATTGACTTACAAGACGAAACACACCGCCCGTAATTGGGGCCCAGAGAAGGATATCCGGGGCGATGCCCCATGATATACCTTCGATGGTCTGTCATGAAAAGGGCTTGTCCGTCGTTGATCTCCGCCGGGGCTCACGATGGTCGGCATGGGGTAAATGCTCTGGGGTGGTGGGCTGTGATGTCGCGCGACTCCAGCTCACGGGAACGTAGGGCCCATCAGTTACCGCGATCCCCAGCAGTCCTTTGCGGTAGCAGCTCGATCCTGGATCACGGTGGATCAGCATCTGCTCAGAGCGCACAGATATCACTGACCAGTATCATGCACGACATGTTAGCCATGTAGATATCTTCCCACCCCCCTGCAGAAGAGCGACGGAGCGGCCGCTCCGCACTTCCTGAAGCTGCCTTTGGTCGGACGTCCTCAGGCCGCACATATTGCAGTTCCAGTCTTGGTTGCGCCCCGGCCTTCGTGTATCTCTGACTGTTGACTGTTGATGCTCGAGGGGCGAACTGTCTGCGATGCTTCAACTGCTGTGATGATGAGAGAGAGAAACGACACAGTCGGTCACCGACGTACCCTTCGGCTGACCAACTTCTAACCCGCTGGACAGCACAGGGTACTGAGGTTTGATGCAGTAAATGCGATTTCTGTGGTGCATCCGCCGGTGACGCTGCTTAGGTGGACCCCCATAGTCCGTAGGTGAATTCTTGCCGCGGTGGCTGTGACATAGATGCTGCGCGTATATTAAGCTCAGCTAGTAGTGTAGTTAGACATACAGGAGTAACATAACATTGCAGGACGATGCGCACCGAGATCGGCCAAATCACCCAGTTTCACTCGGCGAGGCCGTTGGATTACACCAAGTCTCCGGAGTTATCGTTAACGGCTTATCTGTGGCAAATAGAGATGGATCATCGTTGTTCATTTACAGAGGCAAGAGTTCTGCAAAGTCCAGATGCGGCATGCACACAACGACATCACAGCAGTGCGACAGATGGACAGGCGTTCGTACAGGTCGGCCCACCGCCCTTCATTGCGATAGGGTTCCAGCGAACAGTTGGCCCACCCAATCAGGACCGAGTCGCCCACACGGGACGGAACTCTATAGAGCATGTATATGCCCTGGGGTGTGATCCCGGGCCACGCCGCCGCCGCCATTGCGGTGGTCCGGACGCGGGCGGGGCGTGGGCGAGATCCGTTAATTATAGGGCAGCACGCCGCGCCCTTCCTCCGCGCCCACTCGTCTGCCTCCGCGGCCTCTCCTCGCTGTCTCCCACCGCGCGCCCGTTCGGGAGATGTGTCCCCCCCAGTGCGAGCGAGCGAGCGAGCGCGACCACGGCCCTCCGCGATCGCAGGCTGCCGATCACGAGGCGGTCCACACGTGCACCCGGCGTCGTTGGCCAGCATCTGCGTCGAGAGATGAGAGTGCGGTGCGCCCGGTGCGCCGTCGTGGGATTTACGAAGTGTTCGTCGTGTGCTCTCAATCGCCGTGGTTCGCGGCGCCAGCAAGAGCTTGCCATCAGCGACCGAGGGCTCGTTCCTGTGATGAACTGCTGTTCGCGCAGTGACTGATGCCCCCCCAGGGCTGTCATTCTCGATGCGGAGCGCAAGCCACAGGCGGGCGTTGCCGCGGACGAGCGGACACCAGGTTTTGGGGCGCACATGGAGGTGGTTCTGCGAGGAAGCCGTGATGACGGCCGTGGCATCGAAGCGGCGCGAGGCTCGACGGTACCGCACAGCACGACGCTGATTTCTGGGGGACGAGGCTGCCCCGTACCTGGAGAGAACGACGAGCAGAGACGCCCGACGGAGGTTGCGAGGATAAGGAAGGTCCAGGATTGGTCACCATAGATGCCGTGTTCGTCAATGGGCTATGGGCTCGTGGCGTCTGCGTCGTACACGATGTCGACCGCACGGCGATGGTATCTCTACGAGGGACTTGGACCGTCAGCATGGAGTTGCGACACTCGACCGACGCCAACTGTAGCCATGCTGCGCCTCAGCCACTCCAGAACGTCCGCACAGTGCCGGTTCCGAGATCCCGTATCACTCGCATTTCCCCATCCTATCCGCGGACAAGTTGCACACCCCTCCGACGCCACAATACAGTCTCGCAAGAACGTCGAGCGGGTACCGAACGGAGCGTGGATTTATGAGGCGGGCCCAGGACACTGGATCGACGTTCAGGACTCGTACACCTAGCGGCGCCATCACGATCGCGAGGGCCGCCTGGCCGACGCATCACAGCCCGCCATCGCCGCCGTGTGCCCCGCGCGTCTAACGACGCTGGTACGCACCTGGCATTTGCCTGACTAGCGTTTGGTATCGTCGACGGCCTTGTGGCGCAAGCGAGCGTCAGCTCCGCGAGCGACGATAGGCCCGTGTCTAGTCCCGCGCGGAGAGCCAGCACGTACGTACTGACATTCCGCATCATTGTGGTTCAGCCGCATCACAGCCCCGCGCTGACGCATTTCAAATCAGGAGGGGGGCTCTTCCACGCATCGCGGACAACAAGACGTCCTGGGATGGTATAGCCTCCGCCCTTGCCGTACTCGGTTACGGCGAGGTAGGCTGCCTAGTACCATGCGAGAAGCGCGGTATGGCACAGAGGCTTGCGCTCGACGAAGGTCAATGAAGGAGTGCTGTACGCGCTGTACTCGGACTGCAAACACGAAGGAGAGGCAGGCGCCTTGGCATGGTGCCGCATGGGTCAGCATCAGTCATCGCCCGTAGCCAAACTTTGTACCACAGATGACATCGGCGGACCCGCGAACGATAAGTGAGGGATCTGGATCTTGTTATAGATGCGCTGCTGCACAGCGCAATGGAATGTCAGACGACGAGACACGGTATCGGGGAGCTGGGCACCGGATTGAAATACTAAACGCACCCCAGGATTGAAAGTTCACTTCACCGCCTGCGTCGTCTGGAGGGGTGATTGATCTAGGCCTCGACTTCGCGCGACGAGGACACCCTCTGGCAACTGCGCTACGCGCTCCTCGAGATGCGCGGGTACATTGATTCGACCACCTATACGTGCCAGTCAACTACCTGTGGTGGAGGGGTATCGGTGGCTAGCATAGTTGCAGTGCTGCCATATGTCCGGCCGCCTTCCCAGACGCGCACAATGCAAGCGAAATCAAGGTTTGGGTGGCTGAGACGGAACGGCGAACGCGTGATGGACACGCTAGCCCACTGACGGCGAGTCGCCTGCTGCTCTGGGCTGGACGCTCGGTGCTTGGGATCAAGATGTGATTCAACAGGAATATCTCCTGCGAGCACATGCCCCGCGGCGAGTCAGCTAGGTCCGTGCGAGGAGAGCTACTATGAGGTTGGACGTTGAGCGTTGAGGATCAGGCGCTGGTAGCCCGTCATTCAGTTCTTCGCTCGTGCGCCCGCGCTGACCTCGCGGTATGATAAGCAAGTGCGGCTTCTGTGTCTAGTGGGAGGAAGGGAAGAGCATACGGAGGCACATGAGCGCAGCACCGCCGGCGAGTGGCCCGGGCGCCTATAAGAAGTGGTCCTCTGTGGCCGCAGGGAGGATGATGGGGACGGGTACGCGTCAAAGTGTTCGTTCTAGATCCCGTTCACGTCCGTTGTGGCGATTGGGCGAGAATGTCTGTGGTGAAGGGGCAGCAGCCTGCGGTACGGGTCATTGAATCATGAATGATAGATGGCAGGGGAGCGTATCCGGAAATGGGTATACCGTAATGGTGAACGTGTGCATGCGGTGGCCTGGTGGGATCTGGATGAGGATATCATGAAACAGGATCGGAATCTGTGGGGCTGAGAGGGGGGACCCATCCATCGATCAGGTATTAGTATACCGGTGCAGCAATGTCTGAGGTGGAGGGTGGAATGGCTATCAGCTGGCTGGGGAGGTAGGGTGGCCAGGAAGACGAGCTCCGGACGGTCGTGCCGTGGACGGCATCACGCGCACGGGGAGGGAGCACTTCCCTGCGGGTGGTCGAGGGGCGGGTCGGGGTGGCGGAGGGGCGGCCCTCGCTCTGGCACGGCGGTCACGGTGCACGGGCCCTGGCACTGGCAGGGCAAAAGACTCCGCGGACGCAGCAGCGTGCGTCACGGCTCACAACGTCTCTCTGGTGACTGGCGTCTGACGGTGGCGTGCCCCGGGGAGATGCGGCTGAACCTTCGAGGAAGCAAAAATGGAGGGCGGCGAGGGCGCTGCATAGGTCGCCGGGTGGCAGATTGGAGCGCGAGATGGCCAGATGGGCTGATGTCGATGCCATCGCTGGATCGCATCGCACCCTCTAGCCAGACAGGCCAGAGAGAGAACAGGGGCGGGCAGACAAGCGGCTGGAGGCAATTATGGCGATATCTCAGATCGCGCCGGACGGAATCTCTCGCCATCACGCGCATTCAGGGTCGCTGTGATAAGGTGTGAGCCCGTCCGCCCGTGACGGCCGCGAGGTCATGGGGCAGCGTGCAGCGCGAGGGCGGCATGCGATGGCGTGCTGGAGGCGACGAGGGGCGTGGAGAGCGTGCACGGAGGCGAGCGGGCTGCGAGCGATGGCGGGACGTGGATGGACAGCGATCTGGCGGGCGGCGAGCGCAGGTGTCGCGGGGTGTCGGGGTGGCTGAGCTGGGGCGGCCGACGGCGGACGGGCCGGATGCGTGGGAAGGTCGCGGTGATTGAGCCGGTTGGAGCGGCGCGCGAAAAAAGTGATGGGAGATTGGACGTGGGGAGTGGCAGGAAATAAGTCGACCTGCTTGCATTCGCCCGCAACTGGCCAGGGAATCGCACCTGGCGGGCGCCCGTGGGTTCTTGATCCAATCCAGGACGCCATCTCCATCGTTCTTCCCGCACAGCTGCCCGGGACAGCCCCAGCCATGTCCGCCAACTATAAATCATCACCTCCTCCCCCGTCCTCTCCCCATCCGTCCCCTCCCCGCCACACATCACCACCACCGCCGTCCCACCCGCCATCGCTCCCCCACCAGCCCTCCCAACATCACCCAGACAAGGAGAACACCGTCGCCGACGCCCCAGAGCTCGCTGACAAGCACTCGCCTCCCGTCGCCCCAGACGCCCCCGACCAGCAACAGCCCATCAAGCCTCCCCCTGCTCCGACCCAAACCGCCCCGCCCTACCCCGATCATCGCTGGGTGAGTTCCACCTGCCATGCTCCCTCTCCCATCACTGATGATGCCTCGATCGTGTTCCTGTGTCGCGCCAGCACGCGCATCCTCATCCGTACGCGTTCCAACCCGTCTACACCTATCCGCCCCCGCCCCATCCCGACTACCACCACTACCGGCTCATGCCCCATCGCGTAGAGGCTGACAGACACTCGGCGTACGTCTCCTCCTGCTCTCCGTCTCTCTGATCACTTTGACTGATCCGGCCTGTCACCCTTAGCCACCATTCGGAAGACGGCTACCAGCGCGTGCACTCGCAACCCACCCCTCCTCCCATCGCCACCCTCCACCACTCTCCCGCCATGTCCACTTCCAGCCTTGCCAGCTCTTCCATCTCGCCCTCCCCTCCGGTGAGTTTCCCGACCCACCCCCGATCCTATCCCTACTACTACGATCCTCGCGAACACCACCCTGACATGCACGTCTCCGCGTACCAGCTCCCCCAATCCGGCAACGGCTCTCCCTACTACCAGCAAGCTCCTGCGGGCGCGGCCCCCCCTCCGGGCGGTTACACATACGCGCCGCCACCTGGGGTCCCAAGCGCGCGCTACCCTCCTGCAGATGCGTCGGCCTACGCGCACGGTGGTACGGGACTCATGCGCAACGTCCGTCCATCGTACGGTGCCCACGCGCAGCCCTCGTACCCTGGCCAGCCGAACTACATCATCTACACGAACGACGCGGCGACGAAGCTGTCGGACCGCGTCCGGAGGAAGTGCTACAACTGCCATACCACGGACACGAGCACTTGGCGGCGGTCGAGCCTGACGCCGGGCAAGGTGGTGCGTAGCCTCTTCCTCCTGCTTCTGTCCACGCATCGTACTGACTTTGACATGTGCAGCTCTGTAACAAGTGCGGTCTCTTCGAGCGCACGCACTCGCGCCCGCGCCCCGACCAGTTCCCGCACAAGCGCGGCCCGCTGGTCACCACGACCTTCAAGTCCTCGACGCGCTCGCCCCCGCCGGGCACGAGCCGCCTCCCGTCGATGGCCGCCGCGGCGCACCACCACGCGCAGGTCCACGCGAACCACGGCCATCACGCCCACGGGCAGGTGCAGGCGTTCCCTCCGCACCACGCGAACCACGCGTCCATCGCGCCGCTGATGCAGCGCGACGGGCACCATCAGCCCCAGCAGCAGCAGTACTACGCGCAGGACCAGCAGGGCTCGCAGCAGGCCCAGGACGACCAGCAGAACCAGGGCAACGCGAGCCAGATGCCCGAGATCCGCTCGTTGCTCAACACGCCTGCCGGCGGCAGCCCTGCGTCTGTCGCTGACGGCGTCGAGGAGCAGCAGCACTCCATGGAGGGTGCCGAGGTCGGCGGGAGCCCGCGGGAGCGGCGAGAGGTGTACCACGCTCAGGCGTGAGCGTCGCCACCGTCGTCTTCGTCGTCGACGCCGCAGACAACACACTATTTATGTGTATTTTTTCTGGCCCATCCGCCCCCGCCCTGCCCGCCGTGCTCGCCCATCTGCTCGCCGCTGTCGTACCCCCCCGCCGTTAGAACGCCAGAAATTTCTTCGTATGCTTGCTTGCTGCTACGCCTTCTCCACCACCCGCGCGCTGCCGGAGGCTCTCCGCGCCGCGGTGAAAATTTTCCGGCTCATGGACGCTGCCGATCCGTATGCTTTGTATCCTCCCGTTCTTGTCGTGGTCCGCGTCGCCCCGGCGGGGCAGCGCCCCACCGTCGCCGTTCCCTTCGTGTGTAATTATTGGAAGTCTCATATCCGTGTAGCCCTTTTTTCCCCGTGCAGTTATTTCGCTCGCATCGCACCCGCCTCTCTCACCCCGCATCCCCCCCCCCGCGCGCCCGTCTCTGCATCATATCATCCTCACGCCCTTTTGTGTTTCTAGATACGCTATCCTTTGCTTGCTCGGCCGCATTTCCCCAGACAATTCAGACGCCTTTCTTGTTCTTGCGGCGCAGGCACTCGGGGTGTGCGCGCCGGCAGACTCTGCTGCTTGGCCCCTCTGTTTTTATGCCGTGTCGTCATATCTTTGTTGCTGCTCGCTATCTAAGTACCTAGTCGCTTGTCCGTCGCGCATGCATGCATCCTTATGAAATCTCATTATTGATCTGCAGCCTCCGTGCCCGCTCCGACGACGCCTGGGGGATCTGCCCGTGCGTATCTCGCGTAGCGGTTGGCGGGGGCCTCGGTGGGCGGTCCGAGATTTATGGAACACGCGCGTGGATGGCGAGCGGATCTGAGGTGCGGCGTCCGTGACGTCCATGATGGCAACGACCGCTGACTGGGATGAAGCCGGAGATAGATCATGATAGGCCGAAGCCGCGAAGAAAAACACAGCGGAAGCACGGGCGAGCGACGTCGAGGCCACAGGGAGGGCGGTGAAACGCAAGAAGCGGGGTGCGCTCCGTGCGGGGTGCACGCCCAGGTCGGCCGCGAAGACAGCATGCCCGTGCTCTCTGCAGCGGTGGGCGGCCATGCCGGGGTGTGGTTCGTCTACACGCACCGAGCAGCCGCGTACCGTGCCATCTGATCGTGATCAGTGATGGGGCTGGACGACGTGGCTGTGGCGAACGTGGTGCACGGATCTCGATGCGGTTTGGCGGTGCGTCAGCCCGTCGTTCGCGGAGTGCCGGGGGCGGGGGGGTGCGAGCGGACTCTCGAGGGCGGTTCGTGCGGGCATCGCGTGGGCGCGCAGGACGGTGAGTGGGCACTACTCTCGAGTCTTCCGCGCGGGCGGTGGGTGGGAGGTCGCCCCTGGACGGCCTGCACCGTGGCTGCGAGCTGACTACAGGGCGGCCCTGGCCATTGAGTGGTGTATGCACGTCGGTGGGCCAGTGTGGAGGTGGGTTCCCTCCGTATCGTATCGCTGTGCCTACGCTGAGAACGCTCCGCGCGTCAGACACCGGCACCAGTACACCCCCTCCCCTGGCCACGCCACACGGCCCTCGCGCTGAGACTGATTCTGTCGCGGCCGTGCGTCTGCCACGGGCACCCTCAGAGACTCTGTGTGGCGGCGTCTTCCCGAACGAGCGCATGGTTCTCACTGGCTCGTCTTGCACGGGGGGGGGCGCTCGAGTCGTCGAGTTGTCGGGGCCCGTTTGGAGCGCCAGACCATGATACGGGGACAGTGGATGGCCTCGCGCAGGGGCGCATCGCTCGTCCGCATCACTGGGCCGCGTCTGATTCGAGTGCAGCTACAGCGACACGGCCGCCAGCGTGGCCCGAGGAAGAACGTTCCTTTGGATTCAAGTGCGAAGCTTACACCATGCCCCCAGCTGACCCTAACGCTACGGCGCATGTGCGCGCTGGGTGCGATCCAATGAGGGGCGCAGGACACTCGGAGAGCCGACCGAGGGGGGGGCGTGTTTGAATGCGCGGCAAAGGCGGCTAGGGAGAAGGAGAAGCGCAGGACGAGGAGGGTGATTGGCGTACCTGGGGCGACTGTGGGCGAGGACGTGCGCGTCAGATGCGCTCCCAGCCAGCCAGAGAGTCGCGCCATCGGCGGTGAACCTTCCGCTGGCACGGGCCAACGAGGGTCTGGACGCGCCCCGTTGTGGGCGCGGGCTCCCACGCGCGGCGCCGCGACGGGGCAGGAATGCCATCGACCTGCGCGAGGACGCGGATAGCGGATCCTGCGCGGAAGGCCCACCCCGTATCGGCGAGCACGTGCTGGAGAAGACGCGAAGCCGGGTCCACGCGCCCCCTCGAGCAGGCGTTCTATTCGCGGAACACGCACGCTGAGCGAGCACGGCCAGAACCTGTCTGATGCGCCCTGCGTCCTCGCCTTCTCGTTTCCCTGCCCCTCCAGTTACGCTCGAGACTCTGCAACCGCCTGCGTGCGCGCCAGCCTGATGGGCCTCCGCATTCCCCTCGGGAGCCGGGCGACGTGCTCATCCCGGGGATCACACGTCGCCGTTCCATGGGTGCCTTTTCTGCGGCGTCCCTTCTGCTCCGGAAGACCATCGAGGTCAACCGTTGACTAAAATGTACGTCTGCCTCGTCGCGCGTCTAAACGCACACCGCAGACGTCACACACATCCATAACCATGGGCCACCGCAGCAGGCCGCCGGGGGGTGTATCGTGCTAATCGTGTCCCACCCATACCATCTGACCCGCTCGACCCTCCCTCCGCGCGCACAATAGCGTGGGCCGGCGCACCGAGGCTGCGTTCTCCCGCGTGGGTGGACGAAGCCCGAACCACCCGCTTCCCCCTTCGCGCCTGGGCGCCGGTCTGCAGCTTAGGTTCAGGATGGCGCACGCCATCGAGCAAGACGCGGCACGCGGCGACAGCCTGGGAGAGCGCCGCTATTCTTCCCTCGCCGCATCCTTCGATCGGGCCCTCAACGTCAACCTCGCTGCTGCCCCCCGACTCGGATGGCAGGACAGAACCGCCCTTGCGCGCCGGGTGCTGCGGAGGACCATGCGGGGGCGCGTCAACCCCACGAAAGCGCGACCGCGCCGCCGCATGGGGGTGTCGACGGACGTGGACGTGGACGCGGGCAGCTCTGGCGCGTTCTCCGCGCATGGCGGGGCGTGCCTGGGTGGCACGTTCACGAAGGATGGAAGGACCATGGCCGCCGCCTGCCGGGCGAGTGCCCATTCGGGGTATAGTGATGGAGGAAGCACGGCCGCTCGCGCCGTTGGGCTGTCCCGCGGGCCCTGTCACGGCGATGCCAGAGCTTGTCTGACGTCGCCCGGTCGCTGCCATGTAGGGACGCCAGGGAGGGAATCAACCGGTGTTCTACTGTGCCCGCATTGACGTCCTGCGCGCGGTAGGCGCGACGGCACGGCGTACTGACCTCCAGGGCGGCGACCGCGAGTGCATTAGGCCCATTTCGCCGAGAATGCGGCGGGGCTCGAGATGTGCGCGGCCCGAAACGGGAGCGGGACTCTATAGCGCACTGAATGATAGGGACGCAGAAGCACGGCGCATGTCCGCAGGCCTTCCTGCAGCGGTGATTGATTGCGCGCTCACCACACTCCCTTTAGAACTCGCACTCCCAGACGTCGCCCCCGCGTGGACACCGACGTTGTGAGTGCACAGAGTCCCGTTCCTGGGGTTTATGGAATGAGCGTGAACCTTCTGGCCGGGCGCAGGCTGACGTGCACCTTCGCGTCGGGACGTGGTCCGCACTCTGTGTCCATGGCGATTCATGACGGTGGAACTATCGACCGACAATATGCGTCTCATACGTGTCCAGAAGCACCACTCGTGTCATCCACGGAGAAGACGAGTTTCGGCAGCCTCCATCTGTGGAACTCGCCCTCGTCGCCCAACCAGCCGACCAATCCGTTCGTCACCACACTTTGCGGCCCACCGTTGTCAAACCTGCATGCCGATGATATGCTTTCGAGCCGGCGCGAGTCGCCGATCACCCATGTCCGACAGACAAGCATGAATGCGCGCGAGCCACCCGGCCATCTTCTCCCCTCGAGAGAAAGTGGTGAAATGCAGACATGTCCGCGCAGCGTCCACGGAAGATGGCTCATTCGAAGCCCCCTCATTGTCCACACTGCCAGGGGAGAACATGGCGGCGAGGGGGAGACGCCTGCCCCAGTTCGAAGGTGGGTTCGGCGTCGCCGGCAAGAGTGGTCCCCTGCTAGGGCTCGCTCCTGCGCACGTTGTGTCTCTGGCGACACGCGACATGGCCATTGTACAGCGTGGTGTTGACAAAGTGTCCAGCGGCCCGCAGGGCCGAGCCCGAGTCGCTGCCACCCATCCTTCAGCCTCAGCTCAGTGGTGTGAGCGGGCGATGCTCACCTCGCTGTCATCGCATCATCTCATGAAGTCGCCGTGAGCGGTGAACGTTTGCACGTTGGACGTTGAACAACTGACGGGTTCTTCATCTTCACTTGACGGCGGATCAACCTTGATGGCCGTCTTCCCGCGAAGGCGGTCTGTGCACATCACCTGTGCGGATGGGCATGATGATTCGTGTGCGGGGCATCAGCGCTCAGCGCGGCGGTGGGCGCAGAGACTCTCCTTTGAGAGCAGGAGTTTGAAGCCCAGCGGGGTGGGGAGGTTTGGCACCCAGACTTTCATGAAGTCGTAATGACAGAGGTCTCGGGCTCACAATGTAAGGCCCGCGCGCCGCCACCTCACGGTCATACCAAGTGACGCTTGGGGGCCATCTCGCTCCGGCTGCCTACTTTGCGGCCGACGATGTACTGGCGAGAACAGGAGGGCTCTGCGTCCTTCCCCGGGTCACTCCTCCCTCCCACTGGTACCCCAGTACTCCGAATGGGGACGTCGACGTCCAATGAGCGTCCATCAGCATAACCACCCGCGCCCAGCGCTGCGGGCCCGTCTTCCCTCCCGCAGCAAGCGTGACGGACGGATGGAAGGTTAATGGACGCGACCCGCCGGCTCGGGCGGGGAACTGGGGTTCGCATAGGTGACAGAACCTTGGTGTGGTGGGCTCTGTTCTGTTGGCGTGGGGCTGATGCGTCGACGGGCCTGGGGACGCGAAGGTGCCCGTGCGGGCATGTTCCGGCGCGTGGCGTGATGCCCCGCTCGGCTCTGCGCGTACTGTAGTGCAGGGGACGTGCACCGTTCTCCCGGGGTGGGGAGGGGGTACCAGGCAGGACGGCGATTACCCGGGCGATGTAAGATATCTGTCCGGGGAAGCTGCAGCATAGGGTAGACGGCCGACAGGCGTATGCACACGGTGCACTGGCATGACGCGAGTCACCGCGCCTTGATGTCAACTCAGGTCCTTAACCAGGCCTCCAGCGGGACGTTGCTCGCGTGCTCCCGAGTGCCTGGCATCGCGACAGCCCGTCAACGCAGCAGACCTGCGCACAAAAGTCTGAGCACGCCCAATGGAGCATAGCGTCGATGGCGTGCGGGGCGTTCGACGAGCCTAACGGGATGACTGAATGCGAGGGAGAGGCATCCGTCATCAGATTTGATATACGGGATCGCGATGCTGAGATTACTATATGGGTGCGGGGTTTCGTGCGCGGGCGGACAGAACGTACGTAGAGGTGTGACCCGTCGCTGTGTCTGGCTGTCTGACAAGTATGTAGGTAGCCCCAGTAGGCACGCCATCACTCCTCGACGTATTCCGTCGTGATCACAGGTCCTCTGGCTGGCATGGGCAGGCTCGAGGCGTGGCGATGCGGACCGACCTCCCGGCATATAGAAACTCGTCCTGTAAGCAAAGTCGCATTATCATGGCTCAGGGCGCATTCGGAACTTGGAGTGCACACCATTGCACCGCACCGTGCCACACGGATGTCACCCATCACATAGAATCGCTCTCTGTATGGAAGCTGCTCCCGAGAAGTGAGGACCTGCCACAAGCACCAGCTGTCAGCGCACGAACTTCGGCGAGTGGGATCGATTCTCATGCACGGCACAATGAGCTCTGTACAGAACCTTATAAGGGCCGTTTCAATTGGGGTGCAGCGCGGGTGCAGAGGCATGCCGAGGTGCAGGCCAAACATGCTGATGGTGATGAAGACCAAGCGCGATGTCAGGCTGTACAGGTGTTCACTGTCCACATCACACACCTCATTCGCTGCCCGACGTTCAATAGATCGCGCGCTGCGAACAGTTGACCAACATGATGTTGAACTCGACGTCACCTACTACATCATGATGACAACGACCCGTAATCCCCTTTGAGCACACGAGCGAGTAGGCTTATCAACAGATTGAATTGCGGACATCGTGCTCCGGATAGTACGTCGACAGAAAACACAGCAATGTACCAAAAGCTGATTAGCCGCCTACCAGTAGAAGCGAGAAGCAGACGGCATGCCCAGCTGGAGGCCCCAAGGGTCAATCTGCTCGACCGCGAGCCTACAGAGTAGACCAGAGCGAGGACGCCTTCACCGGCGACGCCGACGCCAGCTCAAGGTCGAGGTAGACTGTAAAGACGCAAGCGCCCTTGCCAGCGCAATTTCTGTGGCGCGCGGGTCGGTCCGTGCGTGGGAACCGCCCGGCGCGCGGGCATAAAAATTGCGCGTGCGACGCGAGTGCTCTCTTCATCGAAAGTTACACCTCGTTATATTTGGGATGCCCTTCTCTTCCAAGGTGGCGTCTTGAAAGTTTGGCGAGGGAGAGCGACTCTCTCCATCTCAAGATCGTGACGATGACTTTTCCTACGTTGATTGCGGCCCGTGTTGGAGGTACATACACCTCATCTCGTTCTCTGTATCTACTATGTGCACCTTGCTCTTCTTAATACATTAGATTGTTATGAGCTTGCATCCACTCTCCCATTCGAAGGGATTGTCTGGCCGTTGTGTTGACTGGCAAGAACTACACCTGTCCTCCCGTTTGACAGGCCACACTCGCACTCCGGGCACAGCTGTCTGTTGCAACTGCGCGTATCCTGTCGTATCTACTCTGGATCCAGAGCATACTCAAGCCTCGTCTGCGACGACAAGCATATGACACTATCACTCTCCTCGTCTCGCTCCTTAGCGATTACAACGCCTACTAGGTAGCTGGGCCAACTAAGGTATGTCTGGACCTACTCAGCAACCGTCCCCTGACTGTGCCATCGTCCTGATTATGGTGTGTGCCCACAATCCTGGAGGTGGCGTGCACTGACTGTGTAGCTGACTCTTTTTGGCGGCGCCTCTCTCCGAGTTTCGGACGCGCATGGACGGTTCTCGGGTCAGGTGAAGCTGGAACTCTACGGTCACTCTACGCATGGAGACGCTACGACCGCTGACGCGGTTATTCAGGTGGCATGTAGATGTTAGAGATCAGTGGGGTTGGCTAGGACCCATGCCACGTCAATAATCGTCCAGCGTCGTGACATGCGTTTGCTAGTAATCTGATGTGTATGCAGAGATCTCCTGGGGAGGACAGGTCCCATTACGTGACAACGATTCCGTAGCCAACATTGCATCAATTCTCAGGTATGGCCACCTCGATCGTCCGAGACCTACAGAAGAAACAATGTCAACCGAAACATATGAGGGAAATCAAACCGAACCAAGTCTTAGAGCGCAAAGTGTCCTTCCCTACCACACTGGCGACGAATAACTCTACGCCTCTTTGACGCACGGTGGAGAGGAGAATATGAGTAACACACTGATCGCAGTGCTTGAGCCCGACGCCAGGGGAATGTGAGATCGACGTGGACATTAAGCAGAGAATACCAGCTGATTCTACCAGAATGCACCCCGAGTATTTCCAGCCCCTGCCGGGTGACATCTGAGCCCATAGATTGCCTGCAGCGCGTGAGGTCAGTAAGTACACGCGCGGAGGGAAAGATCACATGGTCGCGAATGCGGGGCAAGCGGGGGAGAGTAATTCACGTGAAAATGATAGGACCGGCGCGGGCATGAGATTACGATGCCCGAGGGCGCCCTTGCCACAATTCAAGACCGCGTCGCTCATCTGCTCCCCCTCTCCCTCTCTCCCTCCATCCCCTCCTCGTGTTGACCATGTCTGCTCAGTACGCCTCGAACACCTCTGGCTCCGGAAAGAGCAAGGTTCTCTCAAAGAACCCTGACGACGTAGTCATCGTCTCTGCCGTTCGTTCAGCGGTTACGAAGGTATGCTATCCTCTTCCCCCCGCCCCTCCTTCCCCTCCTTAACTTCTGTGAATCTCCAGGCGAAGAAGGGTGGATTCAAGGATACTCGACCGGAGGAGATCCTATCTGGTGTTCTACGTGCTGCCTACACCAAGGCTGGCCTCGATCCTGCTCTCATTGAAGACATCACTGTCGGCAATGTGCTTCCTCCCGGGAGCGGTGCCAGCGCCGCACGCATGGCTGAGTTGCACGCGGGCATCCCTATTACTACACCTATCAGCACGGTTAACAGGCAATGCTCCTCTGGTCTTGCCGCCACGAACAACATTGCTGCGCTGATCACCTCCGGTCAGATTGACATCGGCCTTGGTACGTGACCGTGTCGATGATATGGCTTTCCCGCGTATCACGTCCGGCATATGTTGACATGCTCCTTCAGCTGCCGGCGTTGAGTCCATGACCTTTGGCTACAACGCAGGCGCAAGTCCGGATGGCTACTCCGAGGCGGTGCTCTCCTGCAAGGAGGCCGAGGATTGCTTGATCCCCATGGGGATCACCTCCGAGAACGTCGCGCGTGACTTCCACGTCTCGCGCGAGGACCAAGACGCGTTTGCCGCCGCGTCGTTCCAGAAGGCAGCGAAGGCCCAGAAAGAGGGCCGTTTTGTCCCGGAGATCGTGCCCCTCACCGTCCCTTGGGTGGACCCGAAGACAGAGAAGGAGGGAACGACAGTCGTGGACCACGATGACGGTGTGCGGGATGGCGTCACCAAGGAGAGCCTCGCGAAGCTCAAGCCCGCCTTCTCAAAAGACGGCACCACACATGCCGGTGGGTCTGACTCGTAAGTCTGTAGCGGGAGCTCGCGCTCATCGATTGCATAGGCAACGCGTCGCAGGTCTCCGATGGTGCAGCCGCGGTCATCCTCGCGCGCCGCTCGGTCGCCCAACGCCTCGGCCTCCCCATCCTCGGCAAGTTTGTTGTCGCGACCGCCATCGGCGTGCCCCCGCGGATCATGGGTGTCGGCCCGCTCTACGCGATCCCGAAGGCGCTCGCGAAGGCGGGTCTGAGCAAGGAGGACGTTGACTTCTTCGAGATCAACGAGGCGTTCGCGAGCCAAGCGCTGTACTGCATCCGCGAGCTCGGTATCGACATCAACAAGGTGAACGTATGGGGCGGCGCGATTGCGCTCGGACACCCGCTTGGTTGCAGTACGTATCTCAGGTAGCATTCCATGTCTGTGTGGGATTGAAGCTTGGTTCGCAGCTGGTGCGAGGCAGATCGTGACTGGTCTGAACATCGCGAAGCAGACGGGGGGCAAGGTGTTCGTGACGAGCATGTGTATCGGCTCGGGTATGGGCATGGCTGGCGTATTTGTGAGCGAGCAGTGAGTACGTGGCTCGATAGCAACTGGTACGTTTCTTTCCGCTCCCCATGGGCCCAAAGCCGCATTGTTTGACCGTTGACTTGCAGTTATGACCTGTTGTTGTACTAGTAGCGACCTAGGACAATGACGCCCGGGAGTGATTATCTATTCGATACCTTGGTTTCTACTCAGCGTGCCCAGCTATCGTGAGCGAGCGAGCAGCTCTGTCTAGACGCCCGTATCACTTCTCTTAAGCCACACAGCAGACTACTGGGATACTATCAGGTTTGTATACCCCAAACGCTCGTCGGAATCTTTCCTGGCTTCGCTGGTATGGCGCGCCCAACCTCTAGAGCCTCATTTCACGGCGCATGCACTTACCGCAAATCACTGCAGAACCTTCATCCGACGCATCAGTGCGCCGTTTATCTGTTAACACTGCCGCCATCAATCAAGTTTGAACCGAATCTCGGAGGGGGACTACATGCAGATCACGTGCACGCTGGAGGTGGATCCACAATACAGCAAGCCATGTATCATCCATATGGGGCTGCTCATTTATATCACAACAAGACTCCGATGTGATAGAGTTGGCCAAAGCGACGGGACCACCAAATGGGATTGGCCTCGCGCCGGTCGCTATGTACGCCTCGCCGCCTCCTTCATACCTGTCAATCGAGTGATGGCACTAGCACGACCTGTCATGCAATTCTGCAGATCCCTGATATGCGGCCAGCCGATGGGCGAGTATAAGAAGTGCTGGGTACACGCAGAAGGTTCCCCAGCCCTCAGTTGACCTGTGCGAGCCCAGCCTTACCAAGTACTGGATAGTGAGTCTCTGCACCCTTGTCCCTCCCTAGGTCTGACCATGCGCATAGCTTGGCGATTTGCATTCTGTTCCGTCACGACCGCTCGTTCTTCTCTTCATTTGCACACCTCTCACGACCCAACACTCCTACGATGCGCGCTACTGTGTTCCTCTCCGTGCTCGCGCTCTGCACTGCTGTTGAGCACGTTGCAGCTACTTGGTACGTCCACGACGCTTGTAAGCTACAAACGGAAGTTGATCGTAACGCCAGGACCAGTTTTCATCGGTCTGTCGTCCACAACCCATATCGTCCTTGGTGCTGAACACTACTCATCGCTAGCCGCGAAGTCGATTCTGACATCTACTCCCGTGAGTTCGATGAGGATTTATGGGCGCGCAGGTGCGTTACGTATACCTCCCTCCGACCCTCTGAGTACTCAGGCTGTTTGAAGCGATGCCCTTTACGCACGCCAGGACGAGGAAGCTCGTCACAGGCAATACGGCGCCGCGAGCACACCTAGGAAGGCCACGGCCGCAGACTTCGGCATCCAGTCTACAGGCCGTCACCACAGGCAGCACAGGTACCCTACCCGGGAGTTCGCCGACGATTACCTGTGCGTTGAATCCCCTCCCTTCACCAGTTCGTACGCACTCACCTGACTGTCAGCTATGCTCGGGAGCTCGAATGGGATGACCTGGAGGCACGGGAGGCATAGTGAGCCTTCTTATTATTGACGCAGACTTTTTGGATGTCTGACCATAGCGCTTTCGTTCAGTGAGAGCCTCGTTGCGCGAGGCGGAAAGAGCATAGCGAAAGGCCTGGCGCAAATGCACAAAGGCGTGGGCCTTCCAAGGCCTCAGTCGCCCCGTGCGCTCATTGACGATGATGTTCTATGACCGTCCTCTGGCTGGCTACGCATCGAGGTGTTGAACTGGCGTGCCACGAGCGAACGCTTCCTCCCAAAGTCGTCAGACTATACCGACTGTGCACCTGTTGTGTTCGTGGGAGGTGTAGTATTGTTGCGCGACGAGCTCCCACAATTGATGAGAACATTAATGCATGGATCGGTGAATGCTAGCTCGCGGCTATTGATCGTTCAGAAACCGAGGATAAACTCAGGCCTGTCCTCAACAGGCCAGTTCGAATCGTCTCCGAGCCAGACTTGTGCAATATCCGTGGCGGATATATGTTTGTTTGACGGTCGGGGCTTTCTCCAGGTTTGCTACAAGTACTAGGCCTTGAGTGACAGCAGGCGGGACAGTAGCCTTCTGTCTGATGCACGTGCCACTCATGCATAGTGGGCGCCGCACTGTACTTACGTCCTTCTCTACTTGGCGCCGTTTCGTGGCACCGGATCTACGTATACCTTCCTTCCTGTGCATCCACGACGCTCTAATCCGCACTTCTGGTTGCATTATTTCTCTTGAAGGACATTTGCTTTGTGCAACATGGACACCATCGGAGAAGACCGCTGCTCTACCAGTGTCCAAGTCCCGCCTGCTTCTCACCCGCGACACAGGCATCCCAACTCAGATTCCGCAGAGACGTACAGCCGCCCTGCTAAGCGGACGTGTCAATATTGCTTAAAGAAGGAGGAGGATGATAGACAAATGAGACGGTGTGCTGCGTGTAAGGTCGACTTGTACTGCGTGAGTCACATCCTGGGCCCCCAGTCAACAGCGAAGTGCTCACCGTCGTGGACAGGACCGCGCATGCCAGAAGGCAGCATGGCCAGAGCACAAGAATTTCTGCAGGATTAACTTGAACACCCAGGCATTTCACGCGTCCATCCCTGGTTCGGTAGAGCGCTCCGATGCGCTCCGTGCGTTTATCGACAAACACCGCGCCAGCATGGGCGCAGCTGCGTTCCAGGCTGTCTACCGGTACTACCTGCCTCCACTCTCATTCGATCCCGCCGCCACTGCGCTCGAGCGCGAGGACATGCTCATCATTGACCTGCGCACCCGGCCCAACGCACATCGTGCGCGCCCGGAGAAACGCTTCTACGTGGTCGATGCCTGGCTTGACACCGTCTCCTCGTTCTTCTCCAGAGACGCCGTCGATGTGATGCGCGGGAAACTGAGGCATGGCTCGCAACTCGCGACGACGAACAAAGGAAGCCCGAGTGGCACCGTTCTCATTACTCTGATGCTCTCAGACTCCGACGCTGGGCCCATGCCGCCGAACATCGTCCCTTTTGCCTTTCCGGTCGTCGGCAACCTGGATATGGATGTATTCACGTTGCCGTGGAAGCCTAGGCTGATATGTATGCTGAATGAGGGAATTGTGCAGTAAAGATGAATGGGATATGCCCGTGCCTGTCTGCCGACCTTAGGTGCGCAAGGCATGGAGCCTTCGACTTTGCGACAGTTATGTGAACGGGATCCAGGCCGGAGGGTTTTCTCAGCCATCGACCGACCAATCCAACAGACGTCTAGCATGGCTGCTCGTCGGGAACGCGACAAGGCGCGTGTCAGGTCCCGAGTGATCGTCACTGAGTCGCTGCGCTCTAGCGATTTCTGAAGGTGCACATGCGCCAACGTTCCACATAATCGCTCCAATTCAACCAAAGCCTCTACAACGTCTCTTCAACCCCCAGTAAACACACGCAGTCGCAATCTCCGCACTAGACTCAGCAGTATTGCGTGACGCGTATTATTGCCATTGAGCGTGAAACATACATACAAATACAGTATCCTACTTTCGCTTGTAAATCAAGGAACCAAGTAACTGGGAAGAGAAGTCAACGTCCTCAAGCAGAAATGTCGAATGCTGCACTCCCCCATCCGTCCCGCGATCTCTCTTCCTCCGTCTTCCTCTCAACCGCCTCGCTGAACCCGCGCACCTTGCGTACACCCTCCTTCGCGCTCTCCTCGGCCTGCTCCACAACGCCCTTCAACTTATCAGCAGCGTCACCAACAACCTCCTTCTTCCCTTCCAAATCATATCGCTCCGCGACCGAGTCGCTCAGCGTCCCCTTCGGCCCTCGCTTCTCCCCACTCAACACCTGCGGCTCCGCGCCCATTGCGAACTGTGTCTGCCCATCCTTCTTCACGATCCCCGTCCCCGTGGCCAGCCAACCGCTGAATAATCCGCTGGTGGTGTTGCGCTTCTGCATGTGCCCAAGCTCGCTCCAGAAGCCCGCGACGAGCGCGGCGCCGCGGCTCAAGCCCGCGTCGTCAAACACGTCCGCGCGCTTGCCGACGTCCCAAAAGAGAGCGTCAATCGACTCGAGCGCCGCGCGCACCTGCTGCTCGAGGAGCGTCCGAAGTGCATCCCGCAGGCGGCTCACCATGACCGTCCGGAAGACACTCGTGAGCACGGAGTGGTTGCTCTGCGTGATCTTGACGTCGACATCCTCGCTCACCCGCGCCTCGACGCGCTGGATCTCGAGGAAGCCTCCGCGACGCGCGCGTTCCTTGATCCCCTCCGGTGAATTGGGAATGCTCCGCACGACGACGTCAAGGTCGATGCCCTGCGGCGGAAGGGTGAACTCGAGCATGCCAGTAAACTCGGCTGGGCCAACTGCTGCAGTCTTGTCTTTATAGTAGAAACTGACTTCGCGGAGGGCCAGGTGCAATGCTTGGATGTAGATGCGGGTGAGTGAACCGACGGCAGTATTCGTGTGACCATCAGAGGGTGCCTGAATGTCAATGTCGGTAATATTGCGAATGTATGCGTGCCCAGGGAGCAGGCCGAAGCTCGAGATGTCGAGATCCTCGAGGACGAACTCGACCTGATCATCCTTGTACTCCGTTCTGAAGTCCTGAGTAAGTACTTCACTACGTGTCCGAGGTTGAATGCACACCTTGGAATCGGGATATCCTTGAGCATGCTCACGGCCTTCGGCAGATAGAAATTGAAGAGGTCCTGCCAGAACCACGGTGCCTTCTCCGTCAGTGCCTGAAGACCCGTGCTCCCCGCGACGATGAGACTGTCTTCGAGGTCGTCACCGAGCTTACGGTGGGCGGCGCGCACTTTGCGTAGATCCGCGTCCCTCTCAATGGCGCGCTCGAACTCCTGGACCTCAGCCTTCAATTTGGTAACATCTTCCTTCCACTTTCGGCCCTGATCCGAGTCCTTGCTGGAAAGCTCTTGCCAGTCCCTACGGAGTTGCTCGCTTGCTCGGTTAGACTCTTCGCTGCGGACATATCCGCTCTCGTCGACACATCGGCGAGCGTGCTTCAGCGCACGGTCGCACCACGAGCGGATAGATGCGTCCTGCTGAATGTCTACGCCACAGACGCGCAGCGCGCCGAACACTTTGTTCAGACTCGTGCCGCGTGCGAGACGTTCTAAGCCCTCGCGCAAGCCACGAATAGCGTGGATGAGGTGCTGATCGGGTGTAGGGTCGTCGATGAATGCCTCAAGTGAGGTGTCCTTGTTGACGTCGCCTGCTGTATCAAGGCTGCGATGGATCCACTTGTGTACCACATCGAAGAGTGTATCGACTGCGGAGTGGTACTGCTCATCTTCTTGCGCTCTGTCACAAACCTAAGATATGGGCGTCGAGACATGTCGTGGACGCTGAAGGACCAGCGCATATACGCACCTTATTGAAGGCGTCTTGGAGGCGCGTGGTCGTGCGGTGCGCGACGTCCTCGGCGGCCCCGATTGCGACTTGGCCTGCCCCGATCGCCTTCGAACCGACAATCTTCGTCTGGTCCATTGCCTTCTCAAACTTGACCCGCGCATCCTGATTCACATTGTCGGCGTCATCCGCCTTGCGCTTCTTCAAGCCAATCTCGTTACGTTCTCCCGCTTCAACTTGACTGTCGAACTCGCGGAGCCCCTCCGCAGTCTTGTGCGCGCCTGAGGCGACATATTCTGCAGCGTCCGCAAGAGCGAGGCGCGCGAATGAGGCAAAGTCGTGGAACACGCTGCGACCTTCTTGAGAGAGATTTTCGCCGATGACGGAGACGAGGGTGCGGAGGGCGCGTGCGAGGTTGCGAGCGTCACGTTTGGCTTCGTCGCCGTCGACGTCCACGTTAGTGGTCGTAGAAGACAGGTCAACTGCGGTCAGGTGCCACATCGAGTCTTGCAAGAGGTTGTCGCCTATTCTGCGGTGAGCAGAGTAGAGATGCTACGCAATACAGGACTCACCATTCTTGCTCTCACCGAGTTGCTTCCAAGCCACGAGTAGACCACGGACATCGTTCTGAAGGACCTTTCCCTGCTGGCTAAGGTGTCCGCCATCCGAAGAGGGGTCATCGCTTAGTAAGGCCGAGTTGAGGGCAGCATCGACCCAGCTTGCGAGCTGCTCAGAAGAGGGGAGTTTTCCGGCGTTGAACGCAGCGATCACAGAGGAAGTCTTGTCCATATCGTCGAGATGTAGAAGTATCGTAGATTTGTCGTGAGAGTCGTGCCGTAGAATTGCGGGGGTGCCACTCACCTAAACAGCTGGTACTTATACATCCGGGCGGGCAGGGGGAGGATGCACCACGGTGACCGACTGGTGACGTAGGAGTGCGCGGGAGCCACCTGCCAATCGAGGCCCTGCACTGCTTGTCCGCGTCATCCCGCACCCTTCTGTTCCTGTTAGGCAACTCCCTGTCTACATCGGGGAGGCGTCTTGAGTGGTGGCTGCAGCCTGAGCCTGCAGAGGAGAGCGCCCAGTGCCCCTCGACGCGTGACGTCACGATATCCCTCTACTTACTACATCGGGCAACTCACCTTCCCCTTGTGAACTTGCGTGTAACAGCTTAACTCATGCAGCGTAACGGCGTGTATTCGTTTGTTATCATGGTACTGTATGACAGCCTCAGTGAGCAATGCGTTAGACCGCGTGGACGACCGAAGATCATTTTCCTTCCGAGTCCATACACTAGCTTGGAATAGTTAACGAAAAACCTTCTTTCCTACAAACACGGCTTCTGGATGATGTCTTCGACCAATGATCGCCCTCCCTCCTCCCAGCCATCCCAGCAATGACTTAGAAAGATGGTGAATCGTCCATATCCCTCGACCTTACCGCCCGTCCCCCTTTTCACCGCTGCGACCGACCGTATCTCCTCGGGCAGGTCAGGGCTCAGCACGTACATCCATCTGTGCACACCCTCATCCTTGAACCCCATGCGCCGCGCGAGGCTTACCGATTTGACGTTGTTCGGGTTCGCGCACCACTGCACGCGTCGGAAGCCCAGTCCGGGGAGAAGCGCGTCCGGCTTCTCGAGGCAGTAGCGGAGGAGGAGCGCGATTGCCGTGCGCGCGACATGCGTCCCCTGGAACTCGGGGAAGATGAGTACGTAGCCGATCTCAGTGCTCAGGTTCTCGCCAGATGTTCTGCAGAGCGACATGATGCCTGCAAGCGCGTCCCCGCGCGTGCGGTCGAGCACCCCGAACATGATCCACTCCGGGTTCGCGCGGAAGCGTTCAAAGAATGGCACGAGGTCGGTGTGGCCCTTTGGGCAGAAGGTGTAGAACTGGTAGAGCGACGCCGCGCGCGGTTGTACGTGCGTCCAGAACGTCTTGAGATGTAGCGCGGGTACGAATGGCACGAGGCGGAGGGTGGGGCAGGAGAGGGTGTCGAGGTGGAGGGGGAAGGCGAAGTTGATGTCGTACGGCTCCGTCGAAGACAATGCCGCCTCGATGTCGGGGGTCGGTGCGGGTGCGGGTGGCCTGTAGTTGTTAACGTATGTCGCCGCCATCCTCTCATGCAGCGGTGTGGGCCTCGAAACTGGATCGCTGCGAATGGGGAGGGTGAGCACAATGTGGCTCTATACGTACGAGTAGTCGCATAATCTGACGCCAACACCGGGTTTCCTGACTCGACCACATGTGACATATGATTCTCGATAGTCAACGTAATGCGAGGACATCTATGTATGTTCCGCGACGGTGTTCCGGATATTGAAGCTTATTGGTACTCAGTGCACGCGGCGTCACAGGCTCTTTGTACGTCACCTCCGACACGCTCTCCGATTCTGCTCACTTCGAGCTAAGTCAATGGCCATGCAATTCATTCGTTGCAGCCAACCGACTCAGGGGTGTGGGATATATAGAATGCATAGCGGAGCTAGTATAATTACTAGACAAATGGGTTCGAACTATTTGCATGCTACAGACGTAGGCGAGTATACCGATGCTCAACGAAGAGGAATGATCCTTCATCTTCTTATGCTCCTCTCTGTATTAGATGGTACGCTGAGGGATGCATTAGTGAGAGCCATACCAGGGTGGAAGACTCGGCACACCTTCACGGATGCCCACTCAATCACCGCGCAAGCTATCCTATCCCGAATCGCACTCCGGCATTTCAAACACTTCACCTCTCGCATAAGTGGTGAGAGGGCAGCTAGTAGCAGGTGCGTGGTGAGATCTGTCCAGCATCGCGCATGTGAGTCCAATCAGGCCAATCAGGACGTACGACGGCCCACTTACTCGGGCCCGCATCCCACACTACATGCGCAGCGGCGAGCGCCCACGCGCGCGTCAAACACTTCCGTTGGGCCAACGAGCAATCGGCCGTGTCGCTGTGCATCCCCGGCGGTTTTATGAGCACCCGCTTGAGCGCGTTCATCCTCCCAAAGTGGCAAAAGAACAGCTTTTTGAGGTAAACCGCGCCCATCTGCTCCGCGAGTTCGTCCGACAGCGTCGAGAGCGGGAACGAGAGCAGGTGCACGGACGCGGCCACCGCGACATCAGAGAGATCATGCGCGCCTGCGAGCGCGTAGGTGTCGATCGACCGCAGGGGGGCGCAGGCGAGGAGCAGGTTGTAGAGTGGCTGACCCATGCACGCGTGCTGCTTGGGCTCGATGCCGTACCGCGCGAACGCGTCGAGCGCGGAAGGGATGGTCTCGAAGGTAGGGCAGAACGGGAGCGCAGTCATGTTGTAGATGGTATGAAGGATGATATTGAGAACGTCTGCAGAATCAGGGATGGGCCCTACTGGAAGTGGCGTGTCCGGCGCAAAGGAGAAGGTCGATGAGAGGAGCTGCCCGAAACCATTGTTGGATGTGGAGAGTAGGCGATTATAGTGCACATAGAAGAGGGTTCGGTCCGCCGAGGCGAGGACGAAGTCGGGGGAGAGGCCGTCGAAGGTGAAGCCTGGGTGGAAGATGTACGAAAGCGAGATACTCGCCTCTGGTTTGTCTTGTACAGGCTCCTCCAACAGCGTACCCACCTACTCAGCACATGTTAGTCCCGCTGTCGAGTGAAGAGGTTAATGTACATACCGGTGGATTCATGACCATAGTCTTCTCAGAGTCGGTGTCCGACCACGAGTCGGGCAGCTGCAGGTCAAAGTCAATGGACTGTGACTGGATTGTGGGGGATTGTGTAGGAAGCATATGCAGCGCTTTCGGGAGGGGGGTAGATAAGGGTAGCGCGGCGAATGTGTCCTTATAGCATCCAGGAAGTGGAGTGGGATGTTGCCAGCCAGAGGATAAGGCTGTGCATGGCAGCGAAAAGAGATGGGCGAGCAGCATCCGGGAATCCGGCTAGGTCTGGAGAGAACTTTGCAAGAAAGCACAAATCTTGGCCGCTGATAAAGCGTGAGGAGCTTTCGTCGGAAAGGGTGGGAGCACGCAGCGGTATGTCCTGTCAGTCATTTCACAATGCAGCCCAGTATCTCCCGAGCCGCCGAGTCCCGCTGAAGTCAATTCACGACGAGAGCCGAGGTCATAGGAGTGTTGCTGAGGACCTAGAAGCCAGAGAAAAGCAGCGACAAACCAGGAGAAAGAAGGCGGGACGATGACGCTTTGGCTGAAGTCAATCCCGGGAGCATCAAACGGCCCTCAAGTGCACGCGCACGCGGTTGCCTCTTCAACGTGCCATGGAACACGGTCATTCCGAGAGGAAGTTGCTGAGAGCGTGGTGATCCCAGACTTCGTGGACAGGCTGTCTGCTGCACTTGCACTACAGTCATCCGGCGGGATGTCATTAGCGGCAGCATAGTAAAGAGACATACCATCGGATATCGCCCCTAATGAGGCAAAGTGAGGGCAACTATCCCATGGAGTGCGGAGGACGCTATGACGCGACTTCGCGGTCATGCAGAATGCAAGCCACTGGTACTGCAGGCGGTTAACCTTGGGGTACGGGGAGAATATGTGCCGTGCGATGTATCGTATCGTCGCGGAGGATACCGTCATCTGACCGCATCAGGGATTCCCCACTGCGTGATAAGCACTTTCGCCAGTTGATACGCTCGCTACCTACCATGAGCTTATACATAATTGGCATGGGGGAGGCCATCGCCCCTACAGCCTGTGGTCGCTTAGTCAGCAACGCGCCACCAGAAACATGGTCTGACGCCCAGGCCTGATCCCTGTCTCGAATGTGATATCAGTAGTTCTGAGCTCTCATTAGGCTGTAAAATAGGCCACGTTTTCAATATGATAGTCGCTGATCGATCATACACTCGGCCAAGCCACCAAACACTCCAGGGCCCGGCAACAGTTGTGTCAGGTCGACTTAATAGTCTTCGCACCGCAACAAACACATGGCTCGACAGTCACTCGACCAGATCATCGTCATCGTCATCGTCGAGCGGTATGAACCGCTTCCCCTCATGGCGCTGAGAGGGCGTGAGGTTGATTCAGCGACAACAGAAGCGCGGGTATCCACGACACTCACGAACGCGGGCGTTGCAGTGAGGGCACGGACGTCTTTGATGCTTAACGGCTTGTTCATTACCGGGGTAGCGGAGCCATTCTGCGCTGAGAGAACGGCGACACCCGACATGGCGAGACTACGTGGTGGCTTCTGACGAGCCGAGGTGGCATCCAGACCAGAGGGAGGCATCGCGGAGATAGGGAGCCTGGCGGCCACGACCTTGATCTGCACGTCTGATATCGAGGAATCGCAGGTGGCTTTCCTTTCACTGGCATTTCGCGCGATAGAAGACTGAGACAGAGTACTAGTAGTCGAAGCTAGTGAATCTGCGTTTTTGGGTGTCCCATGCGCGAGAGGCGCCTTCGGCGCGATTGGCGCACCACTGTTGTTGATCACCAGATTGAGAGCGCCCTCAAGAGTCGGGGGAGCCCGCGTAGAAACGCTCGAAGGTGCTGGATCAGCGGTTTGCGGGGGGTTGCCACCCTGAGCAATAGAGGCCAGCAGAGTGCGAGGTCGTCCTGGTGTTGCGTTCAGGTTCAGCGAGTCGACGAGCGGCGGTCGACGGGGAGTTCGGTAAGTCGTCTGCGTTGGAGGTACCGGTCGCAGGGGGATATCAGGAGAAGCAGAAGGTGCCAGTAATCTAGTACGGGAAGCAAGAGCATTGGTCGTCAATCCAGTGGTGGAGGTATCCGGAGGTCTGACGCTATCTGGGAGGCCAGAGCTCTTCGGCGTTCTTACGGAATAGCTGCTGTCATGGCCCATCTTGCGCTTCTTCCGTCTTGCGGGATCGGATGAATCTCCAGGGGTCGACCTAGACGGCGGCGTGCCACGAGGAGACTGGGCTAAGGGAGCGCCTTGAGTTGCAGCAGCAACGTTTCGACTCTCGCCTGCGTAGATCGACTTCACTTCGCGGAAGCCGTCGGAGATATCCCGCCTGACGTTCTCTAAATGTGGTGCGATGCCTTGCAATAGAGGGAGGACCGGAGAGAGGGCAGCTATCAGTTTGCCTTGTTGATCCTGCACCGTTTGGAGGGCCTGCAGCTGAGTGTGGTGCAGCTTTACGAGGATTAACCTGCCTCTACGCGCGCATACAAGTGCAAATAGTACCATTTGTAACATATCCATCTTGCCCTCCAGTGCTGTCAGCCGACTATCGACTCTGACAAGATCTGAGCAGACGCCCTCCACTCTCTCAGCTTGGGCAGGCGCTCCGACGGAACGTTGTACCTCCAGCTGGCACCTATTGACTGCATCCATGACCAAGAGGAGGTAAGTGTATGAACCAGTGGCAGCACGTTCAGAGTTACGGGTATATATGCGGGCCACTAACCGAGATGAACGATCTCCTCCACCGTCTTTTCATGATCCTGCTGCAAGAGCGACTTGACCGCCCCGATCTCGCGCTTGCTCTCGTCAATGTCGCTGGTGAGCTTGCTGACCCGCTCTGAGAACTTTTCCAGGTTGGCCTGGGTATCATGCAGGAGGATGCGTAGGGACGTCCCAGTTTTGTCAACGGGTGCGATGGTCGAGAGTGATGCGCTGGTGTGGCCTCCCCGGCGGTCACTGTCTATCTTGGCATCGTTGCTGGCGAGCAGATGACCCCAGAGCACAGCAGAAGGAGTGGGCTTGGTCTTCAGACGACGCTGTATCGGCTCGCATGAGCTGGGGCCTGCAGTGGCGGTAGACATGGGCAGCAACGGTGGCAGGCGGAGGAAGACCGGTCGATGCCCGAGCGGCGGGCGTCCGTGCCACAGACGCGAAACTCCGCCACACGCCTTCACCGAGCGCGGCGACCATGTCGACCGAATCCCACCCAGCGCCGCCGCCGTCCCAGCCCCCGAGCAAGCGGTGGTCCTACTTCCACTCTGCCCTCCAGCTAGCCATCCAACGCGCCGCCCACAAATGGACGTGAGTCTCTCCGCACCCTCTCGGCAGCAGCGACCGACTCCCGCTAGATATGAGGACTTCACCGAGTGCTTCGCTATCTGGTGCGAGGAGCAGCCAGAGAACGCTCCGCGGATCTTCACGACGGTCTCGCGCCACATGGAGGACTCGATAACTGTGAGTCTATTGCCCTGTCATGTTTGCAATGGGCCGCTCAACACCCCGCAGGGAGCTTGCGAGCAATTGTTGAAGCAGTACCGCGTACGAGAGAATCTCGACAGCCTCCATGCCGTAGTAACGGAAGCTCGTGCAAGGAAACAAGCTGGCTACGACGGCCACGACGTATGGCGAGAAGACCTCCCTCCGGCGGCCGCAGTCCGCGCCCGAACGGTTCCTGTGTTGGAGAAAGAGCGCGAGCGCCTCCGCGCTGAACTTCAATCAGTATGTTCTCCATTTCTTCCACATCTACGCTTTAAGTAGAGTTCCACCCAGCTGGACACGGAGAACAGGCGCCTGCAGAGCGAGATGCGGAAGAATGTACAGGCCCGTGAAGAGGTTGATGTGGAAGCGTCGCAATTATTAGACCTTCTGTTCGAGGTGAGCCCCTGTCTGCTTGAGATACATGCACTTCACGCTTTCACAGCTTGAGTCGAAATGGGGTGAAATCCCAATGGATGAGATCCAGTCGTGGGCATTGCAAACCGCAGAATCCATCAGTAACACGCATCCTTCGTAACGTCGTGTCGTGTATCAGTATGGGTTGGCTCGATAGACCTACACAAAGGAGTCACCGAACTTTTACGCGGTCTTAAGAGGCCGCGCCTGCCTCGACTGGTTGGTGTAAGTTGCCGTAGATTCGTATGAATGTTCGGATCCCCACGTGGTTACAGTAAGGTTTGGTATCAATTGCCCAATTTCAATACAAGTGAAGTTAAGCAGGCGTCAGAAGCTCAACTCGAAGCATTTGGGCGGCGAAGTCGTCGACGTACATATACCAATCTTCCCCACTCCTTGGTTTCGACGCCAGCGCAGCATAAACGTATGGGCAGTCTTGAGTCGGGAGCTGTTACTAGGTGAGTGCATATTGTTATGTTATGTTGCTGCTTGGAGTCGGGCTCAACGAGTCCGACATCCTCATTCGGCCAGAACCTTCGAACGCAGTTCGTTCGCCCGCCGTCAATGCACAGTTGAAGCCTTCTCTGATGAACGCGGCTGGAATGTGCTCCCGAATCGAGGTTTTCGTGAGGCAAAGGTCAAGATCAGCTGATCGTGGATCCCAAAAGGGCGTGTCACGACGCTAGTGAGTCTAGAGCTCACCTCAGGTATAAACCTCATTGGTGACCGCGGTGCAGGTCTCAGCGCCTTCCTTCCAACTCAGTAGGGCGGCCGTCTCTGCAACGTTGCATCGTCCAGGATACCGAGATAAGCTCAAGACGGCCTCTACTTTCTCCTTTCATATTACTGACGCGTTCAACGTGCTATAAAGGCATCGAAGCTACCGACTCATATGTGCGCTCAGATACGCCTCTACGGTCAACATCCTGCAGCGTAATCAGGCTCCCATCACCCTTGCATCTGCGTAAGGCTGTGCGGATTCGAAATTTATTGGCCGTGGAAATTTTTATTGGATGCCAGCCCCTGAGGAAGAGCGGAGTACCGGTATTTTGAATGCATGTCCCCCAGATCTCGCAGAGAAGAATCTGACTATTCCCAGAATCGCGCTATCCGCACTTTCATGGCGCTGTCGATGGCAGAACTTAAACGGTAGAACATCATTATTATGAAGTCTCTGCCGCTCCTAACTCCTTACCTACCCCTTGCTCCTCGTCTTGAACTCGGCCATCCCAACCGACAGTGGTGGGCAAGTGCCGTACTTGGTGATCTCGACTCTGGCTGCACAACACACCTCCCGCTCGAGTGGCTCTACATGCTGTCGGCGCTCAAATATGCAGGATATTGTACGCGACCCAGCCAGAGACCCGGAATCTGTTCGCCAATGTCTGCTCACCGCTGCATACCGCTGTCGACCTAGCACATGATGCTGGCAGTGTGCCATAAGTGCATGAAATCGATGAGACTCCCACCGCCCTTGTAAGTATGCCCATCCTCTTCTCCCCCTCCCCCATGGAACAGCCCGCTCCTATGGCGGACTATTTCAACTTTGATATCCAGCTGCCGCACCAGTGGCTGGACACTGACCCTGGGGTGACGCTGGCAGCGTCTTCATCTGTGAGTAGCCCATCCTCAGGTTGATGGGGCGGTCGCTTATGCTTAGTCGCAGATCGGGACACCGCTGGAGAAGTCCGGCGAGAGGATGTCAGGTCACAGTTCGGGGTACACATCGTACATATTCCATTTATATTTTGCTCCCGATGGTTTCGCTCCCGACCTCGTCCTCAAGTCGCTCGACCATGTCCTCTTCCATGTACACCACTACCGGATCCTCTCTGCATCAGACAACGCCTTCGCCATGCTCTGCGAAGCGCCGCTAGAACTTAACTTCTCCGAATACGATACACGGCCTCTGACTGTCGTCGTTCCCGAGTCATCAACCATCCTCAACATCATTCTTCACGCCATCTACGGCATGGACTCACTCAGGTACTGCCCCTCCTTCGAGATTATATCTTCCGTCCTCGACGCATTCCCGCGGTACGGCCTCTCTGCAAAGCTATACGCAGCCGTGGGGCAACCGTTGTACCCTCTAGTCGTCTCCTGCGCCCCGTATTGCCCCATTGATACCTATGCTCTCGCCGCAGCGCACGACCTTGCTGACGCCGCGGTCACCGCGTCCGCTCACCTGCTTTCGTTCCACCTACCGATGCTCTCTGACGAGCACGCGGTGCGCATGGGCCCCATCTATCTCAAAAAGCTGTTTTTCCTGCACCTGGGCAGGATGGCCGCGCTCAAGCGCGTAATGATCCAACCACCAAGCATGCACTCAGAGACTCCGGACTGCTCGACCGCTGACCAGGAGCGTCTGACGCGCGCGTGGGCGCTGACCGCCGTGGATGTATTGCGCGATGCGAGACCAAGTGAGTTATATCTCTTCCGGTGAGAAGCTGGGTGCACGGACGTGGGTGCTAATCGCCGCGCATAGGTTTATCTACAAGTCTATTGCAAGCGTCGCTAGCGCCGCTCCAGCAGGACTTGAAGTGCACAAAATGCTGCCTTGCCTTGAGGGATCGGGTGGCGTGCGCGGTAATTGAATGGGCATCTGTCAAGGTATGTTGGGATGACGGAGTCATATAGTTGGCCGCTTGCTGAGTTGCATTGTAGAGGACCATCTGAAGGCTATCCACATCTCGCTTTGTGACAGGGTTGAGTCGCTGTTGTTTGTTTGTCCTCATTGTGGTATTGTTGTCACCGGGAAATTCGCGTATGGTCATGCTGTCCTGTAAACTGTTGCTGTATCAACGAGCAAATACCCTCGCGCACATTTACTTTTCCTTGGAGTGAGCAGCCGTGACACCCGATCAACAAACCCGCTGAACTACTTCATATTTGAAGTCACGCAATTGTGGGGACGTTGCGACCCACACTCGTCCGACCTAATTCCATTCGCCTTATCAGATGGATCTACGTTTAGACTTGAGCTACGCAGGTGCGCAGAATTGGCAACGGAATCTCGATACGGCGCTGTTGGGGCACACGATCGTGGCGAGCTCGCAAGCTCGGCCGCGATAGTACCTGGCCGAAATGATAAGGGGGGGTTAGTATATAACTAAGAGATTTCTGTGTACATACCTCGGGCGATTGTCCTCTTTAGGCATCGCTTCTGCCCGGGACACTCGCGCTCGACAACCGCGTTTCCGCTTGTTCCTTCAGACGCGTTGGTGCGAGTTATGATGCATGATACGCGGGGCAACACTGCGATTTGACGCGCGATAGCAAGAGCTTCTGTCAGGACAGCCAGGTTCCCGGAAGGGCCGTCCGATCTCGCAGTGCCAGCATTGTAGGGACCTATGCAAGACAAAGCAGGTCCACGTCAGGTGCAACTGCGCTCTGCGAATCTCTGAAGAAGGTCAGTGACCTCCGACAGGCTAATCGCTAAGTTGACTTTTCGTCTGTAATGCGTCTGGAACCGCGGGGTCTTGGTCCGTAACCCGAAGCGTTTGCGCCGCGGTCGACTTTGCTTCGCGACGGTCATAGAATCATGCTGATGCCTGAAATACAGGCGACGACTCAGGATCCGCATGAATTCGCATGCAAACGTGACTAAACAGGTGAATGTCATTGCTGCACGATCCGTGCTCCGTACTCCAGACGCAAGCCCAAGCAGCCTTGCTTGAGAAGGAGGATGATGATAGAGAAATGATACTGTGGGCTGCGTGTAAGGCCCAGTTGAGCGCAGCATCGACCCAGATTGCAACTGCTCAGAAGAGGGGAGTTTTCCGGCGTTGAACGCAGCAATCACAGAGGAAGTCTTGTCCATTTCGTCGAGATGTAGAAGTATCGTAGATTTGTCGTGAGAGTCGTGCCGTAGAATTGCGGGGGTGCCACTCACCTAAACAGCTGGTACTTATACATCCGGGCGGGCAGGGGGAGGATGCACCACGGTGACCGATTGGTGACGTAGGAGTGCGCGGGAGCCACCTGCCAATCGAGGCCCTGCACTGCTTCTCCGCGTCATCCCGCACCCTTCTGTTCCTGTTAGGCAACTCGCTGTCCACATCGGGGAGGCGTCTTGAGTGGTGGCTGCAGCCTGAGCCTGCAGAGGAGAGCGCCCAGTACCCCGCGACGCGTGACGTCACGATATCCCTCTACTTACTACATCGGGCAACTCTCCTTCCCCTTGTGAGTTCTGAAGTGTCCTCCTTTCGAGTCCATACCCTAGCTGCGCCGCCACAAGCTCGTTATACGTCGCTTTCGACACCCCCTCCAATTCTGGCTCACTTGTCCGATCGCGAATCAGTGCATATGCGAGCCAATCGTCGCAGCCAACCACCTCAGGGCTGTGGGAAATAACAGATCGATGCACAGCGGATCCAATATTATTAGACAAACGAGTCTGAACGATTTACACACCGGAATGCCAGACGTAGGCGAGCACACCGACGCTCGCACGAACACGAATGGTCCTACACCTCACCTTCTTGTGTTCCTCTCTGTATTAGACGGTACGCTGACGGATGCATTAGTGAGAATCATATCGAGTCAGAAGACTCGACACACCTCCACGGATGCCCACTCAATCACCGCGCAGGCTATCCTATCCCGAATCGCACTCCGGCATCTCGAACAGTTCACCTCCCGCGTAAGTGGTGAGAGGGCGGCCTGCAACACGTGCGTGGTGAGATCTGTCCAGCATCGCGCATGTGAGTCCATTCAGGCCAGTCAAGACGTACGGTGGCCCACTTACTCGGGCCCGCATCCCACACGATATGTGCAGTGGCGAGCGCCCACGCGCGTGTCAAGCACTTCCGTTGGGCCAACGAGCAATCGGCCGTGTCGCTGTGCATCCCCGGCGGTTTCATGAGCACGCGCTTGAGCGCGTTCATCATCCCGAAGTGACGAAAGAACAGTTTCTTGAGGTAGACCGCGCCCATCCTCTGAGCGAGTTCGTCCGACAGCGTCGAGAGCGGAAACGAGAGCAGGTGCACGGACGCGGCCACCGCGACATCAGAGAGATCGTGCGCGCCCGCAAGCGCGTAGGTGTCGATCGGCTGCGCCCCCTCGCAGCCGAGGATCAGGTTGTAAAGCGGCTGGCCCACACACGCGTACTGCTTTGGCTCGAAGCCGTACCGCGAGAACGCGTCGAGCGCGGAAGAAATGGTCTCGAAGCTAGGGAAGAATGGGACCGCGCTCATGTTGTAGATGGTAAGAAGGATGATATTGAGAACGTCTGCGTGTTCAGGAATGCGCCCTGCTGGAAATGGCGCGTCCCCCGTGGAGCAGAGGGACGGTGGGAGGAATAGCCCGAACGAGTTGCTGGACGCGGATAATACGTGTTCATAGTGCACGTAGAAGAGGGTTCGGTCAGCCGTGGAGAGGACGAGGTCGGGAGAGAGGCCGTCAAAGACGAAGCCTGGGCGGAACGTATACGAAAGCGAGATAAACGTCCCCTGTTTGTCTTGCGCAAGCTTCTCCAATGGCTTAGCCACCTATGCAGCGCGCGTTAGTCCCAATTTCAAGTGAAGTTGATTTACGTACTGATGGATGCACGACCAAAGGCTTTTCAGAGTCGCTGTCCGACCACGAGTCGGGTAGCTGCAGGTCGAGGTCAAGGTACTCCGTCATGGACTGTGACTGGATCTTGGGAGATTGTGGAGGGAACATATGCAGGGCTTTCTGGAGTAGGTAGGGGTAGCGCAGTAGATCTGGCCTTATAACATCGAGGAAGTGGGGTGGGATGTTGCCAGCGGGAAAACGACGCTGTGCATCGCGGAGAGAAGGGATTGGTCTGCAACATCCGGGAATCTGGCTAGGTCGGGCAAAAAATATGCAAGAAAACGGTCGCTGATAAAGCGTGACGCACTCCGGCGACATGGTAAGGACCACGTAGCGCGCTGTCTTGTCAGTCATCTCACAATGCAGCCCAGTGCCTCCCCAGCTGTCGAGCATAATGAACGTTGCTGAAGTCCAAGTGCACGACGAAAGCCCAAGTCATTTCAGTGTTGTTGAGGACGTCAGGAGCCGGAGAAAGGCAGTGATGAGCCAGGAGAAAGAAAACGGGGCGATGACGCTTTGGCTGAAGTCATTCCTCGTGAGATCCGCCGCAACAAGTGCACGCGGACGTTTCTTCAACGTGCAATGGAACCCGGGAATCCTGACAGACCCCACTGAGAGCGTGATGACCCCGGCATTTGTGACCATGTCTGATACACTGTCACCACAGCTATCCGGCGGGATGCCGTTAGCGGCGGGATAGTGGCATACCATCGGACATCGCCCTTGAACAGGCGCAAACAGGATTGACGATCCCATGAGCTGCGCAGGGCGCTATGACGCGAGTTCGCGATCATGCAGAATGCGAGCCACAGGCGGGGTACCTTGGGGCCGGGTATGGCGAGACTATGTGCCGTGCAGCGTATAGTATCGTCGCGGGGGACGCCGTGATTCAATCGCTAGGACGGCGGTTGAGGCATGATCAATCGCTTGATCGCTACCGAGGTAGGAAAAGCTGTTTGCTCTAGGAGAAGGGCGACGCCCGACGTTGAGAGACTACGTTGCAGCCTCTGACAGGCTGGGGTAGCATCCAGACTGGAGGAGACCGTCGCCGGGAAAGGGAGCTTGGCGACTACGGTCTCGTTCCGTACGTATGATGTGGAGGGATTGCGGGGGACTCCCGGTTCACTACTGTCCCGCGCGACAGAAGACTGAGACAGCGTGTTTGTAGTCAAATAGGTGGATCTCCGTTCTTCAGTGTCCCACACGCAATAGCTGGCTTCGGCACGATTGGCGCAACACCGTAACCGACTTCCAGCTTTAGAGAGTCGATGATAATCGAGAGAGACCGTGCAGAAACACTCGAGGATGCTGGCTCAAGAGCTTGTGAGGAAATGCCACCCTGAGCAGTAGATATCAGCAGAGTGTGAGATCGTCCGGGCGTTGCGTTCGGGTTGAGTAACTCGACGAGGCGGGAGCTCAGTAAGGCATTTGCGTCAGTCATCCGAGCCGCAAAAGAATACCAGGAGAAGCAGAAGGTGGCACTAGTCTAGGACGGCAAGGGAGAGGACTGGTCGTCAAATTAGACACAGAGGCCTGGATTTGACGCCGTCCCAGGGCTGTTCGGCATTCTCACCGGGTTGCTGTTGTTGTCGCCTAGCTCACGCTTCTCCCATTTTGCGGAGTCGAACGAATGCTCGGGGGCTAACCTAGATAACAGCATACAACGAGAAGATTGAACCATGGGAGCGCCCAGGGTTGTGTCGACTACGTTTCGATGCCTGCCTGTATGGACCGACTTCACTTCACGGAAGCCACTAGAGATATCCCCTCTGACGTTCCGGAGATAGGGTGCAATGCCTTGCAGCAGAGGGAGAATTGGCGCAGTGGCGGCTATGTGCTTGCCTCGTTAGTCCTGCACCGTTTGAAGGGCTTGCGATTGAGTGTGATGTAGCTTTGGAAGGTATGAGATGCCTCTATGCGCGCACACAAGAGCGAAAAATACCTCATCTAGCATATCCATCTAAACCCCCATTGTCGTGAGTCGAATGTCGGCTTTGACAAGGTCTGAACGGACCCCCTCTACTTTCTCAGCTTAGGCAGGCATCCCTACGGAGCGCTGCACCTCCTGCCGGCACCTGTGGACTACATTCATGAGTACCGATTGAACGCAAGTGTATGAATCGCGGGGCGTTCAATTCCGGGGATATATGCGGGACACTGACCGAGATGAACGATCTCATTCGCCGTCTCTTCATGCTCCTGCTGCAAGAGCGCCCCAGTCTCGCGCTTGCTCTCGTCAGTGTCTCTGGTAAACTTGTCGAGCTGTTCGGAAAACTCCTATAGGTTGGCCCGTGTGTTGTGCAGGATGATACTCTGGGATGCCCCGGTTCTGTCAACGAGTGCGATGGCCGGGAGTGGCGCGCTGGTGTAGCCTGGCTGGCAGTCGTTGGTAGCCTGAGATTACTTGGCATCGTTGCTGGCAAGTAGGTGCCCCAAGAGCTATTGGGCCTCGCCTCCGGACGACGCTGCGTCGGCTCGCGTGAACTGGGACCTGTAGTTGAGGTAGACATGGGTAGCAGTGTGCAACAGCAGCGACGAAAGCACTGTAGCAGAGGTAGGGGAACTGGACGACCCGAGACTCCGCCACGCGCCTTCAGAATCAGAGTCACTGAGCGCAGCGACCACGTCGAGTCTCGACCGAGTCCAACTTCCACTCCGATTCTGCCCTCCGACTCGATATCCCGCGCGTCGCACACAAGTGAATGTCAGTATCCATACGTTTCCCTTTCGGCAGCAGCGACCCACCCCCGCTAGGTATGAAGGACTGCGCAGAGTGCTTCGCTATCTGATGCGAGGTGCAGCCGGAGAATGCTCCGAGGATCCTCAGGATGGTCTCGTGCCATATGCAGCACTCGATAGCTGTGAGTCTGCTCTCTCGTCGTCTTGCGATGTGTCGCTCACTGGCCCACAGGCAGCTTACGAACAACTGCTCAAGCAGTATGGTGTATGATCGCGAGCGCCTCCGCGCCGAAATCCTGTCAGTATGTTCATCCGGTATTTTCCATATCTACGCTATTAGCAGAGTTTCACCCAGCTAGACACGGGCTCCGGAACATGCACCTGCAGAGCAAGATGCCGAAGAATGTACGGGGCCGTGAAGAGGTTGATGTGGAGGCATCGCAATTATTAGACCTTCTACTCGAGGTGAACCGCTGTCTGCTTGCGATATATGTGCCCCGAATCTCACACTTTCGCAGCCTGAGTCGAAAGGACACGAATGGGCAGACCCGATATCTATGACAAACATCCGTTCTAACGTTGTGTCACGTATTCGTAAGTGGTATGGGCAGGCTTGATAGACCGGCAGAGGAGTCCGTCACCGAACACTCACGCGCTCTTACTCGGTTTTCATGTCGCGCTCGGGTTGCCTGGACTGGTTATGTAACCTGCCATAGATGTGTGCAGCTGTTCGGGTCTTCACGAGGTTACAGTAACAGTAAGCGATTTTGTATCGGCTTTCAGCTTCAATGAAACTCAAGTTCAGTAGGAAGGCCCGACCCGCTTGGGTGGCGAAGTCGTCGCTACCAACCCTCGCTTTTTCTTGGTTCTGATATCGACGCAGCTTGATTGCATGGTCGGCCTGAGTCTTGCTCAGGGAGCGGCTGCCGGTGCTGCTGACACAGGGAGGGCGCTTGAGCCCCAAAGGGAGAAATGGGTGTCGGGCCCAACGAGTCTAACGCCGCTAGATTCTGTTCCTGTATCCAAGCCGTCGGGAGGCAAGGCCGTGGAGTCAAGATTGGCTGATCATCGATGCCAAAAGGCGTGTCTCGACACAGGTGAGTCTAGAGCTCAGCTCGGGTGTAAACTTCATTGGTGACTACACTTCAGGCCATTACTGTGAAGTCTTCTGCCACTCCTAAATCCTTACCTACCTTTTGCTCCTTTCCCCCGCTTAATGCGCTTGATCGTCCCAACTTACAGTGACGGCCAAGTGCCGTGCTTGGTGATGTTGAACATTCTATCTTGGCTGCACAACGACTCCTCGTACCTCGATTGAGCGGCTCTACACGCTATCGGCACCTTGATTTTGGAGACAGCATGCGCGACCCAGCCACAGACCCGGGTTTTGTTCGCCAATGTCTGCTCGCCGTTATATACCGCCGTCTGCCTAACACATGATGTATAAGTGCACGGACACGACGAGACTCTCACTGCTCTCGTGTAAGTTTTCCTAGCTTCCTCTCTGCTCATGGACCAGCCCGCTCCTACGATGGACGACTCCCAGCTCGATATCCTGTTGCCGGCCCAGTGGTCGGACACCGACTCTGAGGGCACACCGAGGGCGTCCTCACCAGTGAGTAGCACATCTTCAGGTTGATCGGGCGGCCGCTTATGCTCAGCTTGGCAGATCGGAACATCACTGAAGAAGGCTGAGGAGGGGCACAGTTCGAAATCCACATCATACACATTCCACCCATATTTTGCCCCTGATGGCTTTGCTCCCGACCTCGTCCTCAAGTCGCTCGACCACGTCCTCTTCCACGTACATCGTTACCGGATCCTCTCTGCGTCTGGCAACGCCTTCGCCATGCTCTGCCAAGTGCCGCCGGAACTCAGCTTGTCCCCGTACAACACACGGCTTCCGACTGTCGTGGTCCCCGAGCCATCAGGCATCCTTAACATCATTCTTCACGCCATCTACGGCATGATTGGACCCAAGTACTCCCCCTCCTTCAACATCATGTGTTCCATCATCAACGCGTTCCCGCGGTACGGCCTCTCTGCAAAGCTATATGCCACCGTGGGGCAGCCGTTGTACCCACTAATCGTTTCCTGTGCCCCGAAATGCCCCATCGATACGTACGCTCTCGCTGCGGCGCACGATCTTGCAGACGCCGCGATCACCACGTCCACTCACCTGCTCTCGTTTCCCATACTGATGCTTTCTGACGAGCTCGCGGTGCGCATGGGTCCCATCTACCTCAAAAAGCTGTTCTTCCTGCTCATGGGCAGGATGGACGCGCTCAAGCGCATAATGACCCAGCCACCAAGCAGACACTCAGAGACTCCTGATTGCTCGACCGCTGACCAGATGCAACTGGCACGCGCGTGGGCACTAACTGCCGTGGCTGTTCTGCGGGATGCGGGACCAGGTGAGTTCCGTCTCTTCCGGTGAGGAGCCGGGTGCACGGGCGTGAATGCTGACCGCCGTGTGCCGTGCATAGGCTTATCTACAAGTTTATTGCAACTGGCGCTGGGTCTGCTCCATCAGAACTTGAAGTGCACAACATGCTGCCTTGCCTTGAGGGATCGAGTGGCGTGCGCAGTAACAGAATGGGCGTCTCTCAAGGTGCGCTGGGCTCGACGGAGATTCATAGTCAACCGATTGCTGACCTGTATTGTAGAGGACCATCTGAAGGTTTTTACCCTCCGTTATGTGACTGAGTTAAGTCACTGTTGTTTGTTTTTCCTCATTGCAATGTTGTCATTCGGGAGCTTCGTGTATAGCCATGACGTCCTGTGCTCTATTTGTGCTCTATTGTCCCATCTGGGTCTGGGTATACCAGCGGCCGCGACGATCCTGCTGTAGTACTTCGTATCTGAATTCACGAAGTTGTGGGTCAGCACGTTGCAGCCGACACTCGTCCGACGTCATGTTATCTGCGTTGTCATGTAGAGCCACGTTTAGTCTGGGAGACTGGGAGCTACTACTACGCAGGCGTGAAGTGCTGGCAACAGAATCTAGAGATGATGCATTGCGCATGTTACAGCGCATAAGGCGCGCGGTAACACTGGCGGCATTGCTGGAAAGTCCCCGGATGACGGTAAAAGCCGATGTGAAGTAAGTACATCCCAGTCGCGCAGTCAGAGAAGTTCATCGTACGCTCAATGACCTGAAGCGACACACTTCGCCCCGTTTGCGTGCCAAGGACAAGGGTTTATTTTAGACTTTGTTCCAACAGCATCAGGTATAATTCAATCGACATTGCGTATAGCGTAGCTGTCAAGACACTAGTCATGTGATGACGACGATGATGATGATGATGATGATGACGACGACGATGATGATGGTGATGACGACGACGGTGATGACTTACATGCCACAATGTTGCAATTGAACTGCGAAGTTATTCCGAAATACTCGTGCAATGCCTCCAATTCATTCTCGATTACGTACATTCTGCACGGGCCCATCGTAGAGACGTGTGGCGCGATAGCATCTGAGTTCAACCAAGCACGACAAAAGTATAGGTAAACCTACGGTACGATGTACACAGCCCACCTTTCCGCTCTGGAAAAACATCTCCTAGACTGCAGGTATGTGCCTAGTGTGGACAGACGAACGATCACAACAGTATCGACACCCAGTGTTATCATTCCCCGCCTAGCCTAGACCCTCAAGGCTGCCGCCCACCCCGCTTCTTACCATGAACTCGGGCGCTGTGTTGACCAGCAGTGGCACGGCCGCGCATCGCCGGATCCTCCTGCACGATCCGCAAACCCGCCGCCGCGACTTGCGCCGCCATGCTCACCCCCGGTGTAGGCACGGGAGCAATGTGACCTGCATTCCTCTGCCTGTCACCGCTGCTGCTGGCATCAGGGGCCTCCGACTCGTTTGTGGGCGGGTCCGCGTCCCGCTTGCTTCGGCGGCGCTTGCGTTCAGACGTACGGGCAATGACGCGCACCCCGCTGTGCATGACTTCCTGTGAGCCCTTGCGACATTAGCGAAATCGTGCCCAGATGGTGAGCCAGGGGATGCTAGCTAAGGGTTCCGTTCAATTCGACGCTCACCTTGGTCAGTGTTGTGGAAGCGCCGAGGCCTGGGAAGCCGTTCGTAGGGTAGATCCTGAATGGCCTGCCGATGCACTCAGCAAGGACTGGTAAGTGCGCGGCATCCATAACAGGGTAGAGCGTGTTGAAGGCGCGATAACGCAGGAAGAATTCACCTTCCTCCCTGACCGCTAGGTTCTGCTCCACGAAGCAAGTCAACGCTCAAAGGCGCGCGCGCAGTAGAAAAGGGCACACGCACAGAGAATACGAACAAGAGACGGACTTGATGGAAGGACGAGGGTGTGAAGGTGTTGCCGACCAAGTCAAGCGTGCGCTTGCTGCTTTCGAGAATGGGACAACCGCGGATGTATGTAGCTATAGTATCCGACGTAGAATCCTCGACGTGAGACGACTGGCGATGACTGGCAGTCCGTGGGCCCGGATCGGGTTCAATTATTCTGGGAAATATTGTTGAACCGTCAGGGAGGCTTTCTGAAGATATGAAGCCGTCAGGACTCCCACTACTGTGCGGTAGGGTTGGCGTAGACCACGGGATAAGGGGAATGTCATCAGGATTTTGGCTTTGAGAGGTCGATGGACCATCTTCGGGACAGCGCTGAGTTTGAGTGGGACAGCTAACCGTCACATTCGGGAGGGGAGGCATCGGGAAGAGATCGACGTGACATATCCATCCGTAGCACTCGGTTTCGCTAGAACGGAGGCTCGCTGGTAAGAAGTAGAGGGTCATTCATGACTCATTGACCACGTACGTCAGCTGCTCGAACTCCTCCTCACGCTGCCCTGGGGTGCCAGGATTGTGCACTTCGAGGATTCTCAGATGGACAATGGGGGGCGGGTCGATGGGACGGACATCGCTGTTGCCGCATCTACGTTACCGGGAAGGCGAAGATTAGTTCACACGGTGCGATGACATGAAGGTAAGCGACACTCGACTTCCTTCCCCGGTCAGCCCGTTGGATCTCAACGAGCTCAACGCGGATGGTGCGACCTGCGAGCGGACCTGTGGAGAATCCGATTTGGTGGCCGACGAGTGAAGGTATCAAAGATGAGTCCGTAGGCAACATGTTGGGACGCTGTTGGGTCTCCCTGCCGATTGGTACAGCCGTCTGCGCGATTGTCGTTATTGACGAGCCTAGGTATAGGGTGAGATGCAGCTGCATGGTCTTTATAGAGTGACTAGAGTGACCGACCGCCTGAGGAGAGACGCGGCTCGGAACATGCTGGCAAAACTGCCAAGTGGGGTGCAAACTCTAGAGTGGAGAGGCCACACGATTGATCAGGCAAGACCTGCGCTGAGAGGAAGGTTGACCCAGGCTGGAAGAAGTGGAAGGGAGAGAGAGGTGTAGAGGTGCAGATCAGGGCGCTGTCCCGGGTCACCGTAGAACCATGCAGCGCTTGCAAGGAGAGCCCAGGAATTTGGTTGTCGAATGGGCAGCCCTCGCAGCGTCGCCCCCAACCGCACCGCAGGCGAGCCCAGGATTTTGGCCGCAATACACCGCACATTCCTCTCCACCCCGGCCTAGACGTGGCCCGTCGTTCGCACTGCACTACCCAGCGAGCTCGCTTTTCTCTTCACCTAACGCCCGTTGCCCTCGCCGCACCCTTACCCTTTCATCATGCTCGACTTTGAGAGACTGCTCACATTTGCTGCTGCTGAGAGGACAACGCACAGCCATCCGATTGAACCTTGCTGCGAGGTCTATTATGTCGGGTCCGACTCCGGAAAACAAGAGTCTACTTTTCCTTGTCACGCTCCATAGCAGTTCCAGCAAGGTGGTCTGATCTGTACACATGATGAGATCTATCTGTAAGCCACGCAGACCATTTCCGCCGTGCTGAATCACCCTCAGTCACCCCTGGTCCACAAGAGCCGTAGCACACTCGAGCCTCATCCTGCTGCGCCTCCGCCGTCCCGCGCACAAGCCAAGGTATGGCGTTGACGCACGACGCGGCACGCGGCATGAAGGAAGGGTGTGCTGACCTGGTCCCTGGGGGGTTGCGGTCTGGCAAGGACCACGAATGGATATGGTGCGTCGACGTGAGGGAGAGTGACGCCTGCGTCTGCTGTCGCCCTGCATGGCTTTGTCTCTCCCGCTTCCCACCGTCGACACAAGTGAACGATCTGCGGCAACACGTACCTCTATCCGCGCCCCATACGAAGGAGATTGCTCGCCGCACCGCAGGGTGACTTCCATCTCTGGTCACCCAATATAACTGTGGTATTAGGACGCGGCTGCATTCCGATATCAACGCCGAAGGGCCTCGCACCTCATCGAACCGCGCAGCGAAATATCTCCATAGTGAGTGCCCTTTCGAGAATTCGCGGCGCACACGGGAGAGACATAGGACCGGATGCTTCCCCGCCAACCCTCAATTTCGTCACCTCCATGAGCTCACGGATATTAAAAAGCATGCCTTCGTCTCGACTGTACGCACCTAGTGGATGCGAGTAGTGAGTCCCACCTGCTGGCTCGTCGTCTGGAACTGATATTTCTGATGACGCACCTTGGTAAAGCGTGCATTGCGCCTGGACTGATCGAGGAAACCTGTTCAAGGCTATGAACGGGCATTGCCACCCATGCGCTGACGAGTTAGCGACTCCGTGGTTGGGAGATACAGCCAAACAGGCTTTCATGATGTCAATGAGGTCACTGCTGCTGCCGACCGCTGGATTTCTCGACAAGCAGGACTGGGATGCTCGAAGGTATCAGTAGAGCGCTCCAACTGTGGCCCACACTATATCTCCTGCTTCGAAAGTCTGGAGCGAGAAAGCCATGATGGCTGTTGGACAGCAAGTGTTTCAACATCACTGCGCAGGCCTACCACGTACCATCGTCCATGTCCTGATAAGGCTCACACACTGAGACCGGGGGCGCCGCAGCTGGGAATTCTTCTGCCAGCGAGGTGGGTCATTCGCAAGAACGGGTTGCGGGAAGTTATGCCATTGTCAGAAGCCGACTGAGCTGACAACCCTGCTTACAGGATATAAGCTCGTCGCGAAGTTACAAAGACGGAAAAATCAGCGTCATCAACGCAGCCGTTTCTTACCTGGAACGCGGATTCTACGCCACGGATAGCATGAAGAGGTGCTCCTGAGTCTTGGCAACAGGCCCAATCCCCCTGTTCACGACAACGGCACCCAAGCATTCGTTGGCACATATACTCCCGAGCTGTATGCCAACGGGGGTTTGAGGAAGCTGAAGGAAGTAACTGGTCAAACCGTTGCCTTGTACGACGCGGCTGGTCTCCAAGCATGCGATAGGGTCTCAGAAGTAGGTTACGGCTGCGCACCGTATGGTGGCGACGAGCTAGCTGCATCCTTGCCAATCCCGGTCCGGTGTCCTAATCAGACAACCCGGTCGGTCATAGCAGAGGTGCCCGCACTGAAGCTTTATTCGCTCTCTTCATTCTCTTGGGACTGTCGTATGGTACGTGAGGCGAACGTCTTGCGTGCAGTCAGGCAGAAGAAGTGGACGACATGACTGAGTTACACCTAGGCACTGGCGGTCGGGCGGGGCTCAACCGGAGCTCGTCAACTGCAGGTGACCACGGTGTCGGCATAACGAGCAATCGTCTTTTGGCATGGCGGCAGTGTGGTCGACGGCTACTGAGGCCGCTGGTGGTGGTGGTGACCGCGATGGTCACTCATCATCCCAACCTCCGTCCTTTCACCCTTCCAGCTCGTTTGGCCGGCGCACACTTGTTCCAATCATCGCGGGTCTTGCTAGCGCCCATCAGCTGGGCCACAAGCTCAGATCCAGCTCGGCTCAGCTTAGACCCCTCCGATTCCAGCTGCGAACAGGATCCCACCGAGCCGAGGCAAATCAGCCCAGCTTGCTGCTCGCCATCCTCCCCTCCTCTCCTCCTCTCCTCCTCCTCTTCCTCTTCCTCCCCACCATGCGTCTCCTCTCCTCTCCTCTCCTGGTCCTCCTCATCCTGCTTTTTGCTGCACACGCACGCTCTCGTCCTTGGGACCCTCCCGCAGCCTCGCAATGCCAGCCTTTCTCCAGTACCTTCGCCTCAGGCGACCTATCCAACAGCCCTGGGTCGCCCTTCCTCGCTCTCAGTCCACCAGGATCTTACAGTACCGCCCAGCACAGCTTACAGCTCTACCTCACCAAGCCTTCTGGAAAGGTCTCCACCGAAGACGGCGTCAACAACATAGTCGGGGCGGGCGCTACCGTCAACTCAACCTTTGCGTTTCTCTACGGTCGCGTCAAGTACACGCTCGCCGCCCCCACTGTACCTGGTGTCGTCACCGCTGCGATTCTCATAGGTACCTCTTTTGTCTCTTATCTGTAACCGTGGGATCAATGGGCAGCGGCGTAGCGGATCAGGGCGACGAGGTTGACATCGAGCTACTCGGAGGTGACCCCGTGCACTGGCAGACAAACGTGTATGCGCCCAGCCCGCTTGACAAGGCCCCACTCTGGGGCGTCTTTGGCGAGATTGAGGACTACCCAACCGGGAGCATCGAGCAGAGCCGCGAGTACACCATTGACTGGAACGCAGAGCGCATCGTCTGGAGCGTGGACGGCCGGGTAGTCCGCACAATGGCAAAGGGTGAGGCGTCTCCGTGGCTGCGAAGGAGGGTGCTAAGTGTCTGTGCGGATAGACGACACGATGAAAAACGGCGCCCTGCATTACCCGTCGCACCCGACGCGCATCTCCCTTGGCATCTGGGACGCAAGCTCTCCGGCTGGTACTGCGGCTTGGGCAAAGGGGCCCATTGACTGGTCGACCGTCCCCTCGCGCATCTCGGCGACATTCAGTAATATCTCTCTAGAATGTCCGTACTAGGGTGTGCTCTGCCTGTTTCTCCCTGGTCCGACCAACAAGACTATTCTAGACTCTCACTCACGATCAACGTACACCACTAGAAGAATGTAGCCGCCCGATCGTCGTTTCTATCTCCACTCATTCGCATATGTATCATCATACAACTTCAGGGCGTCTGTCATGTCTATGAATTGACACATCGCGCTGGTCAGGAACCGTCGCATCGTAAGAGGCATTTGTCAAAACGTCGGCAGAACTTGAATAACCTCAGAATCTTGCCAAGCAAGAGGTGAGTTAGGCTCGTCCGATATGTAGGTTTCGCAGCGGCAACCACATCAGCGTCCGTTCATCGACCGGCAGCCTTCACTCGGCCAACTGTAGAGCGCGGGCGAGTCTTCAGTAACATCTGCCACGTGATAGTAGCTGGTGGTTTCTGATCGCCTCCCCTTCCTGTGGTCGGTTTCAAACGCAGATGTTCTCTGGGCAAGGCCGGTACGTATTTGTGCGATCCACTCGCGTGTACAGCCCCGTTTTGTTCTGCGCTGGTGCTGGTATAAGTAGTGTGTCCCTTCACCCCCTATCAACAGCTCTTCTCATTTCTTCTTCCGGGAGCTCGAGAGCGGTGCTGGACGGTGAGCACTCTCAGATCTTGGTTGGGTGCCGTTGCTGATACCATGGCCAATGCAGCCCCTCTTCTTACGCCTTCACGAACAATCTCTCTACGCAGCACAGCCCATTGTCCCGTCCCTTCCATTCAATTCGTCGCATCGTTTGCTCACGATAATCATGTGTTACATTACCACCACCCTGGCAATCCTCGCTGCGTCGGCCGCTGTACCGTCCCTTGCGTATGTGATTCTTGCATGCATGTCCATCGATCACCGATTCATCTGCGCTCCTCAGGCTGCCTCACACTCGCGAGGATAGCAGCCTTCTTGCGCGTGAGCTCGCAGCTCGGAGGAATCCCGCAATTCCCTACAGCTACTGGGACTCACGTCGGGGGCGTCTGCGGCGCGAGGATACCGGTCTTTGGATGCGTGGTGACTTGGACGCGGAGCTCGTAGCTCGGAGGAATCCCGCAATTCCCTACAGCTACTGGGAGTCACGTCGGGGACGGTCGAGGCGTGAAGACACCGGGCTCTGGGTACGTGCAGAGCTGGATGAGCTGGACTGAGGGGGTAGCGAAGTCGAATCGTGGATCGTGTGTATCACGGCGAACCGCTCTGTACGAGACTACGCAACGAAGTCGTTTGGTTTGCTGATTGAAGTTGTGAATGTGAGCATCAACCCGGAACTGGGCTGTTGAAGGTGTGACGCGTAGCATGGATAACTCACTCCGCTTCTGGACTTACTACAGCGTTGACTGCCATGGCGGGGAAAGCGCATGCAAGCCAATCCATAGAAGACCGCCACCACGAAGTTAGTATCCACGTGGTGGCATTCTTCTAACCCCAATTCTCCGCAGGATTGGCTAATTTCGTACCGTCACACCCAGCTTCAGCCACCGCTCCCGCCACGGTAACTTCCGAGCCGGTCTATCAGGGACACCTCATAATCAAACCCGATGTTCCTGTTATGTCACTCAGGTGTCTTGGTCCCATCCTAGTACGCGTGCTCATCTGTCCCATGTCCTACTACTGTGTTCATCTGTTCAAATCCCGAGCCTAGATCGCGCATCTCCGAGACCCTCGGCATCTAGAATATCGATGGCAAATCTGCGTGGCAAAGAACCTCAAGGTTGCCTGCCGGCGGCCGCCAGTCCAGCTATCATTGTGGTACGCATACTGTCCGGTCCTCGCCTCGCCTCGCACGGCCGGGTCGACCATCACCTCTGGGCTCTCATGCATCAACGTTCAGCAGTCGATTCGGGTTGTGTCCCAATCTCGCCCGCAATCCGTTCTTGCTCCCTTCCTGCAGTAGGTGTGTCAACTTGCAGAGGCAGCGTATCCGTCCAGCCATGAAGATGCACAACGTCTTCCAAACATCGGTCTCGTTCTTGAGATGGTGGTCGAGACGTTAACGTTGTTGGCTGATCAGGATTGCCACCAGGCTCTTGGCGTATGATGATGTGGGTCTCTATCACTTCGAGAGTTGCGCATCGACATCAGCCAGTGATCGCCCGGTATCAGCAACTTGACAGCTGTCGCTGCTAGCTGGACAGTTGGCTCTAAACGCAGATGCGCCTCAGGGAGACACAATACCCGGTGCTCGGCACTCAGTCTTGCGATCCGCCTCCACGCATAGCCCCAGTCCGCACTGCGAGGGCTTCGACGGTATAAGTAGTAGTGTGCTTCATCGTCTCCTTTTCCCAGCTCCTCATTCCCCTTCCCAGAGAGCTCGAGAGCGGTGCCGGACGGTAAGCATTCTTGCGTCTCTGCAGTTGCGCGTCACTTATACTCAGCCCGACACAGCCCCTCTTCTAACGACTTCACGAACACCTTGTCTATACGCCGCTGCCAGCTCTCAGTCCCGCCAGTCATCAATCATGCGTTACTCTACCGTTACCCTTGCCCTCGCCGCTGCGGCAGCCATCGCACCAACCCTCGCGTGCGTAGTCATTGCAGCGTGTCCAGCCCTCGGCGTGCTCACGAACCCGTATTCCCCAGTTTGTCAGCCCGCGGGGATGCCTATGCGAGGCGAGAAGACAGCAGCCTCTTTGCGCGCGAGGCTGAGCTTGAGGCACGTACCCGCGCCGCGAGACGCGAGCTCGCCCAGGAACTCGTCGCCCGCCTTGAGTATCACTCCCGACCCCGTTTCCGGGTCCCGCCAAGACAGGACAATGGTTACCACCCGCGCGCGGTGCTGGACGAACTGCACGTGCTGGACTGAGCACATGACGAGCGTGGACGATGCACTCCGTATGACGACGAGCCATTGTCCTGTTAATGCATGAAGTCATCTCTATTACTTGTGTTTTGGCACATCAGCGAGTGCGCGATGGAAGATGGCGCATCCACAAGGCAGGTCTATGTAAGTGCACGGGACAGTCGATCAAATGCCGTCCCTCCAAGATATTAACTAATTGAACTGTTGAGATGCCTGCGCTCTTGCCTCTGTCCCTGCGTACGGACCAAACGACTCGTGCTCCCCGAACGGCCGCATAGCCTCCTGCCCTGCTCTGCCCGTCGTATTCTCCTCCATGTTCAGCATTTCGCTTGGGCTTTGACAGTTGCGTACATTCGTCAAATGTCGGGGCTTTGTGAGCATCGCCCACCGGCAAGCAAGCACCTCCACATATTACAGTGATACATACGCGCGTAGGCTTCATGACGCACAACTACCTTCTCGTAATACACTAAGCAGTAGGCCGGGTTCGTCCCCGCACCCGTCGTAAACTGTCTGTCCCCCGAATCAAAGTGTCAGCACGAAACCCGCGGCCACGCCCGTCCCGATGAGGGCCGCGCTCACAGCGCCCCGCCCGGGCGCCCCGCTGCTCCCCGAGGGCGTCAGGCCAGACTGCACGCTGCTCGTCGAGCCGACGGCGGCGGCGACGGAGCCGATCGTCGGGCTTGGTGGGTCGCCGCCCGCACCGTTCTGCGCGATCGCGGCTGCGGAGAGCGTCGCGAAGCCGACGGAGGGCGGGTCGTGGCGGAACACGGCGTACACGTTCTTCTGCTCGTGGGATCAGCTGCTTGAGATGTGTGAAAAATCAGACTTGGTGGAGACGTACCAAGAAAGTGTCCCCGATGATCCATGGCGGAGCTGTCCCACCGCTCGTGTTCACGACGAACGCGCCAATACAGCTGCTCCCTGTCGAGTCTGCCGCGGCGTACTCAAAGTCGTCCGGTGAGACGGACCACGTGCGCGAGCTGTTGCCGAAGCGGAGCGAAATGTGCACCCTCGTCGAGCATGCTGAGTAGCCGGGATGAGATGTGTGTGCAGGTAAAAAGGGAAAGGGCTCACGGTAGGTGTAGTACCCGTCGTCGCTCATACTGCTCCCCGGAATCGCCGAGTAGATGTCCTCAATGACGTCGGACGGGCCCGCGACGAGTGTCGTGCCCGTGTCGATCGCAGCCCAGGACGCGGACCCGCTCTCGAGGCTGATGGACGACCCCTGGACAGTGAGCCCTGCACGCGTCCGTCAGTGGATAGCCCGCCACAGCGAGACGGATGCACGCACCGCTGATCTCCTGGAGCCAGTAGCCGACCTGGGGGACGTCCTGGTAGTCAATATCGCCCGTGAAGAGCGTCGTGTTGACTGCGCCGAGGGTGAAGGTGCCGCCGGGCTCCTGTGCCTGCGCATCCGAGTCGTTGCCGTAGCGCGCGAGCTGGATGCCGAAGAGGCGTTCGGTGAGGGTGTCGTTGGACTCTGCGAGGGACTGCCAGAAGGGCGTCGCGCCGGAGGCGGCGAGCTGTGCCCAGCCGAGGCCGAGGAGGCCGGAGATGGGGCTGGTGAGGACGCCGGAGGTGATCTCGTCGACGACGGCGAAGGTCTGGGCGGTGATGGTGAAGCCGGCCATGCGGACGGTGTCTTGGGCGAGGGTGCCTGCGGCGTCGCCGGAGCCGTAGGTGATGGAGAAGGAGTCGTTGAGGGAGGTGAAGGTGGAGGAGGAGGAGGCGTTGAAGGTGGCGATGCCGGAGGGGATGGTGGAGAGGCCGACGAGCCCGCCCTGGGAGGAGGCGACCCAGAGGTCGCTGGTGTGCCATGTGAGCGCTGTGAGATGCTAGAGAGAAGGGGGGAGTGCGCACGATGAGCCTGTATCGAGAATGACATTGAAGGAGACAGGAGGGGTGCCTATTGCTAACGACCCGAAGTAACTGCGAGGGAGGTTGAGGTGGTGAGACGATCGACAGTAGGAGTAGGACGTACGTCAGATCTTTGCTTTCGTCGGTCAGTCTACAGGGACATTCAGGGTGAGTATATTCCGAAGCGCAGCATATGTAAGACGCACAGATTGAGCCCGCTCGCTCGCCTGACCAAGTGCCCGCCGTACTTTGTGTCGAGGGAGAGCTTTCGTCTCCTAAGCAAGGAGCGGAGTTCTTCTGTGCTCTGCGCACGGGGCCGCTTGCGGTAGATGGGAACGTGCTGGCCGAGAGACGTGAGGGAGGAGGGTGCGGAGGTCGTTTCAAGCGCGTAAGAGAGCAGGCATGTGAGGACGAGTGGGAGGGCTGCGAGGCGCATGGCGATGGATGCACCAGGCAGAGAAAGCAAGGCAGAGGCGGCGAGGAGGAAAAGGGGGGTCGCGGGGGAGAGGAAGGAGGGAGGAGGGAAGAGGGAATGGACTGCGCATTGGAGGGCCGCGGACACAAGCCAGGCCACAGGCGCCAAGGCCTCTGCGCGTAAGCCACCCGCGATCGCCTTCCACATCCACCCGCAGCACCCGTTTCCCATCTCCACCCAAACATTCCATTTACCCAGTCTTTTACACTCGCTACAACGTCAACATCGCCCTTGCCCTCTCGTCCACCAGCACCAGCCGTGCGCCCTTCAGCACCCGCTCCTTCCCAACCCCACTCACGCCCTCGGCCTTCTCCGCCGTCCCCGTCTCCACCGCCCAGGCGTACAAGACATGCCGCAGCCGCATCGCGCTCCCCGCATCGTGGTACACCTTCAAGTGGTCCGTGGCCGCCAGCGGCGCGGCGGGCGCGGCATCGCTCCGCCGCGACGACGAGCTCGCGTCCTCAGACACCAGCGACGGCGTCTCGACCGCGTGCCCAGCTACCACGGCTGGTGTCGCCGACGCGGCCGGCACAGCGTCGTGGCGTGCAACGTGGGCGGCGTGAAAGGAGAGCGAGATGGGCCCGAGCGCGCTGCCCTCTTGCAGCTTGTGGAGAAAGTCCCAGAGCGCCATGAGTGCCGATCGCGTCCAGACGATCTGCCCGCTGAGTGCGTCGTCGGGCGATGGGGTAGAGGGCCCATGGGGTCCGAGGGTGGGGTCGTCCGATGCGGGGTCGAGGATGCTCGCTGCGGTGCATCCTGGCCAGGGCAGACACCCCCTCACAGGTATAATCCACGCACAGCGAGCGTAGGGATCGTCGAATACCTCGTCCACTCTCTCCTGCGTGTACGGCGCGATGATGGTAGGTTTGTTGTTCGCGAGGTATGTGCGTAGGCCGCGTTGCACGGTCGTACGGGGAGGCGGGGCATCGTCGGGGGCAGCACAGATGTGCGGCTGGGCGCGTCAGAGTGGGGGATGGGTGTATGAGGAAGGGAGGGACCTACTTGGGGAATCACTCGATACAGGGACTGTTCGTAGAGTCGCGGTCGCTTTCGGGGAGACTCGCTTGCGTCGCGCGAAGGCGGCTTTCTAGGGTACACTGTCAACAACGGGTACTTGAACGATCTGTTTGACGCGTACCGTTTGTGTGCTGATGTAGGTAGGTTGTCGGCGAAAGATGTGTGCTGAAACTCGTCGAGGTCCCGCAGTGAGAACACCTCATGGTCGTCGACGGGGTCCCCCCATTCCCTGGTCGTGTCGCGTCGTCTGTTCTGAGTAGGCGGGGGAGGTGCTCGGGCATACTCGTAACATCGCCCCCGGGAGCCTACCTGAAGTGTGAGCCAGTGGTGCTCGAGCGGGGCAGCGGGGACGCACCAAAGCTTCTACCGGAGCGAGTTGGGTAGTGCCATCCTTGCGACGCAGTGCACGCTTCCACAGTTGTCCTTCCCTGCAGCAGCAGGTCCGAGGAGGAAGAGGAGGAGGAGGAGGAGGTGCGGTGAGCGAGGTGGTGTACGGAGAGCATGCTCGTTGTGGCCAGAGGCGCGCACGTCGATCGATCGAGCGGCCGCGGCAGAAGCCCGAATTAACATTTCCATCCTCGCACTCGCGCTGCATCATGGCCAGAAACAAAGTACGTCCTCTTTGTATCCTCGCACCCGACTCGAGCAGCTCATGTAGCCAGAAAGGAGCAGGCAAAGGCAAGGGCCGCGCCCCCGCCAACACCGGCGACGGCGGCGACGACTCCTGGCGGTCCGCCGTCATCCTCAAGGAGGACATGAACAACGAACGCTTCGAAAAGTACTACAAGGCACAGGGCATCCTGTCCGACGACGAGTGGGCCCCGTTCATGGACGCGATGCGCACCCCCCTGCCGACGACCTTCCGCGTAACCGGGAGCAGACAGTGAGTCTCGTCTGCGATGCGTTCATGTGCGGAGACCCTGAGGACGGCGTAGAGCGGCTCGGCTGCTGAACGAGACAATCAAGGATGTGCACGTACCCCACCTCGCCAACGTCGTCTTCGAGGGCGAACCTGTCCCGCCGCCCACTCAAATTCCCTGGTACGTCCGCACCAGCTTACCGCCGCAGACATCCAACGCCCTACGTGCACAGGTACCCAGAAGGCCTCGCCTGGCAACTCAACGTCGCAAAGAAGGTCGTCCGCAAGTCGCCAGAGTTTAAAAAGTTTCACTCCTTCCTGGTGTACGAGACCGAGGTCGTGAGTAGGCGCCCGTCTTGAGAGTGATTGCGGAGAGTCGACACACATCCCAGGGTAACATATCTCGACAAGAAGCCGTCAGCATGCTTCCCCCGTTGTTCCTCGATGTTGAACCCCACCACAGGGTGCGTGCAAAACTCTTCTCTCCCGTCTTCGACCTCACTTTCGCCGCAGGTCATAGACATGTGCGCTGCGCCCGGCTCAAAGGTCGGCTACCACTCCACCACACGTTGCGTGCGCTCACCGTATCCCCCGCGCAGACGGCACAACTCCTCGAGGCACTCCACGCCAACGACAGCATCTCCGCTTCCTCCTACCCCAGCGGCCTCCTCATCGCCAACGACAGCGACTACAAGCGCACCCACATGCTCATCCACCAGGCCGCCCGCCTCCCCTCCCCCGCCCTCATGGTCACCAACCACGACGCCTCCATTTACCCCGCCATCAAGATCCCCTCCGAGCAGGTCCTCTTCCCCTCCGCCACCAAGGCCCGCGTCGCCGCCAAGAGGCAGTACCAGCTCCTCTTTGATCGGATCCTCTGCGACGTGCCTTGCAGCGGCGACGGCACCCTCCGCAAGAACGTCGCTATATGGAAGAATTGGCAGCCTATGGACGGGAACGGCCTCCACAGGTGCGTGCCCTCTCAGCGTTCGTGATGGGAGCGCGCCGCTCATGGCCTAGCGAAGCTTGCAGATCCGCATCCTGGAACGGGCGATGCGCATGTTGAAAAAGGGCGGACGTATCGTCTACTCGACCTGTTCGCTGAACCCCGTAGAGAACGAGGCCGTCGTCGCGGCTGCTCTCAAGTCCGTGCCAGGTGCGTGGTAGCCGCAGCATCCGTCGTCTCTGTCGTCGCTCACCTCACGCCCTAGGCTTCGAGCTCATCGACATGTCAAATCACCTGCCTGGCCTTGTGCACCGCCCGGGGGTGACGTCCTGGATCCCGACAGTCGATCGCAATGTCACGACGGACTTTCCTACCTACCAGAGCTACTGGGACTCGCTCTCGGAGGAGAAGCGCCAGCAGAGCAAGATGCTAGAGTCGCATTGGCCGCCCACGCCTGAAGAGGCAGAAAAGCTGAATCTCACGCGATGGTGAGTCGAGGCGCGCACGCAGTTTCGTGGTGTTTGTTAACCCTGTGTAGCATTCGCATCTACCCTCATTTGCAGGATACGGGCGGGTTCTTCATCGCGGTGTTGCAGAAGATCCCACCGGCAGATAACAGCAGTCAAAGCGCGAGCAAACGGCACGCGGATGCGGACGACATCCCGGAGACGTCTGCCGTGAAAAAGCCTAAACTCGAATCCGACGAGCAGGCGATGGCAGTTGCAGACGACGCTGGGCCGCCAGAGGAGGTCGAGGACGAGCTCCCGGACGAGACCGGACCCAGCAAAGAGCCAACGCCCGCGCCTGCAATTGACCCAGAAGCCTTTAAGAAGCAGCAGAGGGGGAAGAAGCACCGAGCAGACGGTGGCGGCGTGATACACTTCAAGGAGAATCCTTTCACGTTCGTCTCCCCCGACGACCCTCTCATAAAATCCTGCATGTCCGTCCATCCCCCCTTCTCTGTTCTTCCGCGCACGCTCACACGCCTGCAGGGAGAAGCTCCACCTGCAGCCGTCCTTCCCGGCGCAGAATCTGCTCGTGCGGAACCCAGCGGGCGACGCGGTGCGCTCGCTCTACATGACGAACGACATCGTGAAGCAGATCGTCACGCACAACGACTACGTGCGCATGCGCCTCATGACCGCGGGCACGAAGGTCTTCGCCAAGCAGGAGGGCACCGAGGCCAAGCGCGCCGGCGCGGACGCCCAGTTCCGCGTCCTCGCGGAGGGCCTCCCCGTCGTCCTCCCCCATATCGACCCCGCGGCGATCTTGGAGGCTGACGTGGCGACGTTGAAGGTGCTCATGGAGGCGTACTACCCGCTCACGGCGAGGTTTGGGGAGCCGTTCAAGTCGGTCCTCGAGGCCCAAGGTGAGTTTGGGCGACGACATCGGAATGTCGCTGATTGGTGTCTAGACACTGGCAGTCATGTCGTCCGCTTCCTCCCAGGACAATCTGACAATGCAACGTGAGTGCTACCGATCCGCCCTGGACGCTTGTTGACATCTGTGGCGTAGATTGACCCACGAACTCGTCCTCCCCATCTGGAAGTCGAACGTGTCGGTGGGCCTCATGATTGACAAAAAGGCGAAGAGCGCATTGTGCTTGCGCTTGTTTGGCGAGGACATTACAGTCGCGGCTAAGGACGCATCTAAGAAACGGGCGCAGGCTACGGCTGTCGATGCAGAGAGAAAAGACGACTCAATAGGGACAGATGTGGGCGAGGAACCCAGTACGTAGCCCTTACGTTGGCACAACCCAAGCATGCCGTTGTTGTATGTAGACAACAGTGTCGGTCCCTCGCTTGCATGTTGGCTAGCATCGAGTGCAGAAGCACAAGCAGACATCACGGTTCACAATAACAGATCAGTTACTTGCCTTGAAGCATGTTGAGCGGGACTGGAGGGAGCAAAGATCCAGTGGAAAACGGGTATTAGAATGAGACTGCGCTAGCTAGAAGTACACCGTGATACAAGAACTCTGACCCCGAATCGATACAGTGCATACACCGAATACGCTCATGACCGCTCGCCGCGCAGACGGCGGGCGAGGGCGAGATCTTTGGGTTGGATGGTGACGCGCTTGGCGTGGATTGCAGCGAGGTTGGTGTCCTCAAAGAGGGAGACGAGGTAGGCCTCGGAGGCCTCCTGGAGAGCCATAACGGCGGAGGACTGGAACCGGAGATCGGTCTGTGCGGTCGCTGTAAGCAAGGGAAGAGACAGAGACAAAGAGGTACACACCTTGAAGTCCTGAGCAATCTCACGAACAAGGCGTTGGAAGGGGAGCTTGCGGATGAGGAGCTCGGTTGACTTTTGGTAGCGACGAATTTCACGGAGGGCGACGGTACCCGGGCGGAAGCGGTGAGGCTTCTTCACGCCACCAGTCGCGGTTGCTGCAGCCGCTGTCTTGCGAGCGGACTTGGCTGCGAGCTGCTTACGGGGGGCCTTGCCTGTGGGGCGGACTGAGGGTTAAACAACCGGACTAAGACGAGTTGAACTCACCACCGGTAGACTTGCGAGCGGTTTGCTTTGTGCGAGCCATTGATAGTGAGAAGAGTGTACGAAGAAGAGAGTAGCGGGTGAGGAGTGGGTAGATGGCAGGTGGCTGAGAGTGGGGGGAGAGGCTGGGAGCGCGGCGGGGGCTTATATACGCCCAGCCACCGACGCGTCGCGCTTGCCGCACGTGCCTCGGGACGCGTTGATTCCCGTTCAACAAGATCACGTGTGGAGTCGCGCCCAGCCTCGTATAAGTAGCCGCGCGCGGCTCGCCTTCGACCCCCATCTGCCCCCGCTCGCCGTCACCGCTCCCAGCGCACTTCACCGTCTTCTCGCACTCGCACTCCATCTTATCGAAACATGTCTGGCCGTGGAAAGGGTGGCAAGGTGTGTCTGAAGTGTCTTCCCCCTTCTTCCTTTGCTCACTATCATCAGGGTCTTGGCAAGGGCGGCGCGAAGCGTCACCGCAAGATTCTCCGTGACAACATCCAAGGTGAGCACGACTTGTGTTCGCCTGTTTCCTCTTCCTCACCGCTGCCTAGGTATCACCAAACCTGCCATCCGTCGTCTCGCACGGCGAGGTGGTGTCAAGCGTATCTCGGGCCTTATCTACGAAGAGACCCGAGGCGTCCTCAAGATCTTCCTCGAGAATGTACGTCGCCTCTGCTGCAAATCTCTTACCCTTGTCCTCATTCGTCGTTCCAGGTCATCCGTGACTCCGTGACCTACACCGAGCACGCAAAGCGGAAAACCGTCACCGCTCTCGACGTCGTCTACGCCCTCAAGCGGTCGGGCCGCACGCTCTACGGCTTCGGCGCATAGGGGGCTCTTGTATCGTGTCGTGTATCCTTGTATCTCTATTGTATTGTATTTATTGTTATAGGCTAGGTTTATGATATGGGATAAGCGTATATTCAGTTCAACTGTGCGTGTCTATGGTCGGTTTGTCGTGTTGACTTCGGTAAGTCACTCGCTCTATGCACAATTGGTAGTATACTCGTCATGCCATATATGATGTAGCGCGTGATATAGCGCCGTAAGGATCATTCGAGCATAGCACCGCACGCCAAGTATGCCGTTCGTATTCAATGACGTCCCAGGGAGCCCAGTTATTCGGCGCGGCGAAACCTCAGTCGGTGACGGAAGGAAGACCTTAGGATCACACGTCGCGCGCTGACTGCGTCGAGGCGCAAGGCCTGACGGAGCGTCACCTGCGGGCGGACTGGACCACAACCCGGGACCGTGGCCTCGCACTCGAGGCCTATAAGGTCGGACGCAACGTTGGTCCCACTCTATCGCTCCGCCCCTGTCGCGCTTCACCGACTCGGACATGTGCTTCTACTTGATCACCTATACCCAGGGCAGCTGCAAGCACCAGTGGCCGACGAAGAGGCACTACGTGAGCCCGTCGTCGCATGAGTGTGGGACATACTGATAGTGGCGACGTGGGTCTCGCTGCGTGGTCGTCTCCGTGCGCCCGCTAGATCGACTGCAACATGACGATATGCACGCGCAGCTGTAGGCACAACCCGGCAACGCATGAGTGCGGCAAGGACTGTAAGGATTGGTGAGTACAGGGAGAGCCCTGTGATCATGCGGTGCTCATGGCTCACGATGGGTGCGGTGTTAGGTCGGTGCCGGACCAAAAGATCTGTCTGGACGCCGTGAGGGAGCCTTGCTATGCGTGTCGGGGCTTGGAGACGCCGCGCATGAGGAACTGGGACAGCGACGATGATGACTACGTCTCGAGTGGGGAAGAGGAAAGTAGTGGCGAGGAAGCATGAGCTTAATCTGCACCTGATGTCATGCCACGGATCGGACTACAGTGAACAGAAGACCACTGCATGTCGACCCGAGTATCCAGATGTGTGACAGGCCGATGAGTCAAGTAGACGGGAGGCAAGTCGAGAGAGGCCAGAAGTCATGACAAGCAGGCGAGGATGGTTTGAGTGACCACGAAGGCTAGGAGCTGGAGCAATGGCGTTGGCAAGATGAAGACTCTTGGAGGGCGACCTCGGTCGGCCCAGTACTCGCGCGTTTCTTGCGGCCCGCGCCCCATTTCTTGCCCACAGACCTGATGCGCGAGAGCAGTGACGTCTTGCCCGAGTCTGACCCTGAGGAGGTGGACGTGTGAGTTGGTCGAGAACGCGGCAGAGTCGCAATGGCCGGTGGAGGAGACGGGCACCGAGAAGACGGAGGGCGTGGGGGAGTGGAGGAGGGGGGACGGGACCGGCGGGACCGGGGGGCGATGCTAAGTTGCTCAGGTGGAGGCATCAGCGGAAAGGGTGGAACCTTATATAGCTTTGGATTAGGCGTCTGCGCCTAGATATACGTACCAAACTGGCCGGGCAAGGTCGGGCCTTGGGGACAAGACATGGCCCTCTGTAATGTATTATATATAGTTATCTTGGCCTACATATGGCTATCTATAAGATAAAAAAGGGCCTTATAGGCAAACCCTCTCCAGTCGAAGCCAATGGCAAGTGCCAGTGACTGGCACATGAGATGACGTCAGACATAGGCCGGCCACATACCTTATCAGTCACAGTGGCCATTGGCAGGCTTCATGACCAGAGACTATCAGGCCATGTATGCCATGACTACATCTGGCTCGGACTGCTAAGGTATTGTGCTTACTGGCTGATCATTGGGGACTATAGGCCTTGTACCGTAGCCACAATGAGGGAGAACAAGTATTTTATTTATTGTATAGTAGTACAGGTGGCAGGCCAACAAGCACGATGGGTGAGCAACAACTCTATGGAGACAACAGGCAGAGCAGAGCATGGTACGTACAAACAGAGCAGCTAGCAGACGACCGCATGGTCGACACGAGGCGGAGAGCGGGCACATGAGCATAAAGAACTGTATCAATTGTGAGTATATGTTGCACAGGCGGGCACAGCCACATACCTAAGCAGTGTTGTCAGACAAGGCGGGGAAGAGCGAGTGCGAGATTGTGCAGAGTCGTCCGGGGTCGTGGAGGCGTCAGCAGGCGGAGCAGAAGCAGTGACAACGGCGGCAGAGATGGGTGTAGCGGGAACAGCAGGCTCAGTAGCCGCAGAGACAGGTGCGGCGGGAGCAGGTGTAGAGGCATCCGAGGTGGAGCCGGATGGATGAGTGACAACTGGGGGCATGGTAGCAGGAGGGACAGGAGCGTCAACAAGAGGAGAACTGTCGGTGGAGACAGGAGAGGACCCAGAGGTCAGGGCATGATCGCCAGCCGCTGGTGATGCAGAGCTGGTATCTTAGGGTTATGGGGGCTGCTAGGTTGACTTAGGGTTAGGTGGTTTTGACACAAACAACACGCTATGTTAGTGTGTTACCATTAGAACCTGTTGAGGTTTCTTCACCGCTCGGGACGACGGGCGGACTATGGGGAGTACCGCCTTGACCGTTTCGGCTTTTATGCCTCATCAGGTCCCTGGATGTTAGTCACTTACGACTAGTAATACGCTGACGAATCGCCGTTCCAATCGGTCGATTTGTCAATCAGTCTTGCAAATGCGAGTAATGCCATCCGCTGCCGAGCGGAGGTGCGCGCGCGCTGGTTCTTCCCCTGAGAATTTTCCCATGCAATCGCGGCTTCTGGCTGAGTTCACCGAAATCTAAAAACAGCGTGAGACAAAGTGCCTTATCTCTGTATACCTCGTGCTTGATCGCTCCGAGGTTCCTAACTATATGCTTCCTGCATTCCGGGGGCGGAATGCACTTGCCCGATTTGGCAGGTGCGAACAAGCGCCCTCAGCCACCCGCGTCGTGCCCGTCATTCCGCCCTCCGGGGGCAAAATCGGCCTGCACGCCGCCTCTGCTGGTGTTTTTTTCTAAAACAAAAAATATATTTGGGTTCTACTCTTCGATCCGCATCCACGCGCGCAAAAACGGAGGCAAACGGCTGCCTGGACGTTATGCTACGGGGCTCGCAACATCGCGCCACCTCAGCCACAGCCCGGCGCTTACCGTCTGCGCACTGTGTGGTCTGCCCTCCTGGGGCGAAATCGGCCTGCACGCCGCCTCTCCTGCCGGTTTTTTCCAGAACAAAAAATATATTTGGTTTTCACTACTGGATGCACACCCACGCGCGCAAAAACGGAGGCAAACGGCCGCCTAGATGTTGTGCTATGGGACCCGCAACATCGCGCCACCTCAGCCACAGTTGGGCGCTTAGCGTCTGCGCGCGGTGCGGTCTGCCCTCCTGGGGCGAAATCGGCCTGCACGCCGCCCCTCCTGGTCTTTTTTTACAAAACAAAAAATATATTCATACACTAATACTGAATGCAAACTCACGCGCGCAAAAACTGGGAAAAACGGCCGCCTAGATGTTGTGCTACGGGGCCCGCAACATTGCGCCACCTCAGCCACAGCACGGCGCTTACCGTGTTCTTTGCCCTCCTTGGGCAAAATCGGCCTGCACTCCGCCTTCCCTGGGCATATTTTCAGAAACAAAAAATATATTTGGGTTTTACAACTTGATGCGCACCCCCGCGCACAAAAACGGAGGCAAACCGCCGCCTGGATGCTGTGCTATGGGGTCCGCAACATCGCGCCACCTCAGCCACAGTTCGGCGCTTACCGTGTCTGCGCGCGGTGTTGTCCGCCTTGGGCAAAATCGGGCTGCACGCCTCCCCTCCAGGTGTTATTTTCCAAAACAAAAAATATATTTGTACTCTAGTACTTAATGCAAACCCATGCACGCAAAAAGCGGGCAAAACGGCCGCCAGGATAATGTGCTAGCCTGTCCGCAGCTTCGTGCCACCTCAGCCACCGCTCAGCGCTAAGCTACCGCCCAAGCGCGACTCTCTCCTCTCCTGCAACCTCCTCCTCTCGTGTCGCCTCCTCCGCTCCTCCTCTCTCCTCCTCCTCCTCCTCTCTCCGTGTTTCCTGCCACAGAGGACGGGCCTTCTGTGCTCGATTCGCCGTCCTCGGTGCCACGTCAATCTCGACGCCGCCGCCCTCCACAATGCACTCGCACGCTGGAAGTCGTGTGATTGGTGCAGCTCGCAAGGCCAGCTGACCACCAAGGAGGATTGGAGTAGTGTAAGGTTATGTGGCCAACATAATAGGTGAGCAACAGCTCGCCTCTCTTCATACTCAATGAGCTGACCCAGCACATGCGCGCGAGCACCGCCCATCGCCTCAAGGGCCCCCTCTCACAGTGCTGGACGGCCCCCGCCCTCCAGGACATATCCCATGGCCCTCGACGCACGGCTCCAAGTCCCACCCGCAACCGCGCTCCCCTCACGGGCCTCCCTATACCACCAACGACTCGCGCACCCGCTTCGAGGCCCCGGGCCAGTCGCCCCCCCCCCACTCGAGACCCCGCGGCCATGCTCTGCAACCACTTACGTGCCCCGCACATCACCCATGCCACCACCCACCCCCGCGCGCCGTTCGAAGCCCAACCACCGGCCGTAAGGCCCACAACCCCTCGCGCGCACCGCCTGACGGCGTGCGAGCACCCGTGCGCGCCCTATGCGCCGGCGCGTGCGCTCATGCACCACACACGCCCCCGGACGCCGCCACAACGCCACGCGCACGCTGTTTGAAGCCCCACGACCAGTTGTGTGCCCTGTACCAGGCCTAACCACCGCTCACCATTTGTATGCCCAGTAGAATAGCATGTAATCAATCATATATTTTTATAGAGTGAGTGGGGGTGTGATGAATCAAGCCGAACAACTATGTGTGCATGTATCTTACGTCGCAATTGTCTGAGACATTGAGATATTAGTATCTGCCTCAGACATCGCTAGGGACGTCTGAAAGACGAGAGGACTCGTCACTCGAGGTCTCAAGCTCATCCTCCTCATCCTCGTCCTCGTCCTCATCCTCGTCCTCGTCCTCGTCATCGTACTCGCCTTGACCCACAGTCTCAATGTAGTTCTTGGCTGCTTGAGATGCACGTATCGTCGCCTTCTCCACTTTTTCCTGGCTCTTGACCATGTCGCGGCGACGACGACGGACTGCACGTGCCTTGCGACGATCGGCCTCATCCGTCACTGGCTTGCGAGCCCTCTTCAGTGGACGAGCGGCACAGATATCGGCCTTGACTTTTGCTTGAGTCTTGGCAGGGAGGCTTGGGTCGAAGACGATTGAATCTGGGCTCATCTCGTACACCTCCTTACCGTCAACTTCCTTGACGTCCTGGAAGTGCATCCGAGCAGCACGAGACATGCACCGCCAATGGTAATAATTGTAATGAATGCCCGTCTTTTTCTGAGAGATGTCAGTAACTTGGCTGTGAACTGGAAACGATGTCACGTACATGCATCGTCACCCCAGGCAGAGAGCGTTTCAAGACTGTCTGGCCAGCCTTGAACTTCCGTGCCACTGTATAAAGTGAGTAAGACTCCATGAATGACAAAATCACACACTCACTCGAGCATCTCGGAGCACAACACTCCTCAGTCGTATTGTCGTCCTTCGTCGTCCACTTGAAAACGACCGGTGGCATCTCCGAGATGAGGAGTGCATCATCGGTGTTGTGCTTCGACTTAATGGACACATCACCGGTCTGCTTCGTGGGCTTGTTCTTACCACGTTTGATAGCCTCGGAGATGTTCTTGTGGTGCGCATTTGCCTTGGCCTAGTAGTATAAGTTTTACGACCTAGGGCTAGGTCGTGACGAATTAGGAAGCCGCAGCATCCTGCGGCTTCCATATATGGTAGACGCAGGTGATTATGTGAGGACGCAGCACCATATATGGTAGACGCAGGTGCTTATGTGAGGACGCAGGCCCAATAAGGAAACACGCAGCAGACTACTCTGACCTGTGAGCAGCACAGTAGCAGAGTTTGTGAACTGAACTCAGTTGGCTACTCTCAGGGCTGACCTCAGAGGTAGCAATGCAGCTGATCCTCCCAATTGATACTGCAAAGATTGGGGTGATATAGTCTTCTAGTTTGTTGCTAGTAGTATAAGTTTTACGACCTAGGGCTAGGTTGTGACGAATTAGGAAGCCGCAGCGTCCTGCGGCTTCCTTATATGGTAGACGCAAGTGATTATGTGAGGACGCAGCACCATATATGGTAGACGCAAGTGATTATGTGAGGACGCAGCACCATATATGGTAGACGCAGGTGCTTATGTGAGGACGCAGGCCCAATAAGGAAACACGCAGCAGACTACTCTGACCTGTGAGCAGCACAGTAGCAGAGTTTGTGAACTGAACTCACTTGGCTACTCTCAGGGCTGACCTCAGAGGTAGCAATGCAGCTGATCCTCCCAATTGATACTGCAAAGATTGGGGTGATATAGTCTTCTAGTTTGTTGCTGTGCATGACTAGCCTAGCCTCACCTCACTCACATGGAAGGGCATACACTGGCCATTGTCTCAGTTCTGCAATGCAGACAGTAACTGTATGCTGTACAAGACAATCTTACTACTATCAGAAACATCAGCAAAGTAGCTCCATAGCATTTCATGGACAGGGGCATTGTTTGCTCATATTTATAATGCATGTGATCCATATGGCTGCAGGTATATAAGCAGGCTGCAGCTGTGCATTTACCCTCTTTTGCTCTCCCCTCCCCCCCCAATTGCTAGCAACAACTCCTGCTGTTACTCTGCAGTAAAAAAAACCCCTACCATGTCAACTGCTTCTTCCAGCAAGTCTTTCAAGTGTGCCCTATGCAATGAGGCATTTGTGACAAGGGGACAGAGGGACTACCACAGGCACAGGCAATGTGCTCTGAGGAACATGGAGAAGGTGTGTGGCTGCTGTGTGACACAGTCCAAACATGTACAAACAATGTGGCTGGCTAGGAGGATACAAGACTGGCTCAGCCAGAGTCTAGGGCCAGCACTTCTGTGGTTCTGGATGGTAACAGAATGGAAGTCATTGAGAATGAAGACACAGTAAGCCAGCCAGCCATCTATAGATGTGACAAGCCCTAAAACTCATCTCCCCGTAGAATGAAAATCAAACTGAAGCAGCAGTGGAAGAGGAAGAAGAAGAAGAAGAGGTCAGTCAGCTACTACTCAAGGTGGTTGCCAGAGTAGTAGTAGTAGTAGCTCACATACATGGAACACAGGTACCTCCAGTTGATGGCCAAAAGTCATGGATCCAGGTAAGCCAATACTGGGATGAGCACTACTACTACTCTGCCAGGTGGGCTTCAGAGTAGGAGCTCAATACATGTCCACACAGGTCAATGATGCCAATTCCTGCTTCTGCACTGATCCCTACCTCACCTCCATGAACCTCAAAATTCATGGCATGTGTCCTTTTGTTGTCTGCACCACCTGCAAGATGGGCTTTCAGCACAAAGAAGTCAAGACCCATCTTTCCCAACAACATCCCAGCCTCTACCCCTTGTTTCAGCAGGACAGATTCAATGCCCTGATGGCTGAGAAGCAGTGGGACAGGGATGGGGGAGTTATTCCAGATCCACCAGTCATGGAAGAGGAGGGGATGTACATCCCTGGCATGGCACTCTATCAAGGCTATGGATGTCCTAGCTGTGAAGTCTCTGGCAGGAGCACCCAATACCTCACCAAGCACTGGTACAAGGCACACCCTGGACAGAGGCAGCCCAGAGAATGGCCCAAGTTCTATATCCAGAGATGGAATGATCTCCCAGGCCCCAACAGGCAGTGGTTCAGGGTGGAGTTGCCTGAAACAGCAGTGGGCAACTCACCAGCCAGTGCTGATCCAACCACAGAGGCCCTTGACACACTCTGGGCTCAGTTGGATGCTCTGCAGCCCATGCCAGCAGAGGATCTGGACTCTAGGAAAGTCAGCCCTTGGCTTTTGAAGACTGGCTGGCATATCCACACTGAGGGATATGATGCCCAGAAGCTAAGGGAGCTGGTTGTTCTCCCCAAGGATGCTGAACTTCCAGCTCTGAAGTCAGCTATCAAGGAGTACATGCAGTCAGGCCTGGATCTCATCAAGAGCACAGATGTCTTGGTGCTGCAAAAGCTCAATACAGATGACCCCATGAAGGAGTAAGTCTGCACTGCACAAATATGATTGAATACACACAGCTCACTTGCACACTTGCTTGCTTGCTTGCTTGCCAGTGGCATCAACAACACTCCCTTTGGTCATTTGCAGCAGCAGACAACTCTGGGTGACTACTGCAATGTAGTGACTCAGCTAGTTGCTTTCCTAGTGCGCTCAAGGACAAGCAACATCTATCACTTCCCAGTCCCTCAGAGTGTTGAAGATGCCATTCAACACCTCCATGCCACTGAAGCCAAGCCCTCAGCAGAGGCACTTCACCAGCTCTTCATGGAGATCTGGACCAAGCGCTGGGACACTATCCCTGGTGTTGACACCATCCACTGCCCAACCCATCGTTTCCTTGCCCTGACCAGCCTCAACAAGGATGGTGTCCATGCTGAGACCAAGGACATCACACCTCGGATTGCTCGTCTCAAGTACTGCATGAGAGTGGCCTTCCTCAGGGAAATCAAGCAGCGCAGTGCCTTGTCCCATGCCCACCAGGATGACTTGGCCTGTGATGAACTGCAGCATTGGTTCAAAGAGAAGGTCATATCTCCCTTCAACACCCTCTGCACACTGCAGCACTATGCCACCCATATCACCCTAGGCACCATGGCCATGCCCAAGATCTGGTGGACAGACAGGCAGAACTGGACAAAGCTGCTGTATCAAGGACAAGAGGTGGATATCAGGGGTGTACGTGATCTCATGCAAGCCCTGGAGCTTGATGCCATCAGGCTCTGGGAAGAAGATGTCCTCATGGGCCTCCCTTTGCCCAATCTGCAGCTGGAGAACTTGGCAGAGGATCTCACAAACACCTCCCTTGGCTATGGGCCTCTGTCAGATCCCAGGAATGCTCACCTCACCACAGCCCATCGACGACTCCTGCTAGACAGCATATGCAAGAGCCCTAGACATAGGGAACGGTTTCTCCACTCCTCCCAGACTCTGTCATGGAACAGGGAGGAACTCCATGCCTGGCTCAAGTCCTACAGCCATTTTCAGGCACTCCTTCTCCTCAGGTGCCACATGCTAGGTGGTGGTCCAGGCAGGATGACAGAGGTCACATCCATGTCCTACAGGAGCAGCACCACGAGGAGACAACGCAATCTCTCTGTCATGGGAAAATATGTTGTTCTCCTCACCACTTATGTCAAATCTGGGGCTATCACTGGCTTTGACAAGCTCCTCCCTCATGCACTGGACTCTGTGACAGGGGATCTGCTCTTAAAGTCCCTTATCATTGCACGCCCATTTGCAGAGTTGGCTGCCCTCATCTGTTATCCCCATGACCCATCTGTCCTCCACCACTATCAGTTTGACCTCTTTGTTGACCAAGACAAGGCATTCACCACCTCCAGAATCTCAGAGCTCATGTCCCAGTACTGCAGGTCACACATGGGTCTGGAGATTGGGGTCAGAGCATGGAGACATATCAGTGTGGCTTTCAGGAGAAAGCTCTGCACTCAGGCATGTGAGCTCTTTGACACCACCTCAGAGGATGAGGATGTTGGGGCTCTGCAAATGGGTCACAGCACAGCAACAGAGCGCAGAGCCTATGCTGTCAGCACAGATACCCTGGCTGGCAGCAGTGAAGACGTCCTCCCTCTCTTTCTGGAAGTCAGCACTCATTGGCAACTACAATGTGGAGTTGTTCCTGGAGGGCTAGGCCTTGCCTACAAGGAAGCACAGTCTCAAAACCTTCCTGAACTCATTCAGCAACACATTGTCAAGCTCCCACCCTCCATGGCATCATCTTCTTCTTCTTCTTCATTCTTGGACAACAACCATGCCAGACATCCTCCTCCTCCCCCCATTCCAACAATTCAAAATGCAGCAGCTCCAACCCTGCAGATTGACTATGATCTGCTTGCATCCAAAGTGGCTGGAAGCCTTGAGCAGTCAATGGGACAATGGAAGATGGAAATACAGGATCTGGTGAAGGAAACAGTGAGAACAGAATTGGCTAGGCTTCAAATGCAAGGTGAGAGCAATCCAGCCACAGAAACTGGTTTGCCAAATCTCACAGAGGCTAATGCTACTTTCACAGGTGGTCCCAGAGTAGCAGCAGAGAAGAACCCTGCTGGACAAGTGCACACTCAGACAGTGACCACTACTCTGGGCCATGATCTCAGAGTAGCAGTGCCAGAGCCTAACCCTGGACAACAGTCAGCAGCAGCAGGACAGGTACCACCAGTACAGCCAGCCACAGCAGCTACTGTGCCAACTGGTCTCAACAGTAGTGGCCCCAAGTCCAAGGAGGTCCAGATGGATGAGCACCAGATGGAGGACCAAGCACTGGCTGCATTGGGGAAGATACTGCAGCAGAAAAGGGCTCAATGGTCCAGTCCAGCACAATGGGCCTCCCTCAAGGCCATCCTCCAAAGGCAGACGGATGTAGTGAGCATCATGCCCACTGGTGGAGGGAAATCCATGCTCCTTGTCTTGCCCACCATGATGGAGAAGGAGAGCATTACAGTGGGAGTGGTCCCTCTGAGGTCATTGCTACAGGACTACAAGAGGCGGTTGAAAACCATGGGTGTCCCCTTCCAGGTCTGGGATTCAACAGATCCTCACTGCCCTGCTGTCCTCCATGCATACACCCCACTTGTGCTTGTGCTGATTGACCAAGCACGGAAACCCCAATTCCGGCAGGCTTTGCTTCAAGCCCATGCTCAAGTGCCTGTGCGGAGGGTGGTATTTGATGAAGCGCACTATGCCCTGACTGCCAATGACTTCAGGGATGTGCTATCCAACATGTACACTCTGAGGATGACGGCCAGCCAGTTTGTGCTGATG